>QVRM01001172.1:55000-388217 GCA_003439945.1 Dermanyssus gallinae | reverse complement strand
GTTGCTTGCGCGACCGCTGACAGTGGGAACGGCCCATCTGCGGATGTCTTGTTGTGACGTCATTGTGAGGCCGCAGGAGACTCCAGTGCGGTGTCGCCCGCGACAACAGGGGAGGTCGCTGTCAACACGGGATCAGTTTCGGGTGCGCGCAAGCCAGTCAAACTTGAAGCGACAGCAGACAGCAGAGCGTCTTTAAGCTGATCGCGCAGGCCAGCGGTGAGGTTGTTTGGGGATCCGATAGCGGGCCCAACGGAAGTGACTTGTGTAGGCGCGCCAGGGAGAATGCACGAGAATGCCTTCTCGATAGCGCTACTGATGTGTGTTACAATGGTTTCGATAATGGTCGGTATGATCTTTTCAGTAATCGCGAGCATTATCCTGTCAAGACAGTCACCTTGCGGTGGAACGATAGCATTCAATACGAGCTCCTTAACATCCCCTCCTGTTTTTTGGAGCTGCTCTACAGGTCGTGAAGGAGCCTTAGACCCGTTTTGGACAACTGCAGAGAAAGACCGTTTGGGTAGCGAGGCCGATGGCTGGACCTTAATACCGTTTTGGACAACCGCAGAAAAAGACCGTTTATAAAAGATGCCGACGCTGTATGTCGTTCACGGGTGAGCAGATGTTTTACCGTGGGAGCGGAGGCGTTTTGTTGAATGCGTAGTGGGGCTGAATTCCTAAGCTGTTCCATCCGGTGGAGGCGATGAGGGCACGATCCCCAAGTAGACTCATGAGCCCCCTTACAGAGACAGCACTTTGGGGGTTGATGTAGGGACGGGCAAAGTACAGTCTTTGCGGAGGTGATTTGTAGAGCCGCAACGGCGGCAACGTGGGGACGTCCACGGGCATTTCGGCCTGAGGTGGTCTAGGCTGAAACACCTGTAGCAATGATGGGGCTCCCTGCAGAGCACCACGCCGTGGGTTTTCAATCCGAGACGAACCTCGGCAGGAAATTCGATGCCCGTAAAGGTAAGAATAACGCTGTCCGTCGGCATTACAATGCCAGTCCTGGCGCTTTTCGACGGCACCTGGATGGCTTCGGTCACCCCCAGAGACTACAGCTCGTTGACAATTGAATCCTCACTGAGTGACGGATGAACGCCACAAATTTTGCCCTTAACAGTAGATCTTTGGCCACTCGTTCGTGATTGAACAGGGATACCTGCGAGGTGAGTTAGACTCAGCAAAGTAGCCCTGTCTACCATATCGGAAGCCACAATAATGAGTTCACCGCTGCGAGCAAAGCAGGGCTCATCGATTCCCCTTTAATGTGCTGGGCTATATTAATGCACGGTTGTTGCAGCGCCTGACGTTGACAGCATAGAGGCAGTGCCGACGTCTCTCGCCTCTTTCGACTATTGCTGCTGCTGGGGAGGGCTGGTCGCTTGCCGCTTCTTCTTCTTTGTGCTGCATGCCTTTCCACTTGTTGACGGAGAGCCGGCAGCGGCGGCGGCGATCTCTGCAGTTACGGCCGTTTCGGCGCCAACATTTCGAACACAGCTGACTGGCGGATCGTCGTTGCTGTTGACGACTGCCGGTGGCGTTGTTGTTGTCGTCGTACGTGCCTGCTATGGGTTTCCCAGATGTTGGGTCGCCCTTAGGCGAGTGTTCAACGGCCATGACGGGTCAATTCACAGCACAAAAGATGCACAAGCGAAGAAGTTGAACTGCACCAATCCTCAACGTCAGGTATGATCTAGAACACACTGAGATACACCAATATGACAGAGAACTGCGGAAACACTCCTTACCGCTCGAATGTAAACATTCGAAAAAAAGCATTTACACTGCAATTACGGACGTCTACGTGTGCACATCCTGAGTTTCACAGTTCTCCTCCTATTACATAAGTTGTACCGTTCTTTTAATAGCAAGCATCCCTGCAGCGTGCGCTCATGCGCAGCTCTCTTCTTGGAACAAACTATGTGCTACGCTATCCGCTGTCGTACACTAAAGGACTGCGTTTCGGTTGTGAAGCCTTGTAAATCCTTAAGAGGTGTTCCTAAAAAAAATCGTTGCTGACCCGGACCGAACGTAAGGTACACATGGAAAAGAAAAGCGCAAGAAGGACGGAGTCGAATGGGTATACGACAATTCAAGACCGAGTGTATTGAGGCAGGGATGTTGGCTACAGGGATATAACGAGCTAAATGTAGGGAGGGGCAAAGTACAGAGCTAGTGGACAAAGGAATGAGTCTACCGAACATATTGTAAACGAATTTACAGTCTTGGCGGTGACAGAGATATAGACCTGTCGGAGGCACTAGCTTTAGACCAAATTTCAGTCCAATGCTAGAAAGAACCAGGCTGATTTCACAAACAAGAGGTTGTCCCAATAGAAGGCAAATACTCAGTAGGTATTGCAGGATACATTGATCATATGAATGCGTAGTTAACATATATGCTGCTGTTCTGAACGTCTCTAAAATAAAAGGGTGACATGTGTATTTAGGTATACATGCCAAGCGAATATTAAATCAATCAATCAAATAACGTATTACGTTAGTTTGCCGACAGATATTCACTGTTCCTAGTTAGAGTCTACAGGCCGGCCTACCTCCGTGGCTTTTGTCAGCAGCCTACATCTGCCTTCGTTGGCATTGTTGTTCTTTGGCACCAGATTTGTTAAGGTGCTGGTTGCCTTAAACGCTTTGTCTGTTGCCCGTACATGTTAGGTCCTGGGCTAAATTGATGCCTAGCAATTTTCAGCATCTTTCTTAGCGGTTACGTTGAATAAGTACAAATAAATGCTTAACTGACCGCATCGCTTTCTCCACCTATCAGCACGAGGAGCGCCTCGCTCTTCTCGGGGGACGAATGTAAGGTGGTTTTCTTTCATCCAATCTAGCATTGTTTCGAGCGTCTCAATACTGCGAAACTCAAGCATCTTTCCGTTTTTAGCTCACACCATGAGAGTCATGTCGTCACAGTTTGCTAAGAGAACGACGCATTCAGGAATTTTGGTCCTCAAGCACCCCATTGTAGCCCATACACTATAGCAGAGGCCTCAGTACCGATCCGTGCGGGACTCTGGCCAATACCGTGTAAGTGCTCTTAACATACGTGATTTTGCGCTCATCTAGGTAGCTTAAAAGCATTCTTCGAAGATAGGATGATATTTCGAAGACAGAATGTCTCCTCCTTGCCATCGTGGCCAGAATAATCATTCAGCTTTAAGGTTAAAGGCGCTCTTTACATGGAGAAAAGCGGTCACGCAAAACGCTTGTTTTCAGCGTCTAGTTGCGATGCTCCTCTACAGCCTCAAGTACGATTACTAATCGAGATGACCTACTTTTGCGGAAACCGTGTTGTTTATTTGAGAGAGCACCTCTTCCGCGAGTTACTCTGTCAGTCGCCCGGCGATAATAGTTTCTACTGCTTTTCCCGCTGTGCTTAGTAGACGAAGAAGTCGATAGTTCATGTGCGGGTATCCTGCCTTGAATATTAGGCTTCCTTCTAAGCCGTGTCTAGACCAGCCCCGCTATATTCATTCTGGGTGGCGGTTCATTTACAAGGTCCGCTAGTTATTAAGCCAATGGCTTCAGCTTTTTGAGTGCGCAAGAAGTTTTCGCCAAAACTTTCTGGAGTACTGCAAAGAGGTAATTTGGGTGTGGGTTGTCTGGTATACGGCATTTGCACTTGACCTCTTTTTTTTTAACGTCTACCCTTGTTCAGCTGGCTCACCATCGAAGTGACATTGCCTCGCATCTAGAGACTGTTGACGATATGTTTTTAGCACTAAAGAATCCATATCGGTGCTAGCTCACTACGATGCCTTCATGTGTCCAGAACACAGCGTGAGGTCTATACAAGATTTCTGATTTCTCCTGCAAAGTATAGGCACTAATTATGCATTTACTACGTCTAGTTATTTTGTATTTCAAGCACTCATGAAGTATTTCTCTCTGCGTTCGGTTATTTTGCTTCCCCTAGCTAATAAACTGCCTCACTCAAGTCCCCCGTGACGACCACTTTTTGTAGTGTCCTGTAGAAGATAACGCTGACACCAAAAAATCATCTAAAAATTGAGGGGCCTTGTCTAGGCATCTGTTCGGGCAGCGGTAGCAGCTATACAGCAAAGGTCCCTCCATCAACTTTCAGCCATATGAAACCCCGTTTGCAGCCTTGTGCTTTAATGAACCCAAAATCTAGCCACGTCTTTATTCTTATTCGTTGTTCATCTGTCTTTGTTAGGTACTAACGCCTGGTCTGGTTTACTAACAAAGCAAACATCCACCTGTTGTTAGCTAGCTGTGCTGTCCAGCAGGTCACGGACTTCCCGACACCTATTTATAATCATTTGTACCGCATTCAATTTTGACATCGTAAATAGGTTTAGAAGACCTTTGCTGCTGCTCTTGCGGTACCTGCCGCTGGTTACTTGCATTATTAGTTGCCGCACCAGAACGTACGTTTTCATTCTTTTCTTTCGGAAGCTCTCTTTTTATAAGCAGGGTATCCGACTGTCTAGCTCTCACTTTAGACAGAGCAATCTTTTTTCCTATGATAAGTTTGAAAATGCCTAATGCACGGTCGGTGTAGCAACCAACAGTACTACCACCGGCCTGGCACTCATCCTGCTATGAACGGCACTGCGCCTTTTTCGACACTGAGCGAAAGCTATTCACAAGTCTACACCTCACTACATTCACTACCTGGTATGTTCAAACGCAGCCTTTCACGAGGAGTACGAGTTGTGCACCTGCCGGTTCTGCCTGCAGAGGTGTCCCAAGTACCATGCAGTGGAATGCACAGCGCTGGACCGAAAATCGTTGCACTACTTTTCTCGTCGGAAGCGTGACGAAGATAGGGCTTCATGGAGAACATTTTGAAATGTATATCATACTCAATTATGAGTGAAATAAACATAATTGTAATTGTATTCACAACCTACACCCGGGTCAACCTCCTGACATACCGAGCCCTTGTAGAAGCGCTCCCTAAAAGATTATGAATTATGGTAAGAAGATTCACAGAATCTGCTTCGGAGGTGAAAATGGCCGCCACATAAAGCCGAGCAGTCTAAATGGCGAGAATTATATGGCCAAGTGAAGTAATCTTGAGGGCAACGAGGTTGACTGGATTTGAGGGGGTTTTGTGAGAACGCATTTTACCAGTTAATCTCTATAAAATGTTATAGTTATTCGCTTACCGGTTAAGCCGCAGTGCACTAAGCACAGTGTGACGCTTCCAACTAGGTAGTAGTTAATCTAACAAATGTTTTTTTCCATATTGTTTGAATTAAATCACATAATTAAGTAATATTCAAAACACAATTATTATAACTCCTCATTTTAGCCGTAAAATGCACGACCTATGTCAAGTAAAGCCGATGTTGGTTTACACGCAATAAAGCCACAGCACGCAATAAAGCATTATTATTACATTAATTACACTACAGCCGAGACGACGGCACTTCTTCTCAAAGCACCACTAAACCCTTATAAGCGTAGCTTATTGAAAATTTGCTTTGTGGATCTATACAAACGACGCTGTGCGGAAAATGTGAATAGAACTTTACGCGTTGAAAAGAAATAGCTAAGCTAGGGTTTTGCCTACCTTGCCAATCATTCAGGAAAGCCACTTGAAAGGAAACGAGAGCGTATCAGATTAGCTATATGATGGTAGGAGTGAAATCAGCGTTAGATTCCTTCCACTCCCGAGAAAATTACTAGCTAATCTAGTTTTGCTTGACAGACAGGGACGTAAATATCTTACTCCCGTTATATATATATATATATATATATATATATATATGTATACCATGCAATGTGTTTATGTTTTATTTATCAGATGAAACTATAACAGACACACAATTAAATAATTTAAAACTAATTAATTGTGAATAAGATCAAATAATACTGCTTTGTGCACAGGGTTTGTGCTGTTGCTTCTGCAGAAGCGTGCATATATTCTTGGGTTTTTCTCCAATTGAGTTGGACGGCATTGGCAACGTTTGTGTATCTCGAGAGTCTTGCTCAACAATGTATTACCGCTGTATTTGTCAGGCGTTCGGCAGACTTTAACAGGTCTATCAATGCTTACCCGCCGGTCCCTGTTAAAGTTTGTGCTGACAACGTGGCTTTGCTGCCTGAGAGCCCTGACGTCTTTCTAGAAGGCTTCGGGGATGAATGATGCACATGCGTTACTAGCGGCCTGCGTGACCAGCTCGGGACCCTCAAACCCATTCAACCTGTGGCTTTATGCGGACGTGTGGCCTGTTTTGTCCACTCTACCCGTGTGGTAGTGATCGCGTGCCCGACTCGGGCAACCGTACTCAAGCTGACGTACGTGCAGATGACGAAAACAAATCTCTTTCCAATCTGGAGGATACATGAGAGGATACTTCATAGGAACATACAGAGGATATGATGTCGATGTAAAAAGCCCTGAGCACGAGGAAAAGGGCGAGTGGAAGAGATAAACAGAGGCTGATTGCGCGCGCTCGCGACGGCCCAAAAAAAAGGAGGGATAGGAGAAGGTATTACGTAGTACGTTTCATTGTGATCGGAGAGCAGAAACTGAACCGGAAGAAACGCCGAGTTCTGCTTGACTTGGAGCGAGCGGGTCAGATGGCGCCGATCGGCGGCGATTTCTACGACGGCGCCCCAGTGGCAATTCGATTTCCGGCACGTTTCAGTGCGGGCCGGAAGTAGAGGTGGATTTAGCAACGACGACGACCAGACACAATGATCTCTTCTTACTGCTGCGGTGCCTTACTGCTGCTGCTGCTGCTGTTTCTGCTGCTCACTCTGCCTCATCTCATCGAACTCAAATCTTCGAGGCCGACCCGACTCGACCAAATCGCCACCGGCGATGATACCAGAATCAATCGGAAAGGCCAAAGGGGACTGGCGCCGTCGGATGACGCCAGCGTTACCCTCGTCGGCAGCAGCGGCAGCCATCACGACAGAAGTATCCGAATAGAATATTTCGTGGAAAACAGGATAAGGACAAATCAACTACCGAGCACCCGGCATCACTTTCTCTCTTTTTCTATATATATATATATATATATATATATATATATATATATATATATAGTTTTAAATTAAACTGTATATTGAATTAAATTCAGATTCGCCTTTATCGCGTTAAAGCGGGAACTACACAACTAAACCGAATGCTGCATTTGATATTCAACAAATTAATACACAACAACGAATATAAAGCAAGGCTAAGTAGAGAGCACAGAACATCGACAATTTCTCTAGCCATTATTGAGTTATCAGAATCCTTTTCGCCTGTTGAGCAAACTCTTTCTTAGGCTACGAGCCATTTGCTACAGAAGTACATTATTTACACGATCCGTTTCTGCAATATGCAACGGGAATCCGCAATGCAATGTCCGTATGCATCTGAGGTATATAGTGCGCACGCAAAAAGGATTGAATTCTGAACGCGATGATACATTGCATAATCCGCTTTTGAGTATACATTTACAGTGGGTTCTAGGTGTAAGGCTGATCGTTCCGTATCACACCTTTGAGCAATACGCCGACGAAATTTTGACTAGATTCGATTAGTTGTTTCTACATGTAAACATAGATATGGTCGCCAAAGCTCGCAGCAATACACAATATCCGGTATGACTAAAATGTTATACAGATTGAAATAAAAATTCAGATTTTCCAAAATAATAGCAACCAAATATATGGTTTGTGTTGCACATGAGACTAGCAGATTGTATTATCTGAGTTAGCTGCTAGCCGCCAAACGAACAGATCACTTACGGATGCTTTCTTTGCCATGATTTTTGGCAATACATTTACTCCATGCCTTCTACTGCTACGGACGCATGCAATTACATTTCTCGTCACTTATTTCTATATTGTGTATAATACGCCGTTTTGCCTATATATATGCTCTAAAACAGTTGTGCGTAATATCCCAACGCACAATTCACATCTTATTTGGCGAAGCAACCTAACGTATATATTTTTAAGTATTTCGTTCACGATCCCGCTTCACACCAGGGTCCCACATTGGGCCTGCAAATACTACGGCAGGGTTCAAGCACATATTTGAAGCGTTAAATATGCAATTCAGAACGCTTAATTAGGAAGGCAGTTATATATATATATATATATATATATATATATATATATATATATATATATATATATATATATACTGTTCTAGTTCTGTAACTAGTCGTCCATTGATAATATGCTCAGCTGCTTTATATAGGCGGGAGAGTATACTTATAGGTACGCTGAGAGGTCTTCTTGTGGTCTACCGGGTTTCGGGATAAGCGTCAGACGTGCCGTTTATCAAGGGTTTGGATAATCCCCGCTGGTAAGAATTTTGTTCGCCATGCGTCTGAATACCGTTGGATGGTTCTTTAGGAGTAGGCGCACTGCTTGCGGGGGGAGGGGGACCGCATCTGGGCCTGATGCTTTTCTTGACCGTATGCGTTCGGTCACGATTCTGATCTCTTGGATTGGGATTGACTCGAAGGTAAGGTCTGAAGTTTTCTCAAAGAGTACCGGCTTCGGCGGGGGTTTTTGTGGAAAAAAGCGCAGTTATAGTCGGTCGGGCTACTTCTACTGGTTGGGGCGGCTGTGCGTGGTGAATTTTCTTCCCATAGATAGCAGAGTTATGGCCGGTGGCTTGCTCAGCGACGCGCGGCGGCGTGGGTGGTGGCAGGTCCTTCGCTTTTCGGCGATCTTACTATTCCACCAGATAATTTATTAATGATGCCAATGGAGCGACAACTGTCTCCCGAGAACGTGTTATTATTCCACCAGATTGTTATTATTATTATTCCACAGAGGGTGATTGGCTATCTTAGGACGTGGGCGGATACTGGACTCCCGGCAAGCTTCTTCTACTCTGAGCTGCCTATAGAACATTAAAGACATGCGGTTGGTGTTAATATGTTTTTTTTTTCCGCCGTGGAGGCCTGTAGTGGGTGTGAGAGAGTTCGAAGTGTCCATCATGATATCATCCCAATAGCCTGTCGCTTATGTGCAGGAGGAATGTGAGCTTCTCAGTCGCAACCCCACAAACGCTACGTTTGCTCTACGACTAAGCGTGCTCTAAAAGGGCGCTCCACTCAGGCTTGAAGAGAGTCGTTGTATATACATGGAATAGTAGTACATTGTGTAGTATGGAATGTCGATTAAGAGTCCGCATTGGCGTGTGCTGCGACCAGTGGGTTAGTTCACTCTGGCAATAATAACAAGAACAATGCTAAATACTTTTCTTCTTTTCCAACATATAGTTGTATATTCGCTGATTTTTCTGCTGGTAGTTTTTGATTAAAATCATACGTTTTCTTCTGTTTACCAATTAATGCCGCAACTGCATACATCTTATTTGGCACTGCTAAGCTATCGTTTGTCATGGTACTTGAATGTTGTCATTGCGTCCTTTCTTATTGCTACTTGTACTAGTTTTAGCTGGGCAGTTGTTTCCTGACAGCTACAGTAAATAAAAGGGGATGTAAGCTCAGCTACAGAATAGAATGTGACCAACATGTTTGGTTGCGCTAAAAGTCATAGAATTAGGTGAGTCTTGAAGAGTGTGAAGGCTACCGAATTATCGTCACCAGACAAAGTTATTTTCCGAAGCATTAAGTTGTCCTTGCCACTTTCTCAATTGCTAGATTGTGTCTGCTCATGGATTTGATATTCACCTGTAGATGCCAAATCGCGCTCGTAAGTACAGTAAACTCTGCGCATTGGCGGTGTGTTTAATTGCAAAGCCTTAACAAACATCCATACATGGTCTATAGGGCAGCCCTCAGTACGACTGGTCCTCTTAAAGCAGTCCTAAGCAAGGATCTCATGATGAAGAGGAACTGTGATCTCGTCATTCTGCGAGATAGTACAATGTTTGTACGCTCAGAGACTATATTCTCAACAGCGGTCGCCCAGAATAAGCTCCACTAGTGTAATCGCAGCGCAACAGCTCCCATGTGTTCAACAAGGAAGTTAAGAAGAATCATGCCGAATATGCTCACCTTCAAAGAATAGTTTAGACAGGGATGATGCTAATGAGAACGCACCACGTGTAGTCCTGTAAATATTTTTATGAAGATGTTTCAATTTATTTGATTACAGACTACACTACAGTGGTCTAAAACTTTACATCACCACCGACTTTAGTCAATTGATTTATTTCAGTGTTTAACCAGTTTTATTTAAATAATGATTATACTTTATTGTTTTGCTATTAAGGACCGTAATGTATAAGTGCGTTTTTAAAGAAATATTGTTCTTTCCAAAACTGGTTGAGAAAGTAGAAACCTGCCTCAAAAACGTATCTCTGCCTATTAAGGGCTACAAAGCGCCTACATTCCATGCCAAAAATCACTTTTACTTGTCATACTTTGATGTTTTACCGTGTATAATCTATAGAGCGCCGCTTACCGTACCGCGGGTATATGTGAACCTGAATCATTCTACGCAGGCGTCTTTGGTGAACTGAACTGCGGTTGACATCTCTCGATAAATAGGAGGTCATTCATCAAGTACAGACAAAACGTGTGTGTATTTGCTTAAGTTCAGGGGCAGCCGTAAATGCTGATCGGATTTTGTCGAGTGCTGAACACCTGTAGCAGTAGGAGAGGGTGCACCTAAACGAATGAAATTTTAATCGCACGAGAATGGAATAGAATGGATTTTAACATTAGAAAGGTAAGCGTAGTGCTAGTAGAGAGTCGTGGCAGATTTGGTATCTACCACAGACCAAGAGACATTTCACGCTCGATTTCCTGGCGCGTATGAAAGAGTGCCTTCTTGTTGAAATTTATAATACAATGAGAACAGTCAATGTCCCTCGCCTCATTCAGTTTGCCTGTTTTTTTATTCAGTTTGCCAGGCGTGCGCTAAGTAAACCTTATTTAAACAATAATGCCAATTTAAGGTAGAGCTGGGCCACTGGAGAACGTATTTTTATTGTCGTAGTGTGGAAAGATTAGAAAGCGCTGTTTTGAATGCTGTACTACCCGATGGTTGGCTTTGTAACGTGCTTTGCACGTTTTTTATATTTATTATACTAATATCTACTTAGAAAGTTCATGTTGTCTTCGTAGCAAGATCGTGTCAAAGAAGGCGAGACTGCGTTATCAGATCAATCCCGCGGTTACTCGAATAAAACTGCATACTCAAATAAAATCAAAACACCTTTTTTGAAAATTCGTACGACAAATGATTGCCACTTGTGTTTACGAAAAAGTGGCGCACAATCTCCCAAATAGTCACCTAAGAGTCTAGTTATTGGCTCATTTTCCGACCACTGCTTGCACCTTTTCTGATAAATAGTTGATCTAGCCTTGGTTCTGTCCCCACGAGAGACACAGTAGGCTCTGCCATCTAAACACCTATTGTCGTTGCAAACTCTGGGCAGGGGTCGGTCTTAGAAGCTTGAGTGAAGTAGCGCAATGGTATCTCTAGACAACAGAGGTACTGCAGAAGAGTTGAGCTTTTTATTCATACCCAGATGTGTCGCTTCTTTGATCCTTAGCAAGTATTTTCTTGCACTTTAGCCACATTTGTCTTTTATCCACTCGAGTAGATTGACAAGAGCACTGCAACTCTGCTAGCTGCCACGTTGCGTCGTTACAGACCTAAGAAGGCATTGTCCACATTAGCCTTGTGCCACTTGTCGATACGATGACCTTGTAGACCTACTTCCTGGAGCAGACAAACACTTACAGAGATCCTACGACGTCACAGCGAGGTTGCTGAAATTACAGCCCGGGCCTTCAAGTGATCTCAGGCTGCCCATGGGACCGCCATACGCGTCCACAGAAAACACAAAGTTCAATACCCTTGTACTCGAACCGCTCGGTAGAGCGTGCTGTATAGTTAAGACACGATTAACAGATTATTCCACATATTTCCAGTTGATCAAAATACGCCTTCAGCCAGCGGGTGTCCCTAAAAGAACAATGAGAACGTGGTACGGGGCATCTTGTCAAATTAGACGAAATCTAACCTTGAGACATTCGGCAAGTCGTATGGGACTCCATTTCGGATGAAGCGCTCGGAGACCAGTTAAGGGAATCAGGTCTTCACCGGATACGGGAACTTTCAGTTTTACCTATTCGGAATGGAGAAGCTATATCCCCATTTTCCAAGCACTGCTATAGCAACACCAGGGACATGCGTGAACACGTAGTTCCCTAGTGGCCCTAAGAACAGCCTGCGGCCGATCAGAACTTAGGCTAACAAGTGCGACAGCTTAAGCGCCTTTAGGCAAAACGTGATTTCCTCCGTTGTTTGCTCCTCTCGTCTTCGGAGTGATCTCAGAAAGATATGTCTGAGTACAAAAAAATATTTAGAATGGTTGGATATGAGCGGTTTACCCGAATCGCCGTTGCTCGTTGAGCCCCGCTTAGAGCAAATGCCATCAATACTGCGGATTCTAGGTGGTCCGCAGCGCCATGTCAATCCACATCAGTGTCTTATAAAGGTCAGCTAACTCTGCCGCTGTTCCTAAAAGCATTCAGCTAGTCTACGAGAAATAAACTTCTATTTTCAGGCCGTCATCTCGTCAAGTGGCTCTTTGGTGACCGCCACTAAATCTCCACCCCAGGAGGGCCAGGCCATCTGTGTAAATCAAAGTGTCAACTCCCTCCAGTACGTTCGACAACACTTAGTGTGAGGCTCCCATTTACTAAAAACAACAATGCTCCCCGCCCCCCCCCCAGATTAAGAATTCCACATAACAATATTTCGAGATCATGAAAGGAAATCCTGATACTTTACCGGCTCATTATGGCCCCGGAGCCTGCGAAGATGCATTGAGACCCACCGAAGGGGTAGGTTTCCAGGACTTTTTGTGCAGTATTCTCGTTTTATGATTCTCACGCATCAGGATACTCAAGTGAGAAACTCGCCTCATAGAAAACCGGCGTCTTGCCTGATGCTAGCCTTTCCCGAGCATATTCAGTTTCTCTCATCGTGACCTGCGGAGCGTTGTCCCGGTCCGCCAGTAAGTCCCCGTTTGTTGTCTCTAAATGCTAAGGGAAGAGACTTTTCATAATTTCAGCAATACCTGCGGGGGTTGGGTCGGTGTATTTTATTAATAACTACCCGGTACCGCAGGCGCTCTAGGGGTCAATTTCTAAAAGTCATCGGCGGGCTGTTTCCCTCGGACCCCCCACCACCGAGGCCAAACTTCGACGCCAAGGAGCTAGACTTACCCGCTATCACAACGAAGGAAGTGAGAAAAGTCGTCAAGAAAATCCGACCGCGTAAGGCACCGGGAACAGACGGCATTCTAGGAGAAGCCGTTTAAATGCTTATAGAGAATCATCCAACCGTTTTTATGAAAATGGTGGAGGCCACCTTACGATCGGGCACATTCCCTGACGACTGGAAAAAGGCCGACCTTGTCCTGATTCCTAAAACCGCGTCGCCCCAAAGTGACCCCTCAGCTTTTAGACCTATCAGCATCCTTCCCAGTCTATGCAAGGCAGTCGAGCATTTTATACATATGCGGCTGACGAGGGAGTTGGACGACAAAAAGTGATCTCAGAGGACCAACACGGCTTTCGCTCGGGCCACTCAACACATGACGCAGTTCAGAGCCTTTTAACCATAGCCGAAACCCAGAGAGGTACTTGCTCAGAAACGAGATCGCATTGCCTAGCAATTCTACTTGACATCAAGAACGATTTTAACTCAGTTTTATGGAACTCCATTAATGACGCATTAGCACGGGCTTGTATTTCGCCCTATCTTAGAAGGATTTTAGCATCTTACCTGTCACAACGTACGGTGGTCTATCAAGGCAAGTCATATCCTGTTACCGCAGGGGTCCCTCAAGGCTCCGTGCTGGGCCCAACTTTATGGAACATTGCATTTGACGATGTTCTACGTCTGCCTCACCCTCCTAACGTTAAATCAATAGTCTATGCGGATGACCTGGCTATCGTGATTACGTCGCGCGATGCGGGAGCTGGAGAGGACAGCAATTGGCGCCTTGCAAGACATTTCCATCTGGCTCGCTTTGCACGGACTTCGCCTGGCTCCACACACGCGCGGCTGCAAAAGCCAGCAAAGCTACTACAGAACTCGCAAGATTGCTGCCGCGCACACGGGGTGCTTCCAATGATCGGAGGTTTCTCCTGGCGACGATAGTAGATAGCATTATGCTTTACGCAGCCCCGCTGTGGCAGCGTACGGCTAAGCAGGTTACGTGCCGACGGCTTTTGGATAAAACGCAGAGGCCGCTGGCCCTCAAGATTGCAAGGGCCAACAAAACTGCGTCTACCGCGGCTATCCAGGTACTCTCCGTGCAGATCCCTTAGAATCTCTGGGTTATCGAGAGCGCAGTCCGTCGTGCTGAGTCCTCTATCTCTAAAGAAGACGCACGACGTCAGACACTAGACGCGTGGAACAATAGATGGATGGAGATCCAGGCGGGCCAGCCAGGTTTCTGGACTCGCTCTATCATCCCGGATGTCCGAGAGTGGTTCAAAGGGCGAGAGGGATCACTGTCGTACCCTCTAACCCAATTTTTGACGGGCCACGGCACCTTCAGAAAATACCTACACCGCATAGGACGTGCTCCGCCGCCAGCATGCATTCTCTGCGACTCAGGAGAAGAAGACGATGCCAAACACACCTTCGAAGTATGCACGGCTCTCAGCGCGAACAGGGCGGATCTGGCGCGGCTCTTAGACCGGGAACTCCCGGTAACCTGTGAACAAATGGGTCAGGCCCTCCTGCAAGACACCCAAAGCTGGCACATCATAAAGGATTTTGCCGCGATAATTATTGAACAGAAAGATCTGGTGCAGACCGCGATGTGCGCTCTGCTCACGCAATCCTAAGGAAGAAGTAGGGGCTGAAGTAATATTAAAGAATGGTTCCAGCTATTCGCCTCTTCCTGAGGCCATTTAGGTGAGAGGTTTTTAGTGGGTATTATGCCAACAACATCGGCATCGAGTCCCACACTACCCGCTCTGGGTGTGCGTAAACGCATTTTTCCCTTTCTCACAAAAAAGGGGTTAATTTCTGACTGAGTTTCTTTCAAACCAGGGGTTAGCTTTTATTGGTCAGTATTTTTGCTTTATCTGCTTTGCAACTTGTGAGGGTGCTTGCTTCTATAATATATCTGATCTATAATCTATGAACGTCTTCCTGGCATCCAGCATCGAGTCGTTTCAGCACTTTGGCAGGCTGCGGGCGTCTCTACGTAGAAGGGGGAGCCACTCCTTTGCAGTTTGAAACTGCTCAGAGATGTAATGAGAAACTAATAATTACTCGGTCCTTTTTTGGCAGCCGAGATGCGCAAAAATCCATGCCTACCTCTTTAGTCTTGTATAGTCTTTTCAAGTGTCATAATTTCTTTGTTGGTATTCCTGCAGCTATATTTTGGCTGAAGGCGCTATTGCCAGGCTGGCCCATAAAAGCCTAGATACGCGTAAAAGATATTTTGTTGTCGCCAATATTGTTGCTGGTATCGCTACAACTATAGCTGCTATTTGTCTTTATGTTGTGTTCTTCTTCATTAAATGCGTGTTACAACCAATACCATTGGAACTTTCTTCGTTTTACTTTGCTACCGAAGTTAGTCTTTTTTGCGCTCTGTTGTTATTGCTCTCTCGTCTAATGTCGGCCTTGGGTGGCCGTCCTGTCTTGTTATCGGCTTGTTCCTCCAGCTCGTTGTATTATTTCCAGCTCGTATTTCCTTCTCATTGTACTTTCTATCAGCGAGATATTCGGCTTTCACTTGTACCCACCAGCTGCTACTTCCACTACCAATTCTACCGCTACTACGACTACTACTACTACTACAACTACTCATACTAGAGAACAGTCGTCTAGTTTGACCAGTGAGCTGTAAACAGCTGGACTTGAATAGATAACAATTTGGTGATCGTGCCGCCACCAAACAACCGGCAATCCCGCGCACGTATTGTCTATCTATATATCTTCTGTGCTTGTTGAGCTGCTGCTGCCTGTACAAATATACTCACTCGTCTGCACGTCTCTGCGGTTACGTGCGCTCGGCAGGTACATTGAGAGTGTGTGCCCATGTGTTCGTACATCTGGCGGCTTTGCTTACCGTGACGGTTTCGGTCACGATTCCCCTCACTCGCTGGCTCACTGGTTGCGCACTTGTTGTCGCATACAGAACGCCATCTGCGCATAAAGAATCTCTCGCCCACATCCCGTCCCTACACAGCAAAGATCAAAAGGACAGTGCCAAATTGAAGCGATTTGCCTCAAAGGGCAGCGTCTTGGTCAGATCTTGGACGACGAGGACACGACAACGCCGTCGCTGTCGCTGTATTTGCTATTCTTGCTCATGCTGATATTGTTGTTGCTGTTGTTCTTTTGATTGTGTCAAATGCAATGCCGGCTTCAACTACTCATTAAGGATAGAATATATGCGATACATTTTTTTCAAGTAGGCCTTGTTGGGTTATGCTCCCTTTAGCTAGCCACAGACGCCATGCTACGAAAACACGTTCGCTTGCGTTGACGCTTGTTGCATGTATGCATGTTTAAAATGCTTCCGACTTTTGAATTAAACTTCCGCCAACTGCAAAAAAAGCGCTGTAAATCGTTCTCTGAATGCAAGTGAAAGAAGCCGGAAATATTTGGTAGAGTAGCGAAGCTTATGCATATCCCGCTACAGTCGCTCTAATGCTAACGAAATGGGTTATATCAATTATAGCTGGCCGTATGAACAGAGGGCCGTTATGGAATGAAATTGGCGACCGTGTTATTAATGACGACTTAGTGAAAAAACTTGATGAAGAGGTTATGGAGAAACGATGCTATACAATTCGTCGTTATCGAATGGGTTTGCTCAGGTTTCTTGATAGAAAGTGTTCTCTGCTTATACAATGGCGACGTCAGAGTGGTGAGCGCACTCATGTAAAAACAATGACATAAACGTCTAGACGGAAAGCTGGTTGTAGGTTAAATCTGCTACAGCACTAACGTACTAGGTGGCTTGCGTACATAATCATCGCCATATAAAATAAAGTACATAATAATAGTTAAATGTTATAGGTATAACAACAGGGTACTGCCTGTTTCTTTGACCGGGCAGGCGCCCATCAAAAAGTGCAAAAAACATGGCCTCATCGTGGCGTCCTTTCCAGAAGTATTTTTTTGCTTCAAAGATAGGTGCTCGGCGACACCGGCATTGACCTTTTGATTGGATTGTAGTATGTTTAATAACCTGAGTGGATTTCCAGTTATGGTTAGTTTCTAGAGTACCACACTGCTCTATCCTCTATCCAAAATCCGCCCGGAAGTTAACTGGGACTATATATATATATATACCAAACAGTCAATAAAGACTGCATGCAGGCGGCCTCCTGGTGTCACCGCCCGCTCTACTTTGGATTGCAGCATGTGGATGGCGTCGCGGGGCTCTCTGGAGGTAGGGTATGGTTTGCTACATCTGCAACACCCTCTGGAGGCATGGCAAACTGCTCCGGAGGTAGGGCGTGGTTTGCTACATCTGCAACCATTTCAAAAAGCAGCTTACAGAATATCCTTTTGAGCGTTCGCTCTGATGCCACTCTCCGGTACAGATTTGAATCAGTTTTATCGTCGCCATGTTTGCTTCCAATAATAACAGAGAAAGCCTACCAATGTAGCAAACTTTGGGCATCCGCCCTGCCTCCATAATTCTATTAAAGAACTCACAGAGGGTCCCCTTCAAGAGCAGCTCCGACTGCAGCCAATGTTTGAAGTAGACCCGATCTGGTCCACTGTTTTCTCGCCTAGGAAGGGATCGGATAACTCGGCGGACTTCCTCTTCCCGAAATGGAAGATTCATTGTGTGCTGTTCTAGGGTAAGTGGATACTCAGCCTCTCCAGCCGGAATCACCGTGGCTTGAACTTGTTTCACTTGACTGCTCTCTGCATCACTTTTTCGAGAGACCAACAGCAGGTATCCTCACCACTTCCGATCAATACACTCTGAATATCAACTGGAACCGTGGCTAGATCGAATTGGCAGGTCGGCTTTTTCTGAAAACGTTTTTGCTGTTTCTGCCCTAGAGCAGGGACGCGTAATAAAGCTCGTAAAGGTAGGTGCTTTCTTGCAGCAAGCTCGAGAGCTTCAAAGCTCTGTAGCTCAGTATTATTAAGATTATGAAACTATAAGCCTATGGTACTCCTGCCGCTGTAGCAGACGAAGGTGAAGTCATTACGCGAATTTGCACACACAAAACCGACATCATCCATAAGCTGCAGGCAAGCTTCCCCTTTGTCTTAAATGGCTCTCTCATTATTTCTGCAATTAAAGTCACCTCTAACAATTGCTGGAGCCTTAAGGTCAAAACCCGAGAGTCTCGCAAATACGGCGTCTGTAACTTCTGCAGAGTCAAAAATTGGAGAAAAATAATACACGACAATGTTAACACCTCCGGATGAAAGTGTCATATACTCTTCGTCTTTTCTCGCATGGGGGACAAATAGTTAGGTCGACAGACAGAAAGTCCTCCTACTGGTCTGCCCAATCCCCCCAACAGGCATGGCGGCTAACTAGTGAAACCCCTACATCTCATCGAAATACAGTTATTTCAGTTGGAACGTCTCCACCATGAGGCCGATGTCTATTTCTCAAAACAAATTATTTGTTCATTCAATCCATTGCCCCTTTAAGATCCCCACAGTTATATAATAGTATTCGTCGACGTATAGTTGCCTCCGAACACGTTTCTGTATTACTATCTAGTCATTTCGAAGGGTGAGAGCCGTTTTTAGTCACAAAATGACCATTGTCTCGTATGGAGCGGCGCCGTTCCAGCGACAGAAATACACAGCCTTCATCCAGAAATCTTTCTTGGAGCACCGCACGAAGTTCTTTCTCTTAGGTGCAACGCAAAGTACAGCCCCTTTACGTTTGTATGCAATTTAAACACTCTCATCATCTTTATCGGCCAGCCAATTATGTAGGTCTACTGCCAACGTATCCGCAACTAGCCCTTCTACTCGAAAAGCTTTGATAATAAGTTTGCTGATTTTTGCAAATATTTTGCATACTTTCAAAACACCATTTAATTCTGCTGTACATCCCGCCCGGTGGCGGTTGGCGGTTCTCCCTTTATACGTAGCGGGAATAAACCCTTTATCCTTGACGTCCTCATGCTGTCTCTGCGGTATGTTGTTTTCATCTTTCTCTGCGAGTCATCATAATTGCGCCGCTGTCAGCTGGAGCTGTTGCGCCATTTGATTTCTGTTTCGCCTTCTTTCTCTTGGAGGGCTTCGCACCACCACTATCTCCCCTGCTGCTATTGGTGTTGTTGTTGCCTTCCTCCGCCGAAGTGGCTTTGCGGTCGTCTGTTTCCTTGCGCGTCACTAGCGTGACGTCATCAGCACGGCCAGCTGGACAAGCTATTGATATAGCTGTCAGCGTAGCTGCGCCGGGCGCACCATCTACTGACTCTTGGGGGTGACATATATCTAAATCTTCAGTCTCACCACCGTTGGTGCCATCTAGCGGTGTCGTGTGGAGTTTTCTTGGTGCTGTGCAATTCGCGGGAAGATTAGAAACTTTCAAAACGTTCGAATCTTGCCCCCGTCAGTACAGTTTGCGCTTTGTTTTGTTTGCATATTTCGGGTTCTTGTGAGTGTGATGTCGCGCTTGTTCTTTTTGCTTTTACTGCTGGTGGCCTCGATGTTAGTCCGCACTTTCACTTGCTTAATGAAGTTCAAGAACTTCAGTCTGGCATTGAAGAGTAGCCTTGCCAGCTGTAGCAGCAGTGCCGAGCCGAATAATTTGCGCACTTTTTTTACGTGAGAAACCTATGCAGGTGTTTCTCATTCTTCACAGTATTGCCACCAAGTGACAACCAGAACACAAACTCCAGGCGGAATCGGCTGAAAATCTGAAGCCGTAAATGAAGTCACAAAAAACGATATATGTGTATATATAGTGACAGCGTGGTGAAGGAATTCATTTTTTGTATAGAGGAGTAACTGTTAAATGTGGTTTGCACACGCGGACACCACTGCAGGAATCTCTGCAGGTGTGGGCCGGTAGTGTGGGGCTCCAGCCCACTAAAAACCAGTCATCTCCCCATCCTCCCAATCGACCGGGAATTGCATGTGCAAGTAATTCAAACTATCGGGGGGAGGTGTAAGTCTACTTGTAGCCAGCTTCTTTCCCGGAGGCCTGAGGGGAGCGCGTCGTGCGGCGGTTATTTGCTGTAGATTTTGCCATGAGTATGTTCCTAAAAAGTTAAACCGCTTCTAGCCAATGGGGCAAAGACTCCAGCATTAGCTTGTAGGTGCTGGGCTGGCCCATCCTCAGCGTATTCGTTGTTGGCCCTGTTAAAAACGTAGCGAAAGCTCGCTGCTTTACCCATGCTGAACACCTTAGGATCGCGTGTTCTGTGGTGTTCTCGAGTCCATCGCCGCAGTGGACGCACGTAGAGCAGGGAGCCTTCCCGACCCTGAACAACTAGGATCCGAAATCACCGTGTTTCGTCAAGACCTGGGTGGTGTGGAAGGTTAGTTCTCCCCCGAACCGATTTAACCATTTTTTGGTGTTTAGTACATGTTTCCGGAGACTGGTGCCTGGAACACCCTCCTCCAGACCGTCCCACTCCCCCTGTCATAAGGCAATGCTCGGCTGCCGCTCTTCTTCCTTCTTGAGTGCAGGGTCTTCGCACGGGCGGCGGCGCTCTCGCCTTGATTCAGCCAACTCTCATCTGGCGGCAGCTGGAAAGCAGACGATACTCCCACTGAAGGGCCGTTATTCCTCCTCCCTCTGTTTAACCCTCAGAAGCAGTAAAATTCTGCACAGTCAAGTCACTATCAGAACTTGAAAACAAAGCGAAACATCTGCGGAAGTCGCTGCGCGATAACAGCAAGCGGAGTAACAAGGTTAGTCTGACCACACTGCCACATTTGAATAGTGATTGCAGAACCTCAGTCCCACGGCGGTGGTAATAGTCGTCGTCGTAGAAATGTAGTTGCAGCAAGCTGCACTTGCCAGGCCAGTTACCTTGTGTTTGAAAGTAGCGCTCGATTGAGATACGGAATCTGGCTTTAGAGTATACTCTTTCCATTTTCCGCCCTCCTTACCTGGCTTGGCGTGTCAGCAGCATTTGCCATCGAGCCGCACGCTGGCAGCTGAATGAAAAACCACAACTTCGTAAGCAGTCACGCAACGAGCATTCATCCTGTTTGTGGCTACAATTCCTTTGAGCGGGATCTGATAGGGTCTTTTGCTGCCTGCGGACGATTTTCCGGCCAGGATATCCGACAGCTCCCCTACCCACATTCAGCAGCACGCCAGAATTGGAGCGCAATTTTGCTCCATCCTCTAAAGCTATCTGTTTCCTCACCTGGCTGTCCCCTAACTAGTTCCCGCCGACCCGTGCGATCCAATCCAAGGCCAACGGTGACGTGGTTGTCGTCGGATAGGATCGAAATCGCAGCGAGACGCAGAGACAGGTCGCTGACAGGAGAACAAAAAGAAACAGAAGCAAAAGTAACGCGACGTTGACCCGCCGTGACCTGGTGATTCTTCTCGTCTGGCTGCTAATATTATTACAACGGCTATTGTTGTACGCGCACGCACACTTATGCCAGTCATAGCCATATGGGGGATCCGTTGCATAGCCAAAGGCTGAGCCCGAAAATTACAGCACGCTAGGACACTTAGCCAACATTGTCGTGGAATCGCGTACATGTTGCTTGTGCTAAAGTAGATAGTCATAGAGCTTACCGTTCATTGATTTTGTTTTGCTTTTCCGACGGGGATTTTAAACGGCGCAAGAAAAGCCTCGACCCTACTGCGCCGCAACAGTTGCAAAGTGTGGCTCGTTATAGAGACAATATGGCTGTAAACTAGCAACGTCGCAGTTAAGTATATGAAACTAAAATCAAGTCAATACAAAAATCTATTGTTTTGACATGCGCGCTTGCTAAGCGAACGTGATAGAGGCCGATAATCTGTGGTGAACACCAATAAATAGCCGAAGAGATTTAAAACGTTGCTGACAGGTGCGACATATTAGGGAGGTACGAATCACGGTTTGGGCGTCGATATTGTGTAATGATAACAACAACAACAAAAAGAGCGATCGCAGAGGAAGCGGATAGTTCTACTGCCTGTTGAAATGCTGCAAGCACCACTGGTGCCAGCTCAATATTAGGCAGATTGATTGGAAAAGCCGATGTATATATATACATATAATTGCTTTAGATACTAGACACATCTACTACTGTTCTAACATTTAACGTATCTGCCGTTACACACACACGGCACAAGCAATCATCTTCTGCCAGCGATGACATATTTGCAGCAATTTTGTAGGAAATCTTCGAAGCGTATGCAGGCACGTCGAGCGTTTATAGACAGACGCCCAAACAGCGTCCGAATAGTTGAAATGTCTAAGCTATTTAAGTGTAAAAAATAATTTCCGGCGCTTGTCTAGCTTATCGTGAATCCACCAAGAATTGGTAGTGATAATATCACATGGTGCACAATTAATCGCTACGGCTTAGAGTATAGTTTATCCGTTCTTGCAATGAGAACGCATCAACTCCATTACACGTAGGTCAGATGGTATCTTCCGATATTAGCATCTCCGCATGACTATCGCAAGAACACTTATCAATATCGAAACAGTTGGCCTTCATGCAAATATAATATCATAGCGGTATCTATGCCCTGCTGTTCTACACAGATATGCTAAGCTCTTCTGCATGACATTAGTTCATCGATTTAATTTATAATAGCGAATTCTGTACAACGTTGCTCTCTAGACTATCTATATATGGCAGGGACACTAAACTGTGTAATCTTATTTTGCGCAATATATGTTATAAGTGTTTGTGCGCACATAGTTCTGGACAAAATATCGTTGCAATGTTTTTTAAAGGTCATTTATTCATTATATACATATTTCCAACGGTATGTTGTTTCATATATTTACAAATATTGCAAGGAGTCTATACTAATTTAAACCTACTACAGTCAAAATTGTGTTCGTAAAAAGTTGCAGTCGGAATGAAATAACTTTTGTTCACCTCTATACGAGAGTCAAATTTGGAAGACTAGTGACATCATTGACATGGTAAAAGGTGTAACTTTAAATTCTCCTTGAAGTTGTCTAAGGATTTCAAACAAAGCACGCTAACCGGAAGAGTGTTCCGCGCTCTGACAGCTAGAACGCTAAAAACTTGGCTGCCTTTGCTGCTTCGGTGCATGCGGATCTTCAGTGTGACCATGTTTGAAGCCCTGGTCTCTCTCGCCCCTCCAAGGCAATAAAGTTCTAATATCTTCGGCCCAATCCCATGGATACTCTTAAAAATCACTATCAATGTTAAAGCGCCCCTGTGCCACACTCAGTTACCGCACATGCTACTCCATGGCTAAGGCGCACAACCTTTTGGTGGTCTTTTTTTTAATGTTAATCGTTTCCGAGATGTAGTCTTGGAAGTGAAAACGCAAATTATTGGATTTGGCCAGGGAGCAGGCATACAAACGTCTTAAACTCGTTGTTGTTTCTTCAAACTGGCAACGATCATGATACAAAAGGAAATGGGCTGGCCGAGCTACCCTATGCAGCGCCATTCGTTTGTATCACTGGCCTGTTCAGTGGTCCGTAGCCATTATTTATTGCTGTGCTCTTATAGCGTATCCAATAGCAGTAGGCTATATAGTGCACCTGCAGCTGAGAACTTTCCTGAGAGATGGATTACATCGCAGCCGGCGTCCGATTACATGGAACCGGCTTCCAAATAGACACGAGAGGCAAGCTATTCAAGTGTAGTGAAGAGTCTCTGGCCTTCTAATCTAATGAAGGTCTATAATGCCAGTCTCTAACTATATAATCACTTTGCACTAATTATTTGTCTGACGTGCAACGTCACCGGGTATTAATAGTTTATTAGGAGACAGCAGTTAATAGCCGGTAACCAATTGTGAGCACAATTTTATCAGACATCAGACTTAGCTTTGCTACACAAGGCCTCGGCCGCCTCCGCTTTTACAAACGGCGGAATAAATAGCGAAATAAATCAGTGGTTAAGGGCTGCAAAAGCTGACCGTTCTATGACATACAATCGATAAGCTTCTAAAAATATATGGCTTACTTCCATCTTAATTTCCATCTTTATATATACCGGTGTGACAAAAATATTTATTTATTTATAAAATATAAATAAAAAAATATAAAAAAAGAGCTCGTTGAAGCAAATTGTTTTTCTAATGGAACATGGTCTCTGAGAAGTCTCATTTTGGAGTGAGAGTGAAATTACTACAATTTGTGACACTGGCATTTTTGCCCGACATAGAAGCGCAAAATGTGCAACTGTAAGACAACTAGTTCTCCTAAACAGAAACTAAGCACACCGTCTTGTTCGTGAAAATTCTGCTTCTCCCAAAGAACATATAAGGCCGGTCAGAAGATGCATCATGGTCGCTTAGAAAAGAATTTTCAAAACATGAAGTTCTTTATTAGCTTTCACGCCAGATACCTCAAAATAATTACCTTACGACCACTTACAGCGCTCACAGCTAACATATTGAGACAAATGCGCATTCCATGACGATCACTTTAGTATTAAACGTATGGCAATGCGAGCCGCGGTCACGGAGCAATTAAGATTTTTCAGAGCGCATGTCGAGATTGAGTGCATGCATATATACATGCATGTTCGTCGGAAGAAGCAGAATTTTTACGAACAAGACGGTATGCTTAGTTTCTATATGGGAGGACTGGTTGTCTCGTAACAGCACATTTTATGCTCCTAAATCGGGCAAAAACACTAGTGTCACAAATTGTAGTAATTTCACTCTCACTCCAAAACAAACCTCTCAAGGACCATTTTCCATTGGAAAACATATTTGCTTTAACGAGCTTTACAATTCCATGTATTGCTTTAAAAAAACATTTTTTTTCACACCCTGTATATATTTATATATATACGCACAGATTTATTTAGAAATTTAATATATACATGTGAATGTTTATATATATATATATATATATATATATTTTTTTTTTTTAGAGCTCTATATATGATCATGTATAGCGGTTCTCCTTATAGAAAGGCTGTATGTAAAGTACGCGTATATATATATATATATATATATATATATATATAACGGGATGTCTAAAAAATGCGCAGGCATCTTTCAAAAGTTGCTGCGCTCAGCTCTGCCATCGGCCATCTGTTCTCTTCGTAAGCCACACATAGTAGGGCTGCTAAATCCAATATGGTGCGTTATTAAACAGGAGAACGCGTAGAAAGTACAAAAATGCATGATGGAAAAGGAAACTCTGTACGGGCATGCTGGCGAGCTCTAGGTGTAACTTACGGTCAACATAACCGGTCGTATGAAAACGCTATTCATGAAACAAGTTCTGGTTCAAGGACAAGCTTAGTACGTGATGTGCCGAGCCGTGGAAGAAGCCGTGGTGTGCACTTTCTGTCGGAAATGTCGCTGCCGTGTCCGGAACAATGTCCGGAACAATCGGTTTGGCGACGTCCACAACAGCTGGGTCGTTGCGGGTCAAATCAATCTATCTATCAGGTGACGATCAAGAGCCCAAGCCTGCGGATCACAAGCGGCGAAACTTCGCCAACTGGGATATCGAGATGATGCAGCGTTTTGCCGATTTTGTTTAAAAAATCGTTTTCCGACGAAGGTTATTTATATCTGAATAAAAGTGAAAATAAACAAAGCTGTCCCACCTAAATGATCGAAAAACGTTACGTAAGTCACGAAGCACCATGTGGCAGTTTGATGCGGCTTCTGGCCAAAATGAATCTTTGGACCCCATTTGCTTTGCTCCACGATACGTGACAAGCGTTATCGCAGTATGATCCTTAATTTTCTGGGGCCGAATGTAAACGAAATCGATCCGGTTATATCAAGATAGTGCCAGGGTTATATTTTTTGTAGGTTTTTAAGGGTAAGAGGTGTACTCTTATAATCCCACGACCATCAGTAAATTAAAACCAACATCAAAGCGTGTGTTGTTAATAAGCCTGATATATGTGAAAATTTGTAAAACAAATGAGTGTCTCTAATACGACTTGTGAAAACAAGAGAGATTACCGTTATGCAATTTCATAAATGTTATTACATATCATCATTTATCATAAAATCATTTAAAATATCATAAATGATTTATAACAGCATAAACAATTTTGTTTTTGTGTAATTTTAAAGACATGTGCTTTGGTGCTAATATGCTTTTTTACGTGAGTGCATTACGGTGCTGTAGTACGTGGGTTTGTGCAACAGAACAGATGTCTTCACTTAATAGGATGAGGCGTAAACTGAGAGAAACATGGCCGACAATGTCATTCGAAACAGAGAAACGTGTCGTGATGGTTGTCTGCAGCGACCATATTACTCGGACAGACAGCAAAGTACGAACAAACGACTTATATGAATTCCCTCGAGTTCGTTCTAAGCAGCATTTCCAAATCGTCTTTTTCGTAAGAGATTCAAATAGAGATACGAACGCAAGAATCGTTTTCGGTCTCATATCTCGTTCCTGTGTTTCTTTCACACCACACACACACATATATATATATATATATATATATATATATATATATATATATATATATATATATATATATATATATATTTATATATATATTGCGTGGGCCCATCTTTCAACGTGCCGTATATGTTAAAGTTGTCGACTCGAACGACATGCTAGCCTTAGTGGTCGTGTAGCTCTAAATGCCACTCAGATCCCGAATTTTCACATGACACCTTTTCGTGTGGATAAAAACGGTTACCTCTTCTACTGGGTGTTCTGGGTGAGCCTTCGACTTTCAAGTGAAGCCGTATAATATCGACGCTGACAGACAGCTGTCATGAGCTGTGACACAGCTAAGACAGGCGAAATTGGATTGAAGCATGGCTTTCCGTTACTCAAGCGCGCGGATCTTAGTATTAACATTATACCGCCTTTCGGCTTACTCTAGCTCATTGGTGATAGAAACATGTTCTAAGTATTTCTTTAAAAGTTTCGTTTGCCAGGTGCTGCTTACGGGCAAGTCTCCAGCCGGTTTACTCGCTCAAGAAGTAGCAACCATAGCCATGTAGTCGGCATTTGCGGCCGGCATATGCATTTCGTGAAAAGGCAGCAGATTTGGCACTTAAGGTAATTTTAGTCAAAATTAAAGTTTCTCAGCATTGCACAAATCCAGCCAAATCTCGAGCAGCGCACGGCTTATGGATGTGCTGCCTCATAAGGAAACAGGAGGTATTTGTTTTATGTACAGTAGCCAAACGTGTCTGAACAAACTGCCACCTGAATGACGACTCTCTATCTACGCAGAGTCCTGAGAAAATGACAGTGCAAGAAGTTGCTGCATGCCCTCATATGGAAGCGGGCAGGCGCGAAGGCGCGATGACTACAGCGCCTCTCAATTTAATATTTAATATATAAACATTCGCGCTATTTTTCTTCAGAACTCTCTCACGGTGAATAACTGCGACATATTGTTTTCATGTCGACCTGTATCCACTTTGACCTTTTAACATTCCTTAAAGCTTTCTTTTACTCAAGCGGAACTCCAAGAGTAGTGGTGCTATTAACTCCAGGTTACCTTTCGGTTTACTCTAGCTCGCCTGTAGAAGATATGGCTGAGTATTCACCGTTCAATATTTTGCCAGATACAGTTTCTTGAGAGCACTATTTTTATCGGTTTGATCTTAAATTAGCTTTTTGTCTAAATATATGTAATGACACAGCAAACTTTGGAGACCAAACGGAACGCTTTTAAATCACTATCATCACATTTATTTCACTCATATAAAGTATGCATATTACATTGAAACTGTCAGTGTTGTTACGCTTCTAAATCTGTAATAATAATAATAATAATGGCTAAACCTGAACCTAACGACTTGAGTTAAGCCCCGAGCGGGCTGTACACATGTTCTTACATCACAAATGTAATATTATATATATAAATATATATATATATATATATATATATATATACAGGGTGTTGCAGAAATTTTTCATAATAGATATAGGGAATTGTAAGGCTCGTTAAAGCAAGTGTTTTTCCAATGGAACATGATCTCTGAGAAGTCTTGTTTTTTGGAATGAGAGTGAAATTACTACAATTTGTACTGCTGGTGTTCTTGCCCGACATAGGAGCACAAAATGTGCTGTTCCAAGACAACCAGTCCTCCTATACAGAAACCAAGCTCACCTTCGGGTTCCACGATAAAATTCTGCTTCTTCCGAAGAATATACAAGGCCGGCCAGAAGACGCGACATGCTCGCTTAGAAGAGAATTCGCCAAAAATAAAGTTCTTTATTAGCGTTCACGCCAAATACTTCAAAATCATAACCCTACAACAACTTAAGCGCTCAAAACGGACATAATCAGACGACCATTTTGGTACCAATCTATGTCAATGCGAGCTGTGGTTGCGGAGTAATTACGATTTTTCGGAGGGCATGTCCAGGTTAAGTGCATGTAAAATCACTGTGTGGCGACGTTCACTACCGCCGACGTGTCGCGCGACAGCCGCAGCGCGTCACTTTTCATGCACTTAATCTCGACATGCCCTCCAAAAAATCGTCATTACTCCACAACCCCAACTCGCATTGCCATAAGTTTGGTACCAAAATGATCGCCATGAAATGCGCATTTGCTGAATATGTCCGTTTTGAGCGCTGTGAGTGGTTGTAGGGTTATGATTTTGAAGTATTTGGCGTAAACGCTAATAAAGAACTTCATTTTTGGCAAATTATTTTCTAAGCGACCATGTCGCGTCTTTTGACCTGCCTTGTTTATTCTTCAGATGGAGCAAAATTTGCTCAGGAACACGACGGTGTGCTTAGTTTCTGTATAGGACTGGTTGTCTCGCAACATCACATTTTATGCTCCTATGTCGGGCAAAAACACTAGTGTCACAAATTGTCGTAATTTCACTCTCACTCCAAAACAAGACTTCTCAGAGATCATGTTCCATTGGAAAAAATATTTGCTTTAACAAGCTCTACAATTCTCTATATCTATTATGAAAAATTTCCGCAACTCCCTTCACGCATTTATATATATATATTTTTTTAGCCAAAAAAATTACGATTCGAACAACACTTGAATGCTTACTCAATGTGCGCATAGACACCAGCTCATGGGCCCAAGCTAAGGTGCTTCACAGCGCAGATGGCTTCGGTGTTCGCACAGCCAATTTCGTGCTACCTGAATTTAACCACATATTATAATTATCTAATCGCTTCCATCGGCCCGAAAAGTACATCAGAGGTGATCAAAGGGGCTTCGCGTCCGAAACTGGACGAACTTGAAGCACGATGGAAGTCTCTACCGGCCTCTTCAATGAAAGGATCATTTAACCGCATTCTCGTGGAGCAGAACAAGCCTTGCTCTTACCTCAGACCCAAACTACGGCTAACAAGGCTGGACTACGAGCCTGCTTTGATCCGATGAGTGGCAAGTGGCTGCAGGCCCTTCCCTGGCCGCAACTAATACTATGCTGGACAATAACAGACTCTGTATCATATCTGATCTGCATCTGGGGGAGACCGTTAGTGCCGCTCATTTTTGTAACCGGAGTCGGTTTTCCGCAACAACAGAGGAACACGCTCTATCGTGCCGATACAGCGCCGGCCGCCACCCACAATACAACGCAACGTCGTCTATTGTGCATTGTAGAGTGCACAGGTGCCGGCTGTATCTTTGCGTCAACAGTGGGTTACGACCGTACGGTAAAACAATAACCCCTTGGGAGAGAGGTCGTGTATACTATACAGAAAACTTATTCCGCAGTTTATCGTTCAGCCGAAATAGAAAGTTATGGACCCATGGACCAAAAAGCGGGATTTATTTTCAAAACCCTTGGAAAAGACTGAATGCGGTTAGAACAGATCCTCATACTGGAGAATACCTACTGCAGCGCGCATCGATCGAGGTTCACTGGGGAAACCCGGTGGTCAGGGAGAGCTTCCTAAGATCTCCCAGAACAGCTCATGTTCCAGTCACTATTTTGATTAATGTATATTGTAACCTAAATCCTAAGTCTCGAGCATTATCTGTTCGAAAAGACACGTGTCGCGCAGGGAAACAAACTAACAATTCGTTTTTTTTTTGAGGAATTAACTGGAAAATGCGGTTTGCACACACGGACACCACGGCAAGAAAGCTCACTGCAAATGTGGGCCGGTAGTGTGGGACTCCAACCCACTAAAAACCAGTCATGTCCCCATTCACACACTCAGCTGGGAACTGCGCAAGCAATACTTCAAACAATTGAGGGGGGGTAAATAGTACCGTCCTTATCTTAGCTGCCCTGGAGTGCCTCACGGGGCCTTGTCAAGTAAAAACGATTTTTTTTCTTCTTTGGCGTGCATAATACGTTCGATTGTTTGAGCTATAAGATTCCAGTCATCACGTGAGTTCATAAGAAGGTGTGCCAGCTTCTCAAGACTGTCGTCACTTGCTGTGGTTATGTCCTTGCGTAATGGAGCCCACGTCGGGCACAGCAATATTGTGTTCCGGCGTGTCCTCCGTTGTTTCTTCACAGTGCTTGCAGAGTGGCGTATCTGCTTTTCCTATTCTAAAGAGGTAAGTCTCGAAGTTGCCATGTTCTGTGAGCACTTGAGTCACGCGGTGTGTCAACTCGCCGCCGGGCCGGTTAATCCACGCCTTAATGTCAGGGCTCAAAGCCTTTACACGGGCCCCAGGTGCCCTGTCCTGTCTGGCGTCCCATTCATTTTGCCAAGAAATCAAAGTTTTTTTTCGTTCTTCTTCCTTATTGCTTGTCGGTTCCGCCCACAAGCGACGACGTTCGTCGGCCTTGAGATCCCAAGGGATCGTACCAGCCAGTACAAGGACAGCCGCCGTGCTGACCGTCTTGTAAGCCATCGTAATCCGTAAAGCCGCGATGCGTTGGGTCTTGCGCATCAGCGCCCTGTTGCGGGTTAGAGTCAGTGCGGTAAGTGGCCACACAGGGGCCGCGAATAACACAATCGACTCGGCAACCGACATAAGAAGGCGTCGCGTTGATTCTCGCGGTCCGAATGTATTCGGCATCAGCCGGGCGATGTCGTGTGAAACTTTAGTGGCTTTCTCTGCAGCCAAGCGGAGATGAGGTGTTCTTCGCAGGCCTCTGTCCAGGTACATTCCCACATAGCGGGCTGATTGAACCACTCGAATATCCTAGCCGTTCAAGATTAGCTTTGGGAGAGCGCACCCTCTTGGGCCAAGGAGGATGACTCCCTCGCGTTTGGTTGGGGCTAGCGTCAAACCCGCTCCCCTCATCCAGACGGAAATCTCGGCCAGGGCGTGATTGGCTCTAAGCTCTAACGATTCTTGCTGCTGGTTCCCTATTATCTACCTATATATCCCCTAATCCGTCTTGTAATGCTTTGATTCGTCATACGATTACCGTAATTCGTTTTCCCGCCCTTGATGTCGGATGCCCATAGTCCCATGCTGACTGAGAGTGGGGCATTAGCAGCTGGTGTAGGTGTCTGGAGGTGCTTCGTGGTAAACTAAAAATATGATCAGAATTAGGTGGCATGTAGACATGCCGTGGATTATGTGACTCCATTTACCATCGGCCAATTCGTCAATCGCCTAAGGTAGCGTTTAGGTGAGCCCGTATACGCTTAGGTGAGACGGCAGTTCTGCTAAGGACCTGCTTAGAACGATTTTGTACTTATCTCCATTCATGCAATATGAAGTTGTTCGCCATGCCAGCTTAAACAATCATAATGTTGTTCTTTACCATGCCAGCCTACACATTCACGGATAAGGGATTCAGGCGTGCTTGCGGGCAGGTCATATGCGGGTTCGTGTGCCCCTCAATGAGAACTGTGTGCACTCAATATGCCTATTACGTTAGCAAAGCTTCATCTGTAAAGAACACACATATTGGGAATTAAGCCTAAATTTCTTTTAGCAGCCATCATTGTTCGCCGTACTTTTTCTAATCATATTATGCTTTAAAATATTACACATTTGTTACTAATAACACAATTGCTATCTTTATTAACACTGTTACTACTGGCTCTAATAGCAGTGACAGTGGGTGACAGTATTATTTGATGCGCTTATTATTACTACCAAATTGTTTATCGTTCAGAAATTGGAGAATAATATGAGAATAAGGTGTACATATGTACTGAGTCACTCGATGATGTAATTCCTGTAAGTCCTGGATACGAACGTGTCAGCGTAAGACATATACCAGCAACATCTGCAATTGATCAAACAGAATAATTACCATAGTTATATAATAGTCGACTACACATCAGTTTGCTTATATCGTCTTAAACAATGTTTTTGTGAGTTGTTTTTTCTACTGTCAAATGTAAATCGCTAGTGGCCAGTCTAATTAATTTAAAGTGTGATTTGTACAAGCGTATCGTTGGACACCACCGAACGTCCGAAGTTGTCTGTCCCACTAAAGTGCGGGCCTTAACATCCAAGGCAAATTTAATGCTCATATTTTTTCGAGTCTCGAAAAATGTTCACCGGGAATTCGTCCCTCCTGGCCAGGTTGTGACAGAATCATTCAATGTTGGAATTCTAAAAGCCTGCTCACAAGCACTCATCAAGCTCGGCAAGAACTTTACAATTATAGCAAAAATTGTGTTCTTTGCGCCAATCCACACAAGCGTTCTTGTTTATCAGTGTCCTGTCAAGAGAGCGGTTACCGTCTTCGTGAACCCCCTTATTTGCCAAATTCGACCCCAGCAGATTTCTTGCGCATTCCCAAACTTAAATCTACCTTTAAAGCGGAGCGATCCCAGCCTCCGCGCGCCCTTGAGTGTGTGGTGAGAAATGTATAATGAAAACTAACCTTAATACATTTTGTTATAACATCATTACGTATTTCAGTTTGAGGCGGCCCGGAGCATATTGAACCGACTGTATATATTCCATTGAGAATCCCTAGTAAATTTTCAAGGTAATCATAATTCAAATACAAAGGGTCGTGCATTCTGGCCTCTTCCTAGATGGGTTATGGCTCTGTAAATACGGAGCAAATAGCAGAGCATCCTAAACAAGAAAAAAGAAGGGCAAATGCCTTGAGGACGATTACATTTTTGTGTCACTAGCTATCGAGACATTGGGGTCCACCAGTGGCGGAACGGTAAGGTTGCAGTGACGGAGACTAGCATGTACAGAAGAGTATTCGGGACACCTTGTCCCTTGCAGTCTGTAGACGCAATGGCTTTTCAATTATTAACTTCACTTAATTAGAACATACGCTATAGTTACTCAAGGCGATACAGTACATTTGAGGATCAAGTCGACGTTCACACCTACACAAGAACTAAATAGTAGCAATTGTTATAATATTTTTTTTGGCAAAACGACACCATGGCCGCAGTTTGTGGCAAAACTTGACGCTTACTCGGAATACCGGAAACTCAATGACGAAGGTTTTCGACGGTTTTAAGTTGGTGTCACCAGCAGCGTGAACTGGTTTTCAGATGTCAATTTGGATGTTCCCAACAAGGCGCACAAATCGTACAATAGGAGGCGTCGATGCGTGTCGACAAACGGTTCCCCTTAGGGCAACTTTAGGGCAACGTATGGCTCCGAGAAAAGGTGAGTCGTGCTCCTTCGGCCAGTTTGGCTATGCGGTGGCCGAGCACGTCGTGGTTCGCCCTACAAACGGACCGTTTATGACAGGCAGACGCTGCACCAGTGGCAGGCAAACCGCAGAGGGAGTCTGCGGGAAATGGGACGCCTACTTCGAGAAGCAGTTCATGGATGTCAGTGGCGGGCCTGCAAAATTGTGGGCGTCTGTTAATAAAGTTTGCAGTCGTAATAAATAAAAGGAAGGACACGACACCAAAGCGTCTGCTGGCCGATGGACAAGAGTTCGGGGCGGCGTGACCAGGGAGTGATAAAAGCACTAAACGCGTTTCACTGGAATTGCCTCGATCGGGAATATCAGGAGCGGTCCTTGGTTCCTCCAACTTCATCTTCTACATGCATTTTTTTCTGCGCAGCATTGATAGAAAGGTATATTGTCCAATGATACATTCGGATATATCTCCTCTGCTTCGTGTCTCGCCCGCTGAGCGGTCGGGTTTGTATTGGGCCAAACGGTCAGGATAATTTTGAGTATGTGGAAGCCGTATGACAAAATGAAGTACATCACAACAATTTCTGTCTTATCGTAAATCCGACCGAGCCGAAACTCGACTTATTTCACAATCATCAGTGCGTATCGAGGCTGAAGTGAATTGTCTCGATATTACGCTTCATGAGACCATATCGTGGCATCGCTGGCGCGTCTAAGGAAGGCCGATGTCTTCCGCGTTGCTCTGGATCTTATGTTCAGGGTGCTCTTGTAGTCAAAATTCTGCCTACGGAATTACTATACGGGGTACAGCCCACTCGGTAGCCCTACGCTCGTTACGAGTGATCTTGAACAACTCTGTGCCACCCGTAACGAGCCATTATTGGTCTGTCTCGTAGGCATGGAAGACTTGTGTCGCCATATACTGAAACTCAATCAGCTGGCTTACATACGATTTAGCCGTGCTCGCTCATAAGGTGATTAACCACAAACTACCTCTAGATTGCAAATTCGACTTCCACCACCAGATGCTAACGATATCAGAGCTAACTAAGAGTTTCTAGATTCAGATTGACCTTAACACAACCTTAAAAAAAGCAGGGGTTGAAGTCATATTAAGGCGAACGGTGCCACCAGTTTCCTACTTCGTCACGGTAAGAGGCGCCTTTAGTAGTAGTAGTAGTATACTAGCCAGCCAACTACATCAGCATCGGCATCGAGTTCCACACTACCCGCCCCCATCCCGGGGATCTCCATACGGGCGTGTGTCCCCTCTCACCCATGCAAGTAAATCCAGATTGTCTAGCTAATTGTCTAGCCGCGGCATTAGTCATTTTTATAGCTCGTCTAGTTAAGTCGTACAAACAGTCGTACTAGCTTGTAACAGTAGCAGAACACGCAGACGGAGCAGCAGCAGCAACAGTAGCAGCAGCAGCAGCGTTAATTTTAGTAGCGCCGTAGAAGCAACAGTAGAGCATTCAACAGCGGAACACGACGCACGGGTCGTCAACGACGAGGTTGACATCGATCCCCACTCACAACAAAGGCGTCATGGCGGCAGCGGGGAATCGGCACAGCAACTCCGTTAGGGGCTTGCGTTTCGCTCAATCTCGCCCGATCTTCTCGGCAGCGTCAGGCGATCAAAGCGGTAGCGGTTTGTCGGCGTGCGCGGGGCGTCTTCGATGACGTCGTTCATGTCCTCGTCAGTGACGGGTGATTGCGCTCGGTGCAGGTCGAGGCAGCGTTGGAATCCGGACGATGCAAACGTGTACAACGGACTTTGCGTGTCGTTGTCCTGTAAAGTTCAACACACATATGTATAAATCTGCTTTCTAACTAAATGTACGCACCATTGACTTTATATATATATATATGTATAAAGTATATTATATATATATGTATATATAAAGTCCCAGCTTGGATCTAGAGCCTTGAGTTGTTTATTTTCAGTTCGTTAAGTGACACATTGTGATAACAGACAACATGGACAAATAAATTTGCCGGCGGGCTATGTCGGTCCATAATATATATATATATATATATATATATATACATACTTACACTGATCTCGGCTGATTCTAGTATATTTCGAGATGTACATTACGTAATTAGAAACCGCGGAAACTGATTTAAATAAAATCGTTAATTGTAAATTTAGACCCGATCTCTCGCGAATGCAACGTAGTGGTTGAAAGATCGTATATATATACATATATAATTTGGGTTGATCCAAAAGTTCGTTCGGAAAGTTGCATGCGCCGTACTGCGCAGCCCCGAGGGAGGATGCAACTGTTGGGAGAGGGTTGTTTGTTTATATGGCGGTAAGAGCAGCATTGTATTATACCGTGTAAGTCGTTCTAATATATTTTTATTTTTATTTTATTTTATATATAACCTGAGGTTGAAGGTAAATCTTGCATAAGACACCGGGCGATACGTTGGGTATTCGCCGCGGTAGTGTCAGATTCTTACTGACTAAACCCCCAACCGGTAAGTATCTTGGGGGTGCCATCCCGTACTAAAGTTGAATATTACTTCGAATAGCACCCTTGCAGGGACCAGCAGTCGGCGCTTATCGCCAACCTTGTCTTATCCCGCGGTTAGTCCTCAGGTTTGCTGGGCCGCCGTGGCGGCCAGCCGGGCGATCCTTGCCCGCTCCAGGTGGTCCTTGCGTTTCAGCAGCTCTTCCGCAAGCTGGGCTCCTTTGTGCCAGTGCTCCTCCGACGCGCAGATATACCCGACGAAGCCTTTCATTCCGTGTGCGCCGAGCTCTCGGGCTAGTTGTTGATCCATCCGCTCCGCTCGGACGTCCTGCAGCGCACTGCATAGTAGCAGGGTGTGCAGTGGGGAGTCCACGTCGCAGGCGGGGCACAATGTACAGCTTTCAGCAATATCCTTAAACCTGGCCAGGTACTGTTTGAAGTCGCCGTGGCCAGTCAGGAACTGTATCATAAAGTACGTCGTGCTGGTCCATATCATAAAGTACCTGGTCTGTTGATCCATTCTCCTATTACCGGAATGATTTCGCGTGTGGGGGCGCCGGGTCGGTTTCCGACTACCGTGTCCCACCGGGCCTGCCACGCGAGCAATGTTTCGGCCTTCTGCTGCTCTGCGGCGAGTGTCGGGTCCGCCCATTTCCTTCTCCTCTCCTCGGCCTTGAGGTCCCACGGGGCTGTGCCTGCGAGGACACACGCCGCCTCTCCGTTAACGTCCCGGTAGGCCTGGACCGTCCGGAGCGCAAGTATGCATTGGGCCTTCATCATCGTGTTTCTATTGCACTTGGTCCGTAGCGTAGATTCCGCCCAGACCGGTGCTCCAAAAAGCATGATTGATTCGCCGACGCTCGCCAGCAGGCGGCGTTTGCCCTCCTTGTTGGATGTTAGGCATGGGTACCATCAAGTCGGATATCTAGGTCGCGGCAGGCTTTTTGCCGACGAGGAGGGCGGCCTCCGTCTTCGCCGGGGCGAGTTCGAGCCCATTTTGCCTCATCCACAGCGAAATTTCCCACAGGGCCAGGTTGGCCTTGGTTTCCAGTTTGCCGGGACTTCGCGCTTGGACTGTCACGTCGTGTGCATAGGCCAGCAGGTCAACTCCGGGGGGGAGGTCTCTGAGCCGCAGAACTCCGTCGTACGCCAGATTCCACAGCAGTGGACCAAGGATCGATCCCTGTGGCACCCCCGCCGTCATGGTTAGCTCTGTCCCGGCGCTAGTTAGGTCCCTCTCCTTTAGGTAGTCCGAGACCATCCTGATCAGGTTCTGTGGGACTCTCCTGGCTCTCAGCGTTCGCAGAATCACCTTCCATGGAAGGGAGTTGAACGTGTTACGTACGTCGAGTAGTATGATCAGATACAGTTCCCGGGTTTTACGCGTTGCTTTCCGGAGGGTTTCCGCCTTGGACAGGACCCTGTGGATAGGAGAGAGGACAGACCGGTTTTTCCGGAAGCCAAACTGCCCATCCGACAGGAGTCCAAATTCCTCAGCGTGCCGCCGTAATCGTGCCTCGATCACCGCTTCACAGGCCTTCGCGAGTGTGCCTAGTAAGCAGATGGGCCGGAACGACCCATTGCCTTTCGGCAGTAACACCACCTCGGCGCGTTTCCACGACGTCGGCCAGGTTTTATTCTCTTAGCAGCCAGGATGATCTCGGCGCGTGTTACCGGGGGTGCTTCCTCGTCGGGAGTCAGAGGTCGCTCTTACGGGGTTCGATCAAATTTGGGCTGCCTCGGGAATAGTTGCTCGAGGGCTGCTTTCCTTTCGTCGGTAGTTAACGTTGTCTCGCACCTTTCCTTGATTTTTCCCCGAACGAGCTTGTACGGCTTGCCCCATGTGTCTTGTTCCACGCTATCCAGGAACTCTTTCCATGCGCGTTCCCTACTTTTGGCGATTTCTCGCCGTAGCAAGGCACGGCACTTCCGGAACTCCCCGACAGCTCTCGCCATCCGGTCATTGTTATGCCCCACTAGCGAACGTAGCGTCTTGACCTTGCGGCGGGCTCGGAGGCAGTCTCTTCTCCTTCCGGCGATCTCTTCCGTCCACCAGTGTTTCGGGATCACCTGGTGGCGCCGTTTTGGGTGGACCCTGGCAGTTGCGCAAGCCGACTCCAGAAGCCGCTGCAGTCCCTCGGCGTCAGCGGGGACGCCTGAACGAGCGAGCTCGGTCCGATGGCCTTAATCGTCGAAACGCGCCCCTGAAAACGTAGTTTATCCCGGTGGCGGGGTCTGGGTGGCAGGGGTGCGTCCACGCATAACTCGATCGTTTGATGGTCCGACACAGTGATCTCGTTGGTTAGCACTTGCCACCCGCTGATCCGTGTCGCTTGCGTGGTCTGAGCCATTGTAAGATCGACAAAAGAGGAACCTCTCTACGAATGTCGGCTCAAAGCCGTCGTTCACTGTCGTGAGGTCCAGCTCGGCCATCCACTTGAGGAGTTTGTGGCCCCTTCCGTCGATCACCGTCGAACCCCACTCCGTGCTAGCTGCGTTAAAGTCTCCGCACACGTACACCGGGAGGTTTACGGCTCCCCAATCGAGCTTCGCAGCTCGCTCAGAAAGGCCTCCAGTTCCTCGATGGGGGCGTTTGGGCTTGCGTAGCAGGAGTAAAACCTGCCCGCCATGCCCACCTCCGCCCATGAGAATATGTTCTAATATGAATATGTTCTAATATCTAACTCACGCAAACTGTGACGCTCGAGTAAAGATGGCAGACTTAAATGCGCATTTTCAGCTTGTGTCAGATTGTGACCGACATGAAGAGCATCTTTATATATCTATCTATAAATGTATTATATATATCTTTATATATCTATCTATTATTTAAAAAAAAATATATATATATATATATATATATATATATATATATATATATATATATAATATATATATATATATATCATTCTATCAATATTCAGTTTGCCGTCTGCTCTCGTCGAGTGCGGCTCGTTCGCGCCGAGCTCTCTTGACTTGCTGTGATTCTGCGCTTGGATGGTCTCACTTACGCGGCTGTGATGTTTCTTAGTGGGCCTCAGGTCTTCGTGATCGCTGCAAGTGCAGTAGGTTGTGCTTTGTGACTTTGGTGCTCAGCGTTTTCAGCTGTTGGAAGACTTGCCATTCTCGAACAACAGCTCGCCATTCTTCACGATCCGGCGACAAGGTTGTTGTTTACTACACCTGTCTGGGTTTTCCCGTTGCACGTCTCGTCTCAGCCGCCTCTCTCGTTGCCGATTGTTAGCTCATTCTCCTCGCTCCTGTCCGTCTGCTGACAGGGACAGGGTTGCACGTCGTTCTAACGACACATGCCCTGCACGTTACCACATTCGCCATACCAAAATGGTGAGTGGGAGAAGCGTGACTGAGCAGAAGAGAAAAGCCGCTCTGTATAGTAAACTTAAGGCAAGAGATGATTTGAAGGAGAAGATGAAAGAGAAATTACCTACAGCTGCCCGTCGAAGTCTGGACGCTCCGAATGACACCACAGCTGTTCACGGCAATACCTCATCGGAGAGTCACGAGTCGCCTAATGAGTTGGCTGCTCCAAATATGGCCAGCGCATCTCATGCTGTACAGGTTTCTGAGTCAGTTACCGAAGCGAGTGAAGTTGAAGACACTAGTGCTGACAAAAACGACGAAAATGAAGCGTCCGAGGAGGGCTGGAATTTAGTTGTAAATAGAAACACTGCAAAGAGACTGGAGTGTTTGAAGCAGCAAATCGGCGACATTAGACGTTCATCATACAGAAAACCCAAAGGCCTCTTTAAGGTTGTATTAGGACGAAAGTCTGATAAAATTATAGATGAGGTTGCGGTTTCGGTAGCCGAACCATTCGGCGAGAATCTTCTATCTCTTTGTGGTAAACTATTCAGACGTTTTCCACTTGCAAAGCCTGAATCCAGGCGTGGCTTTATCCACGTATGGTTTAATTCAGTTGAGGAAGCAACAAAGGCCACGGCGATTTCCTCTCTTCTGAACGTCCCTGTGATTGCCAAATGTCACGACTTAGCAGGGTATAGGGCTGTAATCACCAAAGTTGATAAAGGTTTTTCTGAGCAAGATATCCTGGAAGCACTGAGAGATATCGGTGTAGTTTCAGCCAAGAGGGTAACTTATACGAAGAGGACCGGTTCAACCTCGACGTCAGTTCCTTGAATTAAAAAACATGTTTTAAGGAGGTTGTTTTTGGACGTCAGTTCCTACCGATCGTGTACTTCTTTACTTCAACAAGATACCGCCATCAGAGGTGTTTTTGGCCTTCAGATCGCATAAGGTCACCATGCACGCAGGGGCCCCTACTACATGTTTCAAGTGCTTAAGACTAGGCCACATTGCTGCTAATTGCCGCAATGATCTCGCGTGCAAACAGTGTGGGCAAATTGGCCATCTTATGGCAAGTTGTCGCAATGCACCTAAATGCGTCAATTGTAAAGGCCCACATTCTTCGTCATCCGCGGCATGCCCTCTTCGGGCATGTGAAATCGAGAAGCGTAAGGCCCTGATGGAATGTCGACTCATGCAACAAATTAGTCAGGAAATTCCAAACGCCAAAACGCTAAAGGTTATTGACTCGGCTGATGCAAATCCTTCCGTGGACACTCACGAGGCCTCTCAATCAGGACTTGCCACAGCTCCTTCGGAAAAGCCTACTTATGCTGCGGTAGTTCGCTCGTTAGTCGTCGAGACTGCAGTTGGTCCTGAACTACGTGTTAATCTGCCGAGCGTCTCTGCCATTCCTAACAAAGCAACTGTATCTACGACGAAGAGTTCAATGGAGTCCCGAAAACCAAAGACGTTCCCAAAGCGTAAACTAGCAAGTTCCTCGTCAAGGACCGCTTCGACTCGGATCTCAGCTCTCTCTGCACTGAAACCCGTTTTGCAAGTTCTCAAAGCTGTATGTCCGAAAGCTGCATCCTGTTTAAAGAAGCTGCTCGACGCAATTCTTCCACTTTTATCAGTTTTTAAACAGTTTTAATTGGTATAGTTCACCTACATAACTTTGGAGTTCTATATTTTACCTTCACTATTATCATGTTCAAGCACAGTTACAGTGACTCTCCAAGAAGCACAAATATTCGTGGCTGCAAAGAGTGGCACGATCTCCATCTAAACAATAGTAAATTTGTGGTTATGCACCTAAATGCGGGCACTAAGGGTTTAAAAAAATCGGGTCAATTAGATCATTTGAGTAGTTTTCTAAGTGACGAGGGGTCCCATATCGACGCTGCGGTCGTTAGCAAAACATGGCTAAAGGATGTTGATATCCCGGCCTATTCAATTAATGGCTTTGACTTATTCGTGTCAAATCGAAATGTGACCAAGCTCGGAGGCGGAGTTGGAATTTTCGTTCGTTCTACCTGCAAGGTTCTTTCTTATTTTGCACTGAGTAGCGCCGATGGCAACGTGCAAGCGGTGCGTATTCATATAAAAAAACATATAAACTTCGAAGGCTATATAGTCGGCTTCTACTCGAGCAGTGTTATCCACAAGGAAACCCTGCTCAATATACTGGATGACATTTTGCCCAGAAGCTCCGCACTTCCGTGCTTAGTTCTTGGTGATGCTAATGTAAATCTTCTGGCTGACCCGCCGCCCTCAGATTATATCTCTTTCTTTTCTAGCAGGGATATGGTCCATCTTATCGATCGTGTTACACGTCCAATATCCGGCACTTGTATTGACCATATCGCAGTTCTTAACTGCTCCAGTTTTTCTATTGTCCAACCAGCGGTTTTCGATACCTTGCTTTTTTCAAGGTTTTTTTAGATCATCTTCCTGTCTTTGTTTCCATTTGTGAGGGCGGTGAGGAGAGCAAATCGTCTCATATTGAATCTCCTGTGAATTTTCGGGCGCACGACAAGGCTAGCATTGACCTTTTTCTAAGCCGCGTTCGTGAAGCATCCTGGCTCACCGTGTTTGATGCAAGGGACGTCGATTCGGCCCTCGAGGCTTTTCGGGACATTTTGCTCAACCTCTATGAATCCTCCTTTCCGTTGCGTACCAAAACTCGCGGAGACTGCGCGCCAAACAGATCATTTTCATTTTTTCCTGGACTGCGGCGGCTCCGCCGGCACGTTAATAAAATGTATCGGAGGCATAATAAAGTTAATTATCCCGAGAGTAAACTGTTATATCTTGATAGCCGTAGGCGGTATCAACATGGCTTACGTGCCGCTAGAACTGCCTTTTATAGGACACAATTCGAGACGTTGCGTAGTGACGCAAAAAATCTCTGGAATTTCATCAATAAAACATGTGGTAGGCATAACCGCTCAGTAGAACTACCTTCCACTTTGACAGTGTTTCCTGATCGGCCTGTTACTGATCCACAAAAAATTGCAGATGAGCTCAATCGACATTTTGCAACCATAGGCTCGGCTACAGTTGCGCCTCTCTGCCTTGAAGGTGACTTATCACCCATTCTTACAGATCTATGGACCAGCAAGGGCAACTCATTCAAAGTCTGTTCAGTGACAGACTCGGAGGTCTATTCACTCCTAATCAAACAGCTCCATCCAAGCTGGAGCTGTGGAGCTATGGGGGTACCGGAAAACTTTTAAAATTAGCGGCGCTCTCTATTGCCAGTCCCCTAACAAAAATTGCGAACTTCTCCTTCTCCTCAGGTAACTTCCCCACACGTCTAAAGGCCTCGTTTGTAACTCCGCTTTACAAAAGAAAAGGCGACAAAACACTTCCCGCCAGCTACCGTCCCATAAGTCTGGTAAATTTTGTGTCTAAAATATTAGAAAAACTAGACCCGACCAGGACCTCGAGCCGTGCCACAATATATGTAGGGCCATTAGTCACAAAAAAAGTCTAGTCAGCAAGCCCTTGTGTCTCGTTTGGCCGTTATATGGACTAGTATACCACAGAATATTCGTCGTATCACTTCCCTGCATTGTTTTACACAGATGGTCCAGAAATGGCTACTCACCAACACATTTCGACATAGTTGAGGCACACATGTTATTTTGTGTTGTGTTTATGATTTATGATACTCCATGATTGACTTATTTTGTGGCTGTTTATGACTGAGAGTTAACCATTTATATTCTATTTTTTTAATGATTACCTATATATTTTCTAATGAGAACTAAAGCATTGTATTATGCAGTTTCTATAATAAACCACGTTTTGAATCTTGAATCTTGAAAATATATATATATATATGTACATTTACATAAGTTTATATCTAGTCCTTACAGCTTGTTTATCTAGCTCGAGCAAGCACTTATCAAGTGGTTTTGGCGGTTTCGGAGACCACGTTGCTGTATCTTTATCGTACATCATCTCCTCGGTGATGGCCGGCAGGTCTATTGTCACACTGCCCTTCCGTACTTCGTCCCAGTCGAGCTCTTCAAAGAATGGATGCTTTTGCCACTCTTCGTGAAGAGCCGAACACATTCGTTTCGAGGGCCGCTTCTCCAGCAGCGCCTCAATGAGCATTCGAAACGGTGTCTTTATGGGGATCCCTTTGGGATAGGGCACCGTCGAGTTTGCGACCTTGTCCCGAAACTCTTTGTCCTTCTTGTTGCCTTTGAAGGGCAGCATGCCGAAAGCAAGGTTGAACGCCGTGATACCAACGGCCCACCAGTCGAGAGCGCGGCCGTAGCCCGACCCGGTCAACACTTCGGGTGCAAAAAACGGCACCGTGCCAGCTGTTTCACGATCGACGAACTCGCGGCCGCTCCGCTCGCCAAAAAACCTTGACCTCCGTGGAAGAAACTGGCCAATGCAGATCTTCACCGTGTCGAAGTCGATCAACTTAAGGCCGCAACCGGGCATCACCATCATGTTAGACGGCTGCGAACAAAGCATGAACGAGTCACGAAAACGAGTACCCGACGATTACCATTGCCAAACATACACAGGTATAGCTCACTTTCCACAATAATAATAATAATCTTAGATTTTAATCATGGTTGACAATATATTAAAGCTAAGGAAAATTGTGAAAGGTCTACTAAGTGTCTGGCTAGAAGAAAATCCTGTGATCGCAAAAGTGCTCGACTTTTTAGAATCCGAGCCTGGAAAGGCACTTTTGATATCAGCCATGGAAGGTAAAGAGACACCAACGCCCACTATTTTAATAGAAAACTTGAGCGAAGAAGGGCATCAAAACACTACGGATTTACCATGAGCTCCCAAACTGCAGCCCATATAAACCCCGATCAACCCCAACTATGATCACAACAGTCATCTACTTGCGAAATGTGCAGGAAGTCCCTAAGGTCACTCCGGGGCTTGCGTATGCATATGATGCCTGCGTCGCTTTCGGCTCAAGACGACCCGAACAGGCCACTGGATGCGAACCTCGATTCGATTACGCTAATCCGTTCCCTGGTGCATCGAAACATTAAACTAGTCAAAGTGATACACAGAGGAGTCACACTTGTGTGTGCACTTTCCAATTTCAACACAAGGAAAGACAATGCGTCTTGGGAGAAGCTTCTAATATTGCCAGTACTCATGGTACGCATCCCAGCACGGAGGCACAATGACCGAACACAATGTGCCAAATCATCAGAAATAACGTTACTGAATCGCGATGGAAAACACTTGCAAGTCTCCTAGACGAGTGTAACCGTAATAGTAAACAGTACGATACACCACTCGATACAGATCACGATAGGGGAAAGATGGCAGAGCGCAAATTGGCTGAAGGCGATGTGCGTTCCGCCGCACGGATCTTGCTTTCTATCGACTCTTTTGCACCATTCAACGATCACACGGAGCAGGAATTAAGAAGAAAGCACCCCCTTCCATTATCAGATGCAAGCGAACACTTAAGATCCCTCCAGGCACCAATAACAACAGGAAGACACACTATACATCATAAATTGGTTTCTGACGCCGTCCGATCTTTCGCCGTAGCATCTGGATCTGGATTAGATGGGCTGCGCCCCCGACATCTCCGGGACATGCTAGACAACTCAGTACCCTCATCCGGGAGACTTCTAGAAGAAGTCTGCTCCCTGGTAGCCTCGGCACTAAACGGCAGCCTGCCTTCTCTATGCCTGACAATCTTTTACGGAGCAAACCTTACGGCCCTAAAAAGAAGGACGGCTCAATCAGACCCATAGCATGTGACCTCACGATCCCAAGGCTTCTGGCAAAAGTGACTATCGCAATCAGTAAAACTTCTATAATAAAAGCTTTAGGACCGAGGCAAGTAGGGGTCTCTATGAAACGAGGCGCCGAGGCAGCCGTCCACGCTGTACGAGCATATATCGAAACAGACGGTCCTGTGCGGGTTTTAGCAAAGCGAGTTTTAGGCAAAGCTACAGGAATCCATCACTTCTATCCTGGTGTGACAAAGAACCACTTAAATCGACAAATGAAGTGCAACAAGGAGATCTACTGGGCCCCGCCCTGTTTAGCCTAGGAATCTCCAGTTTAGTGGCACAAATGAGAAGCCCGCTAAACATCTGGTACATGGATGATGGTACATTAGGAGGGCCGGCAGAAGTGGTGGTCGCTACTTTACTCAAAGTTTTCAGTTTGCGAATAAAGGGGGGACAGTTCTCAATCTTTTCAAATGCGAAGTAATAACGGTTGGGGCGGACACTAAAGAACGAGACGAGAGTTAGAGGTTCGTGGGGCTCCACTTAGTCCACAAAATATTTTCAAGACCTTAAGAGATAAACGCCGCGCGTTGCTACAGACGCGACCTCGTCTGTTGGCTATGCACTCACAAGCGGCACTATGCCTTTGGAGATATAGTTTAGGTTCCCTTAAATTCAACTACACACTGCGCACTTCACCGACAAGCCAATGTCCCGACGCACTGCAATCGTATGACGACTCTACGAGGGACATATTGAGCTGGCTGAGACGCTAGTTGACCCGAGTGCTCACCACCGGTTGTACATTGCTAAGCAGAAGGCAGAGTCACTGGTCAAACTGAGATTGGATCCAGGCCCTTGGCAAAAACATACAACGCAGAGAGTGCTCGACAACCACAGATGCAAAGTCATAGACCGTGAGATCATCGAAAGCCTTGAGTTTCCCACAAAGAAAGCAGTCTTCTTGGCCGCATGAGACACCTTCAGCGGCGGATTTCGCAGGGCTCTTCCGTCACCGCAGCTCGGCACTATGCTGGATAACATCTTATTCCGCATGGTGTCGGCTCTAAGAATCGGCGGGCAAATATGCGAACCACACATTTGTAAGGCCTGTGGAAAACCAGTGGAGAAGAATGGTCTCCACCCATTGAGCTGCATCAAGAGCCAAGGTCGGGCCCCTGAGCACACCGAAGTAAACGCAATCATTCAAACAGCTCTCCGGAGAGCGGAAATACCTAGAAGGCTGGAACCCAGAGTAGGACTTCAAGACGATAAAAAGCCCGACGGTGTGACCATCCCGTCGTGGAAAAAAGGCAAATGCCTGGTTTGGGATGTTACATGCAGAAAAAGAAAAGTGGCGTAAATACACAGAGTTAGAGCCTAGATACAATTTCGTGCCGATTGCAATGGAAACATTGGGCCCGGTCAGCAGAAGTACAAGGAAATATATAAAAACGTAGGTGATCGAATACGAGCAAACACCGGGGATATACGCGAAGACGAGTTTCTGAGGCAGCTGCTTTCACTGGCAGTTTGCAGAGGAAGTGGCGCGTCGATATTAGGTGCGATGGGCTGAGAATAGCTAGATGGTAACCATGAAATAACGAGGATACACATTCACACCTCATAATAGTATTGTCCTAACATAGAATAATGATAAATAATAATAATAATAATAATCTACACTTGAACCGAGAGGTTTAGTGTCCGCTGGCGAAGAAAGACCTGATTGGGTGACCATTGCATTCTGGTCACATGGAAAGTCCCTAGCTTGGGATGGAACGGTTTCGTGCACAACTGCGGCTTCCTATTTACACCACAACTATGTTGAGCCGGGGTGGGTAGCAAAGCACGCGGACGCCAGAAAACTGTTTAAATATGCTGGACTGGAAACAAGATATATATTTGTGCCAATTGCCATGGAGACACTAGAACCAATCAGCAAGGGAACCGAAGCATTTCTCAAAGATGTAAGTAAGCGAATTCAGGAGGTCACGAACGACCGAAGAGAGAGTCAATTCTTGAGGCAAGCGTTGTCCTTGGCCGTTTGCAGAGGGAACGCGGCATCTATTTTAGGCGCCATGGAGTGAACTAATTATTTAAAAAAACTCTGCAATAATACGTTCAGACCTCACAACTGTAACATTGTTTAACATGTAATAATAATAATAATAAGCCATTGTTGCTGCGGTTTCACCCCATCAAATGTGTGTTGCTATTAGAGGAGGAGCAGAGACTACTGTACACGCCACACGCGCTTTTCTGGAATCAGAAGGTCCGACAAAAGTACTAGTCAAACTAGACTTCCGAAACGCGTTTAACACAATAAGAAGGGACAAAGTTTTCGACGAAGTGAAGAGAAAAGTTCCACGACTCTATCCGATGATATGGCAGGGTTATAAATTTTTCTCAACCCTTGCATGGAGCGTGACCATAGAGTCGCAAACTGGCAATCAGCAAGGAGACCCATTGGGACCAGCTCTGTTCTGCCTTCTGATCTTGTATCAAGCCTACTGAGCCCTTTTAATGTCTGGTATCTAGACGACGCTGTCTTGGGAGGTCCCGCGAATGTCGTGGCTCAAGAGATTTGCAGACTATATTGAATTTTAAGGAAGCGGGAGGACTGACCCTCAACGCGGCCAAATGCGAAGTCTTAGCTGTCGGAGGTACCCGTCAAGATCAAGCGCAAGCTATACGAGCAATCATGGAAGCACTTCCCGGGATATCTCGTATAACTAAGGTTAACTTAGATGTTCTAGGTTCTCCCGTATTGCCCGAAGGAATTCCACGCGCTCTCGACGCTAAACGAGAAACCCTGCTAAATATCCGCCCACGACTGACAAGTATGCACCCGCAGGTGGCTCTGTGCCTATGGAGACACAGTCTTGGTTCACCAAGATTCGTTTACATGCTACGAACATGTCAGACTATGAAATATATGGAAGGTCTTGCAGCCTACGACGAGACCACTAGAGAAATACTAAGTGAGATACTAAACGTTAACTTAGAAGGAAGCATGTGGCAGAGAGCTAGCCTCCCCATCGGCAACGGAGGTCTTGGAATAAGAAGAGCTACGGATCTAGCTGCAGTGTGCTACGCTGCTTCCCTGAATCAATTCGGCTCCCTGGCGGAATCACTCATTGGCGAGGAAGCAAAGCTTGAACTAAAAAAGGCAACTATGGCTGCAGACACAGCAATCAGGATCCAACTCGATCCCGGGTCTTTGAGAGAGCACGTGAGTCAAAAACTTCTTGACGCTTACAAAACTAAGAAGTCGGCACGAGATATAACAAATAGCCTCACATCAGCAAGAGAGCGTGCCGTCTTTCTAGCGGCTCAACATCCTTTCAGCGGGGGCTGGCTCCAAGCACTGCCCTCCCGCCAGCTTGGCACCATGCTGAACCCCAACTCCTTCCGCATGGTGTCAGCCCTTAGGATAGGCACCCCCGTCTGCCATCCCTTTTCTTGCCTGCCATGCGGCCAACCTGTCGACTCTGACGGTCTACACCCGTTAAGCTGTCTGAAAAGTCCCGGCAGACTCACAAGACACGCTGAACTCAACGCGATAGTATGAAGAGCTCTTAGAAGGGCAGGGATACCATCTACACCCGAGCCGAAGGGTCTTAATGGCAGCAATGAGCTGCGACCTGACTGGGTCACCATCCCGCTATGGTCACACGGAAAAGCCTTGTATAGGATGTCACGGTTTTTTGCACAGCGGCCTCGTCGTATTTATGTCACAGCGCAGTCGAATCTGGATGGGTAGCAGAGCGCGCGGATTCTGAAAAACGAAGGAAGTATCTCGAGCTATCAAGAAGTTACCACTTTGTGCCTATTGCATTGGAGACACTTGGCCCCATCAGCTCAGGTACAGCAAAACTCTTGAAAGATATGGGAAAACGCATAGAAGACGTTACGGGTGATCGACGCGAGGCCATGTTTTTGAGACAGATGATGTCTTTGGCCGTTTGTAGAGGGAACGTGGCTTCAATCATAGGTGCAATGAACTGACAAGAGAACAAAGCAGGCCTGGTTTAAACGTTCATACCTCACAATTAATAATAATAATAATAATCATCATATAGAGTTGAAGTGCAAAAAGCTTGAAAGTAAACTAATGTAAGATACAAGGAGTAACCGCATTTACAACACCATAATAATTAATAATGCGTTATCAGAAGCATCGGCCTGGTCGATGGTGCACAACAAATGCACACAAAACAGTCAAATAAACAGCTCTAGACGGCGCTACTTCTTGTTGACCAACCTTAATATCGCGATGTATGCATCCTCGAACGTGTAGATGCTGAACCGCCTCACCCAACTGGGCCAATATTAACTGGCAGACCTCCTGGTCCATGCCTCTGTTCGCCTGTAACAGGGCCGTTTCGCTAGCTCAACTGTCGTTAATTAATACGCATCCACCTACGAGTACGCAAGCTAGTTAGTTAGTTAACGCGTCGGCGCGGGCTACTCACTACACACCACGGTATGCCAAAGCCGGACGCTATTTTGGTTGAACGAAGCTAGCTGGAGTGAGAGTTGATGAGTTTAAAATGTTTGATTGGTAGAGAGAGACGCATTTTGACTGGTAGAGAAATGTTTATTCGACAAGCTTGAACCGCTCTACATTTTCTCTGCGCTGCACAACATTACGTTGGCTGATATGTGATGATAGGTGACAGGAGGGCACAAACCTTGATGAGTCGATGAAGATCGACACCCCGGATGTACTCCATGATGGTGAGAAAGGCTTCGTTTGACGCAAACGTCGAGTAGTACTTCACAAGAAATCGATTGTTTGTCATTGCGGCGACGACCTTGTCGGCGCACGCGTGCTTCGGCAGTTTGAACTTGCCCAACGGAACTAGCTTGACTGTACACGTCACTCGCTCCGAAAATATGCTGGCTTTGTACACTGCTCCGAAGCCGCCGGCGCCTGTCCCGCGTTTTGTATGCGTGCGCGCGGAGCAGAGGGAAAGACGACGCAATCATGATATCATTAGATATATGTAGTTGTAACAACATAAAAACAAATTTCCTAAAATCCCTGTCAGTGATCAGCGATCACACAACGACGCCATAGTTCTACAAACCGCTCTTCAAACAGAACAATGCAACATACATACATCGACAAGAAGGGACCCGAGAGGCGCATTGAAGACCATCGCCCCGTGTCTCTGTCTGCACAATTAGATTTTTAATAATACTAGTCAGACACATACTAAATTATATGTCCGTAAAAACCTTATTTGACATATTATGATGATACGAATCTGTACCTAGATGCTAGACGTGCACACGTAACTGTTAGAAATGACTTACGGTTAGGCCCGAAACATAAACGCCAACAACAAATTTCATCGTATTGTGGACGTTTTTTTTTTCACCAGAAGAGTGCCCTTGATAGGGTCGACCACCACGAACTTGTTGTTGACAAGATGAAAACACTACGTCCATTCACAAACTCGTAAGTGGCTTGTCTTTTTTTATTTGCACAACCGATCGTTTTGAATAAAATGCGAGGAAGCTCTTAGTGAGCCAGGACTGGCACCTTCTGTCGTTCCACATGAGGACTGCGTTTCTTCACTGCTATACACCATACTTGGTTTAGACATATAGGAGAATATATACCATTTGTACGCTGACGACCTAAAAATATATTTCTCCTTAGAATCTTCTCTCTGCAGCTGTCAACAGCATCAGGCACTACTGCAGTGACAATGGGACACAACTTGTTGCCTCGAAAAACCTAGCTCTCCTAATGTGGACTATCAGCTTACCGAAGCAACACTGCCTACAACAATTATAAGAACCAAATTATGCGTATGCCTAATTGTATCTGTCTGTGATTTAATATTTGAACTCATCAATAATATATTTGCCTGGCATGTTGCTAAAGAGTCACACAACAGGACGGCTTCGTAAGATTTGCTGCATTTCAAACTCGTCCCATTTTTAATCGGGAAATAAGGACGTTTTCTATTCTATTATGTTTTATTCCTTGCTGCTGCTTCTGGTTGTCCCTTGAACCCTATTCTACAAATGAACGGAACGGCAAAGGGCCACGTGGTACGTAACTTAAAAGGTTTGCGCAAATTAACACTATTGAGCATATTTTGTAGGTCACACGTTTGTACTTATTTATCGTACAGCACTTAATATGTGACCAGACGTAAATTTTACGTTAAGGGAAAAACTATAGCAATTAACGTTGTGCTAGATATGTGAAGCTCGCAATTTCTCACCTCTAATGTTCAATGCATATCTATGAGAAACATCTATTCTGAGGAACTTATGCATTGCTGTGGTGTGAGTGGGATATATAATAGATGTTTTTCATAGATATGCATTGAACATTCAACAACATGATAACGACAACACTACATCTATATAAAAAAATATATATATATATATATACGAGGATGGATCAAAGTTCAGACACATATTTATAAACAAATTATCTCCATTTAATTGTCAAAGTGTTTTGATTTTCTTTCAAAACAGTTCCCGCCTGCTTTAATGCAATTGTGCCTCTTTCTTGCCCACTCTTCTTTCATCCCTCGGAATCGAGTTGAGTTACTTCTGCAAAATTGTCTTTGTTGTTTCTTTTCTAAATCCTTAAGAACAGGAGCATTTGTACGAAGCCAGTTCCGGCGAATAGGGAATACAGCTGGCGGAAATATAGAAATCAAAAATTTAAGTAATCAAAAATCAGTAACCATATGAGCGCCGGTGCATTGTCGTGATATAGGATCCAAAAGTTGTTTGCCTAGAGTTCAGATCTCTTGCGTCGGACGTTCTCGCGCAATGTTCCTTAGTTTTTGCAGTAGTACTTCTTATTGACGCAATACCGGGTGACAAAATTGAGGAAGATAATCCTCTTGTAATCGTGAAAACAGTCAAAATAATCTTGGTCTTAATCCTTGCTCTATCTGAATTGCTTTGATTGACTTTATCTTGGAAACATCGATATCCCTCTCTAAATCGACGGTCTCGCGTATACGCAGTGTTTCAAGAAACTACTTAATCATCATAAACAATAGGTAATATTTTCATCACTTTTGCGACTGTCCGTTCCGACGGCAATCTGGTGTAGCTTCTGGTTTAACTAATATCAAGCTGTTATTGCAGCATAACGCTCGATTCTGTCTGGCCAACTTGGAGGATGCAAGTGAACTCTAATTCCAACAAGATAATATCCCAAGATAGCCACATAGCAAGTGAGACAACTGAGCTCTGAGAATGAAGCGGGGTCGTTCTGTGGCGGGGACGTTCTTTTTAATATGGTTTCTAAAAAGCAATTTTGCTTTTCTCAAAACAAGCACGTTAACAATGCCAGGATCATCGCGAACTAAACTCCATGATGAAAGTGTTCATTATTGTAACTGGGTCTGATTTAAATCATATTCTAAACATTTGAATACAGGCAAACATCAATGTCGCCATACGTAAAATTAAATTCTGCTGATGTGTAAAACTATTTTTGCTGTTCAGATTCAGAATCCGGCTATGTATTAAACTGGTCAACCGTTCATCTTTACAGCTTAATTCAAGGGATGTGGACACGACATGACCTAGCCAATGATAGAAACACAGTTATGACATATAAAAGTATTTTTTAGATGAATAGAAGATAGAAACACATTTATGACATATAAAAAGGATTTATGCTAAAATGGGAACTGTAAGCCATAAGCTTTCATAAAGAGATGCAATAACCCGCTCGAGCCGGATAAAAACATTTTATCCAAAATTCTCTATAAATCAGAATTAAATCATACATTTAATTGTTCCTTGTGAACGTGTTGACCCATTCATGAAGTGCATTGTTTAGGTATAGCCAAAAGGCTAGTGGGAAACGAATAGGGCCGAATTAGCCGTTACTTGAGTGTAAGTTGATTACAAGTGTTCGCCGCTTACTTTTCCGCTGTTAATATGTCTCTCCATTGTAGTATTTCTACTTATATACTCTAAAACGAGCGCTAATTTTGTTAAACATCCCAAATAAAAAAAGGTACCTCCAAAGCGCTCCGGTAATTACGAATCAATCGCAGTGACCAGTTTTCTCTCTAAGTTATTCAAACTTTAGCTGCGATTAGGCCAGTATCTAAACATATAGAGGAATTTGCCTTACTCGGGGACACACAGCACGAATTTCACGCAACACATTCCACTGAACTTGTACTTTGTGATATGGCTTAACTCATCCGCTGTACTGCGGACGCCGGTGACGGGCTGGTCGGAGTATTCCTGGAAGTTGACGACGACATCAGCACTATTAACGAGTCCCTACAGCGAATATCGGCAGCCCTCCCATCGCTTAGTGTGTCCTAAACAAAATCAGACCCATTAAGTCTGCACATTTGCGTACACGCATTTGGACACGGCGCTTCAAGTTAAACAATATTCCACTAGGTTTGCGAACATCGGTGCTCCATTCCAGGGCACGAATGGTGGACCTTAAAAGGGTCGCTACTGGCCGAAGGTAAGATTGCTACGAAAGGTCGGACGGCGGTGTATTGTGCAAATTGAGAGCCCCTATTCTTCTTGTTTCTGTGATTATTTTTACACACACCAGAGCTTTTATAATATTGGCATTGAGCTTCTGCACCGCAATCTGGGTCGAGATGACTTCGCCCGTTGCATCGAGTGACCTTCCAATGACATATAGATTTTCGGGAGCCGGGGGATAAAAATCAGGATGCATTTATACGATAGCAAAATCGGTAAGTTAATCAGAACAATTCTTTACGGCTGTCGGTCGGCCTTTCGTTCCCCAACTTTGTTTTTCAGGCGCACGTTATTATCCTGATATTCAAGACGTGGCCGCCTTGCATTGTACAACCGACCGTCTACGCTTGAAGGGGACATCCTAGCAGTCGCATTTTCCGGGCAGGTGTTTTGTAACAAACTAGGCAAATAGAAAACCGCGAGCTAGCCATCGTAATCGAGCCTCTGGACGTTACACTACAAAATGCATACGACAACAGGCCGAGATGTGCAGGCGCGATAGTGTAGCGCAAAACAAAATCTATGCAAGGCCTAAGAAGGAGCGCCATATGAAGCCGGAAACTAGCATACCAATGTGAATGGGCAGATCTGAAAAAATACATTCAAACCTACGCTGGTAAACATACGACGCTGTTGCAACTCAAACTACCGCTGTCTTTACCCCAGTTTAGCACGTAGCGCTGCCGCAGTTGTACTTCCGTATCGCACCCACGAAGTAATTCCTAATCCCCTCCAGGGTAGACTACCTTTCATTTTTCGCTCAGGTACGCGTCATCTCGGTAGTAAATTTGCCGCCAGATGATTGGGCGTATAAGACAGTTGCAACCGTTGAAGCCAGCGGTCCAGTAATTAGAGGCTGAATGATGTCTGAGGCGTTGCAGCGGTACAGCGCGGAGCCGCAATATCAAGGAGCACATTTCACCTACAATCGGAAGTGATCCTATGAGAAGCCGACTGTAAACAAATGGACAGACTACACTCCCCGTTTGCGACAAAGAAGAGAATTGAACCCGGGTTCGAGTAATGATACTATGATAGACCAGAAAAGCAAAATGCAAACCTTAAAACCAGTAGAAGGAAAATCAGGAACCAAAAGAGTAGGAACTACTTTTCGGTTATATATATATATATATATATATATAGAAATAGTGCAATCATTGAAAACATCCAGCAATTCCATGTGATATAAATATATATGTAAACGAACTCTTTAAACTAAGCTTATCTAATAATAGCCCTAGAAATTCAAACGCCTTTTTTCTTGCCTCTTCCCCCCAAAAATTCGCGTGTGCCCTTGCCGAACTCTAGAATAAGTTGTTTATATATATATATATATATATATATATATATATATTAAAAAGTAAACAGTCGTCGTTAGTCCAGTGGAATTGTTGCAACTGAGACCTTCTAAGTTCGACGGCTCATCCCGGGGGAGCGGGGAGGAATAAGGAGTGGGCTTGTGAGTCCCATGTGCACCATGCATTCCCCACACCTTCTATTACAAAGAAGTTCCACGACACCGCATGCGTGACGATGGCTTTGTTGTAGGCTTTTAAGAGACAAGTATATTTGTTCAGTTACAAACTCTCTGTTATATATATATATATATATATAACAACTCTGTGCTCTAACACAAGTTAGTGACAAGGCTGGCATTGTTGTTCTTTCACTCGATAGCGTTGTTTGTTTGCAAGAGAACAATAGTCAAGGTATTGTAGATTGCAGGCGAGTTTCGTTATACGACGAACATAAAATACTTGTACTTACGACATAAGCGTAAGCGATATCCGGGACGGACTGTAGATAAAGAAGATCAAAATGTAAGCTGTTTTTAATTCAGATCATTAGTTCAGTTCAAGTACTAAATAACGAGACCCCATAAACAATATTGTCGTAGTGTTCATTATAAGGGTGTCTTTGTTTTTTAAATAAACTGCTTGCATTTTGATCTTTCGTATCTTAAGTCCGTTCTGGCCGCCGATTACCGTCGATATCATTAATTATAAACTTCCATCCACAAAAGAAAATTTTAAAAAATGCTTATTCTAATTTATGATCATAACGAATGTAACTTGCAATCTACTTTGATCGTTTTGTTGCAGTCAAACGAGAGTCAGAGTGAAATATTGGGCCGACATCGAAGAGACACTAGAACTTTATCGCCTTAGAGGAGCGAGAGAGACCAGGGCATCTAGCACGGTAACACTGAAAGTCCGTGTGCACCGAAGCAGCAAAGACAGTCAAGCTTTTGGCGCTCGAACTGTCAGGGAGTGGAACACTCTTTCGGTCAGCTCGCGTTGTTTAAAATCCATAAACAGCTTCAAGAGAAATTTAAAGTCACACCTATTATTCCGTCAATGATGGGTACACTAGTCTGCTTAAGTTGACTATCACATAGAGAAACTCAAAAAGTAATTTCATTCCGGCTGCAACTTTTTACCAACACAATGGTAACTGTAGTAGGTTTAAATTACTATAGACACCTTGTCATATTTGTAAATATATAAAATAGCATACCGTTTTAAGTGTGTAGAATAAATAAATAACCTTGTTCAAAAAAGAACAACAAAGACAGCTGTTTGTCAGTAACATGTATTAAAGTGCAGCATATGTAATTGAACAAACCTATTTGTCTATTGAAGACTATCCTACAAGCGAGGTCGAACATGGAAAGTCTCAACTGCATCAGTTCTACTAAAGTCACTGCACTTGTTTGTTTGTTCATATTGCATTCCCTGTCTGGTTTCTGATTGCAATTATTGTTACTTGTTGCCGTGCCATAAACTCCCGCGGGCGGCTGGTGCAATTTAAGACGCGGCGCATCAGTCGACCCGTGACGCGATCTAAGGCTGGAGTCGCTTTTTCATAGATCGATCCTGCTCTGGTACGCGACACAGTTTTTCCTCAAGACAAGCAAAATGTTGACGACCTACAATTGGGCCAGCTAAAGAAGCCTTATATAAGGCTTTACACCACGTGTCCCAAGATCTCCGCTCTTGCTGTGATGTTGGTTGGCGTTCTCGGTATGAGTAAACAACGAGCTAGATGATAACTATTATATTGCTCCCATGCAATAATGACATAATAGTTTCATTAACCGATGGTTGGTTTACAATATTGCGCGTACAGAGAAAGCACACATTCACATATACATATATTCATCACGGTTCTAAAAGTCGAGTCAACGGAACTGCTCTATCGCATTGTTGAAGGTGATATATGTCACACTGTCTCCCACAGAGTTCGCACAAGCACAACGAGAAAATTTTATGGACTTTCTCTCGAATACAATTATTCATGTGGAAGCCATGTATAGCAAATCGTGCAATTAGGTGTCTATTCTCATAGTTGCAGCGCTTCCACGAACTACACGTCATTGCCTGGGTTTCATAAAAGAGCGGGTCAATGTCAGCCATCTTATTCTCCCATTCAGACATGTACTCGTTGAAAGCTGCCGTTTCCGGTAACACGTGTATTTTTTGTAAATCCTCAACAAATAGCGGAGTCGACGCCAGTAAGTAGACTAATCTGTTGAGTCTAGTGCGGTGGACTCTTAGCGCCTTCTTTAGAAAAGCGGCATTGATTTGGTCAAGCGCCTTAAAGCAGTAGGCGCAATCTTCAGGTTAAAGAGATGAACGGCAACGTTCGTACCTCGAGACATGAACATAACCCCTACGTATGAGAAGTTCGAGACAAATTCTTTTGAACCTAACGTAGTTCGTCGATTCCAGCCAATTTCCCTCAACGTCTAAACTTCATTGCCTTTGTTTATTTAGGTTTATTTTAAACTGGTTTCGATAACGTAATTGTAGGATAGCAGTGTCCGTTAAGCAGCGCGGGCATAGACAGCGTCGCTTAGCGGCAATGCCGAAACAAGCTAAATACATGGCGCCAAATAGAAGAAGCTGCCACCCTACTAGCGAAGACGCGGGAAGTTACTAAACTGTGAGTATATAAGGAGGCATGAGAATAAATGAGTTAGTAGTCGTTGGCGCGAGCCAGGCAGAGGACGTGTGTTGTTTGAGCGAGAAAATGGCGAACTCGTAACGATCGCCGCCCAGCCATGGGGGTGGTGGACACTACAACTGGCGCAGTCGACAGGATCCGGAAGAAAGAAAAGGCAGCGCAACAATGCACACAGGTCTGCCACCCCCAACTCCGGTTCTGCGATCCATGGACCGGCCAACAACACAGTCGAGGAAATGGCACCAGGCACGGAGCCGGAGGAAGAACGGCGAGGTGACTACGTCTGGATGGTGACGAGCTGTTCAACGGGATGTTCAAGGAACACGAAGGGAACAGCCGTTGCCGACGACGAATTCGGCAGCCGTTGCCGGTGAGACAACGGTGAGTACTTAGCGGCACTGCGGTGACTGGTGGTGAGGTGCAAGCTCGACGTTTCGAACCCTGGTGTTGAGCAGCCACCTCATTCTGGGGCGACAAGGCGACAGGTGAGAGAAAAGCTCCTCCTCAAAGAGGCCTTGCGGGTCGAACTAGACGGCCGCGCTACACGAGGAGAGCTGCGTCACGGATGCCAGATGGATCGCAGGAGGAAACGAGTAGGTGAACGAGGTTCGGGAAGCGAAGGGCCGCCGGAAAGAAGCGGACCAAGGCCGTCGGCAGGGCGAGAACGCGGAGCGGGTGGCTCGTGCGCGGATGGAAAAGCCACGAGTACGGGTCAGTCAAACAGGCCCTAACGGCCGCGTTACACGTGAAGAGGTGCGTCACGGAGGCCGGTATGGATTGCAGCACGACACGAGTTGCTGAGCGAGGGCCAGCAGAACGAGGCGGACCTAGGCTGGTGGCAGGGCGAGAACACGGAACGGATGGATGCCAGGCGTGGGGATGGACGAGGCACGAGTACGGGGCCGAAATGTGCCCGGCAAAACAAGTGAGAAGCCGAAAGTGTGGCAAGTTTGGCCATTTCGGCCGAAAGTGTACGAACGCGGCAGAATGTGCAGGCGATCGGCGTGGAGAAGCGGCCACGCTGGGATCGTTGGACCAACGGCGAATGCCTGGAGGCGGCTGAGGATGCACATGAGGATGAGCGAGCGCGAGTGGACGAACCGAAGGAGCACGCAGACGGGAGAAGAACGGCAGTCGGAACCAGGTTCGTGCGGTCGTGCCCGGCGACTGGGTCAGTATACGGATGGCCACCCGCCGCCGGGTGCGCCACATGATGAAGATGAAGACGACAGCGCACCGCTCTGAAGGACGTCCACGACACCAAGCCATTTACGGGAGTTCGTGAGTAAAGACGGGATAGAATTTAAAACAAGCCTGCGAAGGGGGGGAGAATGTAGGATAGCAGTGTCCGTTAAGCAGCGCGGGCATAAACAGCGTCGCTTAGCGGCGATGCTGAAGCAAGCTAAATACATGGCGCCATTTAGAAGATGCCGCCACCCTACTAGCGAAGACGCGGGAAGTTACTAAATGCGCGGGCAAGCTGTGAGTATATAAGGAGGCATGAGAATAAATGAGTTGGTAGTCGTTGGTGCGAGCCAGGCAGAGGATGTGTGTTGTTTGAGCGAGAGAATGGCGAACTCGTAACGATCGCCGCCTAGCCATGAAGGTGGTAGACACTACAGTAATCCTGCAAGGTCACAAGGGATTGTTGCAAATGGAATCGACTGCGAGAATATAGCACCAAGTCGTCTGCATACATAACGACGTCTACCTGCGAGTGCCGACTTCGTATCTTTTCAGGAAGGTCTCTCACCAGCACCGAAAACAGCAGGGGGCTAAGATTATCACCTTGGGCAACACCAATGGTCTGTAAGATCGCCATGTGTTTAGCGGCTCTGTCATCTATAATAACTTGTCCTTCCTGTAAAACTACCTTTAATGAGCTCCAAATATTTAATGAGATCCCGCAAAAGCCAGCTTGTTAAGTATAAGCGTTCGTGCGGCCCGATCAAAGGCCGCTTTAAAGTCTACAAATACAGCAAATAGATAAGCCCCTTTAGTTCGAAGTTGCCCGTTGTATCAAATTTAGAAGTACAGCACAGGCTGTCATTGTGACCGGCCCCTTCTGAAGCCACGTTGTTGCTCCGGCAGCTTTCTGTTGACCTCAAGAAAATGTTCTAATCGACGAGCTAGGATAGCCATGCAATAATCTAAGTATTTATGGGCACTTGCATATAATACGCGTCTAGTATGATAGATAAATAATATATATATTTAAGGGCGGTGCATAAGGGCGGTAAATGCATTCAAAAAACTCACACAAAAGCTGTCTCGACGAATAGCATTAGGCAATTAACACGCAGATCGCCTGTGGACAGGCGTTGTTTACTTAAAAGAGCGTGATTGGACCTACCGAGAAGCCGAATTGCAGTTATGGCCTCTACAGGAGGCACCATTTCCAATAATTCAGCGTCCGCGTCCAGCCCTGGACTCTGGCTTCCTACAAGAAGATCACGTACCCGCGGCCAGTCCGTCGGTCTTTGCTTAGCCATTACCTCGAGCATAGGAGTAACCTCTTCAATTGACACAATAATTTGACCTATCATTCGTGCCAAGGTCTAAAGCAAGCACCAAACCATGAAAACAAAGGTATCAGTTCATTTATATATATATATATATATATCCAAATAGACACGACGTGTCTACATATTTAGGCATGCAAGTTTTCGCTAACGTGTTGTATTTTGCATAGATTTAAAATTGTTCGTTCTACAAAAGTCCTGCAACCGTCGTGACGCTAGCCGTCGTCGAGAAAGGACGTCCACTCTTGACGGCGCTGGTATATTAGACATCTGACGTTTCATGTGTCCAGTGCTTCCCCAGTGGATTTTAATGTGTGTTGTGCTGACGGATTGGCGCTGAAGCGCGTCCGTTCTCTCTCGGGAGTATCTAGAGAAGCTAACCGCCTCGACACATTTCTGCGCACATCCAGGCTGGAAGCAGCAGCGCAGATGGAGGAGCTACGCAGCGAACTGGGGGCCGCGCTAAGGGCTAGAGACGAGGCCTGCAGCGCCATATGCCTTCATATTTCACTGCACAACTGGGCCTCTTCTGGCCGCCGGAAGCCTACGGTCAGTGCCCTCTGATCATTACAGCCCTCACACAGTCCCCTTACTGCCCCAAATGCTTTAACAGCCGCTGGGCACTGCTGCGGAAATGTGAATTCCTGGCCGGTTATTCTAGTGTGGAGCCCAATAACTGCTATTTAGTAGTCGGCAAAGCCCTTGACAAGTCATTAGACGCAGCAACTGTACAGCCCCTACATGTTGTGGTCATGAAACTTCTACAGCTATCCGAGACGACGGGGGCCTTGCCCTTTTATTGTGCCCAGGAGCCGCTGCGGCCAATTTATGCGGCGATTCCTTACTGCTCTAATCGCCCAAACATCTCCTAATCGGCTTGTGAACTGTGCAGAGAAGATGCTGGACAGAACTCCCCTGCGAGGTCGGCAGCTTCTCTTCTGCCCGTTCTGATTAGACAGACCTTGGTTAGAGTCCGGGTCGGGGAGGGTCAAACTTGGCGGAGACCTCACTGCCTTTAGAAACCACCTCGTCGATCGGGCAGGCATTGACTTAGCATTTCGGGGCGCGTGAGGATAGAAGTGGGGAATATGGTAATCCGCCTTAAGAAACCACTCGTGGGCTAGACGTAAATGTGGCTAAGACTCTCACCGAGGTCACCAGACAGACTCCAGGGACGACGAAAGGGCTCGCGGTGGTTCGCGCTGCTTCGGACATTCAAATCAGTCGTCTAGCGTTACTCAAGCTCGTCGAACGATACGGGTCCAAAGGGTGTGATTATCGACCCGAAACATGGAATGCCTTCTAATTAGCTTTAACTGTAAACGTTTTAGGCACCGGGCGGACTCGTGCTCGACGGAGAAGGCGGTCGGCAAGCTTTTTGGTCGGTGCGGTTCAGGGACTCGAGATTGCAGGGAGCCGCATAGCAAATCCTCTATAACTGCCACATCTCGCTAAATTGGACACTCGATGATTGCGATTCGTTTTTAGAGGCCATAGGGACCTCCATCATAGAACACACTGGAAAGTCCTTAATAATGCAGAAGGATAACTCGCACAATGCGGTCTGGGGCTCGCGGCATACAGAGAGTTAATTTTCTCTTATGGATTGGATGGCCGAGCCCATCTGTGCAATCAGCCCGACGACCCAATATTTGTGCAAGGGTCACAAATGTCTCACCTGGGTCTTACACTTACCTACGACGGGGGCCAACGTTTCCTGACATCATGAACAGTAAGGACAAGTGAAGAGTTGCTCGAAAATTATCGTTATGTGAAATTTTCAGTGGCCTCACCAGCTACGCGCCGCTCCGGGTCGTCTGGACGGCACACCTGGCAGATGCGGTACCTCGACAAGACCTTGAACAGCGCTCTCTCGAACAGATGCGAGAGACTAAAAGTAAAGACAGTGATTAAAAAGGACGTTACCCACAGAATATATGGGGCCTGCCAAGCTGTGGGGAAGGGGACCTCCTCTAGGACCCTGTTGTTAGTGATCACCTAGGGCCTGCGATTCGTCGATTGAGGACGCACGGAGAAAGTGTATCCAGGGTAACCAGCTGTAGTATCGACTATCCCTTACAAGTAAGTGCTTTGTTGTTAGCATGTTATTGTTGCTAATATTTTGCAACACTGCCTTTTCACTTTTTTTATTTTTTGTATGAACCGATTGTGTGATTGCAACGAAATTAGCACCATGCTCGTGGTTCGTCATGTACATCATGCCATTCAAGCCAAATAAATTAAGCCGAAATTATCACAAAAAACACGAGTTGCTATTTTTTTGCAACGCACTTTAGTTGTAGACTTACTACTAAAAAAGGGACGGTGTTAACTACAGGTCTATCTGCCCCTCGTAACACGGTTATCATGACCGCAGAGTTGATGATGAAGGCCGTGGAGTCGCGGGTGTACTCAACGATGCAATTGAGCAAAGGCAAGTCTCGCTCCTAGAAGACCAGTACGGGTTCCGTAAAGGAAAGTCAACTTTCCAGGCCACCAGCAAGACACTAAGCCCAAAGAGGAGAGAAAAACGGCCTAGAGTTGATTTGCCTTTTCATATTGCTGGACGTAAGCAGTGCTATTTACAGCTCAAACTAGGGGTACTCCTGAATGTGGTACAGAAAAAGGGAATAGCGGCGGAAGCTTCGGCATCTGATAGCCTTGTTGGCCTGGCTAAGCAAATCGTGAGTTACAACGGCATGGAGTACGTGACTGCAGGTGTGTATACCATAAGATTGCATGCGCTGTAAAACCTAGCGTACTAGAGATAAGCAGGCTTCCCGGGGTTGAGCTTGTCGCCTATGTCGATGACAACTGGCAATATCGGTCACCGCCAAAAGCGCAGAACTGTTGAACAACCGAGCAAAAGAGACATTGGAGGGGGTTTATCGGTCTACTCAATGTGAATTCAGTGCTACCCATGAAATCCACCCAATTCTAGCACCGGGAGCGAGCGACGAGCTCTTGCGCCGGTTACTGGATATGTAATGGCTGTTGATTATGTAATGGCCTAAAACGCATCGAGTGGCAAGCGAGCTGACTAGGCTAATACCAAGAACATAATAACCCTGAGAAATAAGTGTCGTCTTCCAGCATCAGTTTCTGTCCCAATTCTGCCCTACGAGTCATCAGTGTGAGGCCCTGCTGCAATGAAGACCAGGAAGAAGAAAAAAATGCTCGCATAATACCTTGGCCAAAACGGATAGAAGACAATATTATCTTATACCGAGATCAAGCACTTAGACCAGATGATGCAATAAAGAAGACTCAAAAGAGCCGGGAGGCTAAGTAAAGTGGAGCAGCACGAGAGGCACCAAGGCCATGGACGAGGCCAATAATCCCAGATCATATAAAACGGTACCAATGTACCAACGGTACCGAGGAAACTACGTACTATCTTATCCAAGTTCTAACCGCTCATGGTAGCATTGTGAATACCGCTCATTGACCTGCAAGAAGAAGACTAAGGCAAACATATATGGCTTGTACGACGCAGGCAAGACCGATGGCGGGAATCACACGCTTTTTGCATGCAGGGCTCTCGATGCACAGCCGAAGGCTCAGTGTCAGAGCCAGCAGACTAAAAACTTAAAGCCAGACCAGCAACTCTTTACATACACTGAAGTTACAATACATATCCCGATCATGTGGATTAGAGAGCTTTTAGATTTTAGTGGGTTTGAGAGTCCCACACAATTTATTATAAAGGGTATTATTTATGCATTTTTGTTCCTGGTTCCTGTAAAAAACAGTATATATGTAATGCAAATTCGGAATATAACGCTTAAATATCCATCATAAAGTTGGTAGTATAAAAACTCTTAAGTATTTAACAGAAAACCTAATATACACTTACCGCTGCAACTCGGGGGTTGCGTGATTCGTGCGTCATAAAGTAGTCGTGAATGTAGAAAAGATTTTCGATACCTTCCCGTATGGTGTCGTAACCTAGCGCACGAAGCTGTAGACATAAATCGCTGTTTTAATACGTTCGATCGAAACAGCGCAATAACACAAGCAAACAGATCATATAACTAGAGGGAATGCACAAAACGTCATATATCTAGGAACAGTATGGGAGAGTATCAATCTCCATTTATATATATATATATATATATATATATATATATATATATAATTGTTTACACCCCGTTATGAGTTAATTAAAATTTGTATTTTCTATATATATATATATATATACTTATACATATATACTACTACATGCATCATATTATGACCATTTAGCTTGTCCAGAACAGCCGTTTACCCTGTTTTTCATAATTTGCTTTGCCAAGTGTATATCAAGTGCTTTTGTTGCTGTTTTTACTAAGATAATTACTTGGAATGTTGGAAACAAATTTAGCGATTTTCGTAAAATATCAATGTCCAGCAGCGTTTTCTTGAAATGTCAGCCTAAGTTGTTTACTAGTAGAGTACCTAGAGAATTTGGGACCATCAATTTATTGTTGTTTTTATACTGTTGTCATAAAAATGTTTATTAGTAATTTTATTTACTACTGATTATTCAATAAATGAAATTCGCCGAAATAGAATCTACCTAAACAAGAACAATGTGTTATCGTCAAAGGAAGTATATATATATGTCAACGGCAACAGTTTAACCTTGATGCATCGGATGAAGTCCAGTGCTAGTAATGTTGCCTGCTCCATGCCGTAGTGCTCTCTCGGAAACCGTGACACAAGCACCTTGCGATTGCACGTTACGAATATCGATAACGAACGTTTTGTATTCGACATAGGCCTGCAAACGATTGTGAATATCAAATGTATGGATAACCAGTTTAGATACATGCCTACAATGTACGTCTACGTAAAAACGTCTAATATACCGTTAGATTATTCATCGTTTCATAGATGCAAAATGATATAATTGCTAGATGCTAGTGATGATGATGATGATGATGGAGTATACAGTTGCTAGAGTACACCGCCTGCTTTGCTGTACATGTGACAGGTTCTACGCAGGTTACAGCAGAAGCCAGTATGTCCTACGTTCGTACAACTGCAGGTGCAAAAAGACGGGATGGTTAGCCTAACGGGTAACCGCGTATGGCCGGATGACTCTATTGGCAGCTATGACAGCATGCTAAAATCTAGTTACCACAGAGTGCGGTGGCTAAGTGCCTCTGTAGTAGGCTGACACCCAGCACCCGGCCTCTTCAGTACAAATAGAGGCCAACTGTTCGCCTTTAACAGAGCCTAGTGATGTTGACAACTCGTTTAGTTGGCTTTGCTTTCAAGGGAAAATTGTCGTTCATGTCAAGGAAACCTTCTCACTGATACGTTAAGGCAAAACATTACGAAACCTGTGTACACTGCTTAAGTGTAATTGCACGTTAGTTCCTAGTGTTTCTAGGTTGCAACCTGCTTTGCCTATTTACGCCTTGGTGTGGGCAATGTTTGGCACCTTTATCAGCTAGGCATTTGCTGTGCAAACATAGCATCTTCTCACTACTTAAAGCTCATATTCATGTTTCTGAAGAACGTCAAAATTCCATAACATCAATGTTTCCAACACAATTTTCTGTACCATTAGACAATCACGTCTTTTCGAGCCTAAAAGCGAATTCATATATAAAGTCACATCAGTTGCCAAGCAAGAACCACAAACGACTTTGTGAAACTGACGTTATACATCTTCGTTCTCTTTCTAATTGTGATAACTTATAATAATGAAGAATAGATAAAAACATCAAGTAATGAAGCTTACGAAACAAAACATTGAGGACATCGCGCCAATGTCAAAAACTGCCTGCGGGCAGACACGACCAACAAAAATGAATTTCTTTATGTCTGTTTCAATGCATTTGTATTTGAAATGACTATTTTTGCACACATACCTTGAGTCTCTTTTTACTAGTTTTTTGAAGATGTGCTTCCGCATTCGAATAATCTTTTTCCGTTTCCTGAAAACTAGTCGAATATGTTTCATGAGTGTTAAACGTCGACGCTATATATATATATATATATATATATAGACGCTACAACTCCTCACAAGCCCAACAGTAGTTCGTTATTCACATTTCCCTGTAACCAAAATATTAAATAATAAATAAAGTGTATACTCCCTAAAATAAAAAATAATATATATATATATATATATATATATATATATATATATTTGCCGCTGTGTATTGCTTCCCTGCAACAACAGACTAAAAATATCCTTTTAAAGGCAAAAACGTGTAAAAAAAGTCTTTATTATTGACAAAAAATGCACGCGTGTCTAGCCTATTCAAACGTCCAATCACCTCTTTATCGCCAGAACTTGTAGTACCCGCAAGCCCGCTTAGTTGGTTGTGCGCATTATTCTTAGAACTGCTGCTGTGCTGGAGGTCGGTGGAAAGATGTTATGTTAGAAAGACTCCCAAAGAAGGGGTCTTTCTACCGTTATTACGGGCGGTAAACAATCTCATATGACGGTAAGCAATCTGCGCTAAGCAATACTGATATGTCTCTCTCCATCAGCCGCATAAAGGCACAGCTTTCCGAATAGTTACTAGGATTCAGTTAGATATTTTGGATGCTAATCCCAGCAGGAGATAGTTTGGTGGGAAGCTGTTGGCTAGCGTTGGATACACCTTATAAGTCAACGTGATACAATGTACACTTATTCAAGGAATACAAGCCGTAATAGAAAGACTAAACTTAACTAGTGTATACAAGAGATCAGAAGTACTATCGTAGATGTTTTTTTGTAAAATAATGCGTAGCAACGACGTTATGGTAAAATTTATTTGTAACGAGTCCGTCCTGAGAACACTGCTGGGTACCCAAGCAAGGACACCGTAAGATTAACGTGGTGATAGAGGCAAAACAAGACATGATGAAGGGCAAAAGTATCTAGTCAATATACAAACGTTAGCTCTACTATTTTCTGGGTGAGAATTCAAATGTCCTACTACTAATACATAATAGTTTGCTTTGACATCTATCAATTCAGCAAACGACTTCAATTTTGTATAAATCAATTACTGTGCGATTTTGCACAAACATTTACGAAGGGTAAACTCGCTCACAGCTAAGCTACGGTATCTGCGTCTATACGGTCGTTGCTAGACGTCGCGTCCGAGATCTCAGTCGTAACTGCGTCGTAGAACTTTTAAGCTGAACCCTATAGTATTGCCGACTTTTCCCCTCGTAACGGTGGTCGCCGTGTCCATGGCACGTCTGAGTTTAGCAAGGCAAAGACAAACCAATTAATTGTCTTTACTGAAGCCAACTTATTAATCGTTCATTATTGGGCTTGCTAATCTAGAAGAAGGCTTTGTGCACGTCGTAGCAATACAATTCGCGTACGCACTGATGTTCCACGTGGGTGGTGCTTGATTTACCCTACCTTTATTCGCGCTTGTTTGCTTATCTGCCTACCCTACACGTTGAGCCTCCTGCTTGCATGCAACGATCGCGCCTTGAAAGGCGCATAAGTATGATTTACACGTCTTCTTGTGCGTAAGAATCTGAATAGACTGACAGTCTACACCCGTTCATTGCAGATCTTCTACGTGGCCCTCTATTCAAGTACGCGCTACCCTACACGAAATTACGCCCAGCGTACTTATACGTACGTAAGTATTGCATACCGTCGAAACCGAGCAGGTCGCATGCGAGTTACAGAACTTGTATTCATGATGGGCTGTTCGGTCACCTACATATAAGATAAGGCAATAAAGAGACCACATTTTCCTAGGACATATAGGACGCATTATCGTATTCATTTTAACCCTCTGTCGGCACTTAGCCAAAGGACACCTCGCACGTGGGCGCAACTTCACAGAATCACAGCCAACTGGGCTGCATCAGTAAATTCTCGGATTCATCCGGCTAGCAAAATTGACACAGTAGAAAATTATCATTGTAATCCCACCCTAACTACAATTAATGAGAGGCCAATATAGACGAACTTGAAGAGTGCATATGCAGTTCTAACGGTGAGTCATTATGTGGTGTATTAATTTGAGCATGCCTCAAATGAAAAATAGCTGTTTGTGTTTTCTGTGCGTGTGACGGAGGCTTTGGAGGCGACCGAGAGGTGGCTTCTTTGCCTTCCGTTCAATCAAATGAATACATGTATTTTTTATTAACTAATATTTGGTTTATGCACATATATGCTACAACTCTCCTACATTACTTGCATCAGCACTGTTGCTTTTGTACAGAGTTTACATGATTTTTCGCATAGCTTGCATTCGCACGCGGTCGATATTTTATGCAACCCATTTCGTAAACATATCTTCAGATAAAATCTATATATCGCGAACCCAGTAATGAAGTACCCGTTTTTACAACATAGGCCCTTTCTCAAAGGCCTACGTTTTTGGTAAAGCAGAAGTTGCTCTGAGATCCTCCACAAAGAGTGGTGCCGGGGCTCACAGATAAACAAGCCGGCTGCGGCTAGTGCGGTGGACTACTAGCACTCCTTTTTTCTAACTGGCCTTGATTTTGTCGAGTATTTTCATATTTGCTTTCAATAGGTAGGGCCATATAATATATATATATATATATATATATATATATATATACACCAACCCCATAAGCAGCGTTCGGTGCAACCTTTAAATTAAAAAGGTTGAGAGCGAAATCCAGCGGCAAACGATGAGGTTCTGGAATATTATAAAACGATAGAATGCCCTTGCGAGCTCTTGTCTCAATATGTTTAGTAAAATGTACATCCTGCGTTAAAATGATTACTCCAGGATACAAAAATGTTGAACAAAATCTATTGGTGTTGAGCTAAAGCATCATTAATCTTTTTCGGAAAGCCTACCACCGCGGCGAAACTTATTTGCTTTAGTTTTTTATACATTTATCACTAGAGTGTTTAAATCAACTTTGATGAGACAAGCAATTGCTGCAGGTAAAATCGATGTCTCAATGAGGCAAGCAATTGCTGCAGGTGAAATCGATGTCTCAATGAGGCAAGCAATTGCTGCAGGTGAAATCGATGTCTCAATGAGGCAAGCAATTGCTGCAGGTGAAATCGAGTTCGGGAGTAGAGAACAAGGTCATGAGCGTACATAAGTGTACTAACTTGCGAGTGTCGACGCTGTATTTTCTCCGCCAGACCGCTCACCAAAATTAAGAATAATAGCGGGCTAAGATTATCAGCTGGAACACAACATAGCGCTAATTTCTCTAGGTTCGGGACGCCGTATCAAAAGCCGCCTCAAAGTCTACGAAAACTGAGAAAAGTTACGTCTAGACTATCTAGAGGGCCATTTAAATGGTATTGAGAAAAACAGCGCAAGCCATCATCGTCAACCTTCCTCGAGGAGGTCGACGATAACGCCTTTTCAGATGGTACTGGACAGGCGAATGTTAAGTGCATGTCGGAGCGGAGCTATTTATGTGAATGAAACTGGCAATCTCTGAGAAGTTTGTTTTGTGCTTCATCTCGTGCTCCAGTTTAACTTTCCGCACCGCCTTTTTATAAAGCCCACTGGCATTCGAGTACAGGAAGGAAATTTCCAGACTACTTTTTGCCAGGATATAAGTCTGAATCACACAAAGTTACAGAGAATAGCATTCTTAGTTATTCTAACTAGTTTTATGAGGTTTACTCAACTAGGGACGCACACTGTGCAGTATAACATTTTGAATTTGTGTTGCATATACCTCGATATTCAGGGAATTTGGGACAGGGAGAACTTCTGCCGAGAGATCCAGTAAGCGGGTTGAGTCAATGAAAGCGTTTAACCGTTGCCGCTTTTAGCCGCCTGCTGCCTGATGATGCACCGTGAGCGACATTGCAACAAGAAGATGTCGTCTGGTACCAAAGGTCAGAGCATTTAACTGCAAACCCTTGTATCTGATGCTATCGTGTCTGGCGTTTGTGGTAAATATATCTATCGTAGACCTCCCTTGTGGAATTACATAGGTCAGTTCCTCGGCTGTGGAAACCACCCACATACGGAAGGCTAACGTGCTGATAAGTACGCCTGTTCTAACGTTATCCGATTTGTCGAGAGGGCAGTTAAGGTCCCCGCAAAACACTGTTTTTTGTTAAGGTACAAGCAATACACTAACTTTTCCAACAGTTAGGGGAATAGCTTCTCAAGGACACACTACACCAATACATCGCAATTATATTTACAGGAACTTCCTGCAAGTACAACACAGTTGTCCTCTGTGTATAATACTTCTATTCAACTGAGCTTACTGTTATATAGTACAGCAACTCAACTGTTTGCTCTTCTAAGAACTTCACTTCGTTGTTTAGGTCATTCCTTCACACACAAATCGGAAACTACAGTTGGTTTCGTGGCCCAGGTTTCACTGACGACCAGCACGTCATATTGTATATTCATAGTCAGAGGAAGAAAGACCTAGGTTGATTTTATATTGTCGCAATTTCATTGAAAGAAGGTGAGTTGTAGTTGCTGTTTTTGGCTGACTCTTGGAATGTCTTTTGCCTCTACACTACCTGCACGCGCGTGTTTTGGCCCCCTCACGAGTGCCCTTCACTTTTACTTTTTCCGTTAGTATCTAACATCGACTCATTCGTGAATACATAAAGCGCGTCTCGTAGGGACGCTTTATTTGAGTGTCGAGGTGCATCTCCGTTCAACCAAATAAGATCAAATAGTCACCGGTCACTGGACTATTTATATACACCAAACCTTATCACGCAAGTAAATCGTGTATTGGCTGACTACATGTTGCCATATTAACACATTGTAATATTGGTCAATTTTGATGCCATTGCAACTAGTAGTAGTTGAAGTAAATTTGTGGTAGCACAACTAGAACTCTAACTGTGAAAAACACTAACAAAGGCAAAAAATGCTCTGGCGTTGGCCAACCGCACCAGGTCTACCCGTTGGCGTTCGAGACAATGGAAAGACATGCCACCTTACACTCGAGCTGATTCAGCGCGTGGGTAGAAGCCTTAACTTTTTGACGAGGGACTCGAGAGCATCCGAGTTCTTGCGCCAGATACATCTGTCAGCATCGGTTTCGGGCACACTATTCAACTAGGCTCTAATCTGAGTGAGAAAACTTGTGACAACACGTTCGCGCGGAAACAGTTAGTCATTCCAAAGTTCTTACGTAACAAATAATGAAAACATACACGGTAGCACCTATTAAAACTACCCGGATTAATAGGATTGCTATGAATACCATAGCCATACTAGTGGCGACGTGGTCTAGGGGGAGGGCTAGCGCGCTATATGAGGGACCTCAGGAAAACCGGCCCTTCATACATTTGCATACATTTTGCGCTTGAGCGAGTAAGCTAAAGCGCGGCCGCCTCGCACTCAAACATAAAGTGAAACGTCACGCAGCTGGCTGACAGAGATATAACCCTAACCCAAACTAAAAGCCATAGCAACAGATATTTTTGCCGAACACAAAGGCAGCACAGAGGCCAGACAAAAATTGCTGACTGAAAAGTATGCTTTGTTTTTGTATAGGTATGTTAGTCTTCTAGACTATTCCCATTAGCAAGCCAAAGTAATTTGAAAAGGCAACGTAGTCTTCTTTTTATAGCATATAGGAGATGCGGACGAAGAAAAAGCCTGAAGCAAGGCGGCATAGCTCAGAGCGATAAGAATAGCAAGGGAAAGACGACAAAGAAGAAGAAAAAAGCCAGCAAAAACTGTCTGAATTGAGCGCAATTTAACAATGGAGACTGAAACGCGCTGGCAGGAAACCGTCAGGCCGAATTGAGATTAAGTTGCTGAAACTAATTTTCACCCGCCCTTGAGCGACACACGACATGCCGCAGAATACGAGTGTGTAGTGGCAATATTATATACAGCTGCTGCTATTCACAAGACAAAGACGGAATAGATAATAGCTCGAAGACCAAGTACCTCAACTAGCTAGATCAGAACGTCGGAAAGGGAGTAATAGCAATAGGGAACTTCAAAGCCGTAGGCTAAGACAGCCCAGCATATATGCGCTTCCACCACAGACTCTTGCCGCCCAGGGGTAGGAATGTTATAGCAAAGGGCAGGAGAAGTTATATTAGATATTGTGTAACATGATACACGGGAGGGCGTACTAGTAGAAAACATGATGATGGGGAGACTAAGAGCTCCCTGGAGAAGGTGACGGCTAGGGCTGAATCAATACAGAGCAGCTAGCTCCAGACTCTGAGGCCAAAAATTAGAGAGAAGAAAGACCTTAACGATTTAGTATAAAGTGACACACGGGGGGGGGGCTCATCAGATAAATATATATAATATATATATATATATATATCGACAATACCGTAAGAGTATCGTAAGATTTTAGTATGTCGTCACATACATATTTTAGATACGACGAGAAAAATGTTGAAAAACATACTGGTTTACAAACACGGCAAGGGTATTTGAACTATACACTAAGCAGACTCGATGGGGCTACTAGTTCGAACCAGATCAACAATGAATATCTTGAAAATAGTTCTACATCACGCAGGGAACGAAACCGCGTAGACACTGAATGTGCGGAACTTCTTATTGTTTATACTGCTAGACGTAATGCATGAGTTTACGGCTAATTAGAAAGTGATAGCGCCCTTGAAAACTAAGGCGTCTCCGCTTGCATTTAACTAATAATCCCTTCTGTGTGGCCAGAGATCGGGAGCACTGGGTCACGGCCGGATTACCCCAGGGATTAATTATGGATCTAGTACACTAGAGTTTAGCTTATAGCATTGTCTTGCAGCTAGACCAACCTGAAAATTCAAAGCACTGGCCTACGCAAACAAATTGGTGCGGAATAGAATAGCTTGAAAAGTTTAACTTTGAAAAAACAGCTCAACGCTGTGAACCAAGTTACAAAACAATGTTTAATTATAATTACCTCTGAGTTCACATGCGGAAAACTATGTAACACTAAACACAAATGCAATTTTTCTCTCGAGGAACTACCTCCGATCATTAGGCTAGCTTACAGGCTGATCGAGCCGCTCTCGGTGGCATCCACCAGTTATTCCAAAGAGAGTGTTTTCCCAGCCTCCATTCATAAGTCTATCCTTATGTCTGTTTTCAAAAAGTGCAACGACTTGCGCTCAAGTACGCATTCGGCTGCATGGTACTCTGGCTACATTGTACATTGTCCTTTTTAGGAAATTATTAAAAATTAAGTAGTACACACAACCTAAAATAATGTTTGTTTCTTTAATTAAACAAAATTAAAGTGGTGCCCATAATTGCCACGTAGTGGTAACCACGCACTGTGTACAAAATGTGCTCGTGGTGGCTTTACATGCAGAGCAAGACCAAAGGGTGAAAGGTCGGGAAACTTGGGCATATTTTGAGTATGCAAGTGTCTCCCGTCTAGCCTATTTGACTTTGACTCTCCCCACTTGAGCACACTGTTCAAGTGAAACTTTACTGCGTAAGGTGGTTTCTGTTAAGTTCATACACAAACCTCGCAACAATATTAGACCAGAGTAGTGTATGTATAATTATGTACTATACGCAGGTGGGGAAAAACCACCTGCTCAGCTTGAGGTAACGAGCCGCATGACCTGTTTTCTATGTAACTGCAAGGCGACACACCTGGCTCCAATTAGTGACTGTCCGCTTACATAGAAGCAGGATACTACGAATCTTCCATTTGAGGTAGAGGAGCGCGTGATGCAATCCATGTGCTTCAGTCAGAGATAAAACGAGCTGTGGCAGAACCCGGAGGGCATTTGTGTGCAGTCTAGTCTAATAGACTGCGTCAAAGCCTTTGACAAAGCACCTTGAGATCTCCAGGTGAAGTCATTCCGACACGCGGGGGTTGGTGACTCTCTTCTGGGTGTGATTTCGAGCTTCTGTGATGATTACACCTTACTGATACAGCGTGAGCAGGAAGTGCAGCGGGTTAATCAAGATGTAGTAACCCCACAAGGGGACCCACTGAGCTGCGTCTTTTTCACTCTTCTGCTTGCCGATTTTGTCGGTTATATTTGACAGGAGTTCTATAAGGCCATAGTTGTGAAGTACGCAGGTGACATAGTGGTCCCTCATCACGACCTGGGGCTATCAAGGCCATCACTTCTCTGTCAGAGGTGTTCCTTGTCTTAAGGAGGCTCTCGGCTCTGGGTAGCCTTTTACTGCGCACATAGTCGAAACATAGCCCTAGTCACTATTTATGGAGAGGTCGGCGACGTCCGCCGACTGATGTATGGTCATGACAGTATGGAGACGCCTCACTCAGGCAAACATTGGCTTACTTGGGAGGTGTTTTACAATGTACACGAAGCAAATACTTTGCCTGCGCATGCGGGTATGTGTACCTAATTTCAGGCTGTGCACCGGTTGTTGACACAATGCGAGACCTCAATATTTTCAGTGACAATTGCCACGTCTACATCAGATACAAGTTTACGGCTATCATCACCTGGTCTGTTCGAATACGAACTTCCACGAGGAGTGCACAGAGCGCGTTTGTCGACCGTGCTCTCAGGCGTGTACGAAGTTTGATGCGTCTGCCTGCCTGGCCCTCGCAAAGAGGGGCAAGGCAGCGAGAGGCACTCTCGCGAATACCATGCCAAAAACAGCTGACAACTATATAAGTGCCAATGTTGTATTCATACTTAAAATGAGTGAAATACATGTTATGATGATGATGATTTAGTACTAAACCCGAAAATCAAGACACGAAATAGCTTTCGAGCCAATCCACCGCTACGTTTAAATTTAATGACTTCGGTCTCACTGGTGTTTATATCAAGCCTCCTGAAGACAAGAACCGTCTCTATCACAGGGGCAATACGTTAATTCGTAGCGACGCGCAACCGCAATTTCATCTGCATACATCACCACCACAACTTTTGGGTTCTCCAAGCGGACGTATTAAAAATCCGGCGAAAAAAAAGAGTTTCGTTTTGTGAAGCTCTCTCCAAGTGAGACAACATTACGTAAGGTCATTGCAATAACAAGGTAATACTGAGTGTATGAGCTTCTTCTTCCGGCAAGGTGGCTATGCAATCTGGCTACTGTAGCTACTCCTACATCGCTCGTAAACCATCGAAAAGGTTCCTAACATGGCCATGCGACATAGCTCCCGCGGTGGTGCACGTATAAATGCACAGAGCATCGCAGTAGAAAGCATGTATGTAGCGATCTCTGTATCTCCGACACGGGATATTGAAAACCTTTGTGAGATGTTCGTGAACATGAACGCTGTAGTATTCACCGGCGTTGTAGATGTATGCCCGTCTGAGCAGCTGGAACCTATTCAGCAGATAAGCTGAAAAGGCTGTGGTTACATTTCGCTCGGCGCACCTGTACCAGACTGAATTGGCTTCAAAAGTTCGACTTATTTTGGATCGAATTATTTACTTACTTCCCCGCGAATGGATCAGGACGGAATAAAAAACATAGGGAATTGCTTACCTGCCAACTGTTGTGCATAGCAACGAAATAGAGTAAGTCCTAAGTGGATACGGTCGTGTAATCCGTGTCGCTGGTGAAGTCTATGAAAGTGCACATCTTACGCTAAAAACCGAAACCCCATTTGTTGACATAGAAATGCACACCCGACGTATACAGGCGTAACAACTCAGTGCCATGGGCTTCTACCAACCGGTCGTTATAAAGGCCGATTGTACGACACCCTTCTTCCACATTTACTGCAGCTCATGCAGGACCACACCGAGGATATTTGCAAGGCTCCGTGTGCTTTGAGTGCAAGCCTCTAGAACATCAATGGAAGACCTGCACAGTTCGTAGTCATTCAGTTGCTGATTGTTAGCTGACAGCAAGGAAGCGGCGCATCTTGCGATTGCTAATTTAATCCCCATTTGCAGGGAGAACGGTATCGATTGCCTCTATCGGGGAAGAGAAAGAATCATCAGCTAAGCGCGAAAGTATCGTTAACCTGGCAGCAGCAACAACAGCGACAACATCCAACAGACACACAGACAGTGACTCAGCTTCATTACTAAACACGAGGCAAACGACGTCAATAGTTACAACGTAAACGTTTGTGATGATGTCAACAATGACAAAACGACGGAGAACGTGCGAGATCGCAAAGAAGCCTGCTGCAGGTGTTTCTAGCGGACAGGGGAAAAAGTCCACATCTCGTCCTACACGTTCACAAAAAACAAGTCGCTAGTGCAGGCAAAGGACCTACAGCGAAAAAAGAAAGAAAATAGATGAAAACAACAATTATGGACGCAAAATCGTTAAATGGCCTGAGTTGATTCCCCATTCGAATATTTTATATGCACGTCGATCGACACGTTGTCGGTACTTGGTGGACAGTTAATGCGGCGGAGCGGTCTAGGGAACTAATACGCTCACAGTCATGGTTATCATCTGTCGGGGGGTGTCGCAGGTTTCCTTTGAGCAATGCTTGTTCAAAAGAGATGATAAACCATACACCGCTGAATGTCATAGGCCAGGCCGCAAAAAGGACTGTTAGGGAAAACCCTAGATCTCCAAACGTGTCCGGTCCTCGGTGTATTGACGATATGCCGCGCAGCAATCGCAAGCCCGTTGGGGACGGAGGATAGTGTAGAAATGAAGGTGGACAGAAAACTTTGTTGTACGTAAACGCACATGCTATCCTCGCAAAACTTGCACGTAGCTGAGTGAGCGCAGAATGTCATGAATGGGTGGTGGTGAGTAAGGCATTCTTTACTTAGTTACTACCTACCAGGACGTACAAATAGTGCGTGTCTGTATTTTAACTACGGGTTTTAATACTTTTGTGATTTCATTTCAATGAATAGGCATGTCGGGTGTACTATTTTATTTCGCTTTAAAAGATGCAGTGGTTGGCACAGACCATTCTCCTGTCATCACTGCATGCGATCTCAAGATTTTCGGGATACATTTTGCGAGTTGAAATCAATTTACCAGCCCAAACAAAAACAGAAACGTAAACATTATTAAGTTAGAAATGTACGGCATTTTCCTGGTGATTTCCTAAGCTAAGTTGGAAAGCCTGTGGCATGAGCCCTTACAAAGAACAGTCAATTGGAAACGAAGCACAGCGAAGGGGGAATACGAAAAACCTATAGATACAATGAAACACCTATTTGAGCAGTAGAGTTTCTCCGACAGCCTCCTAGCACTACCATTTTATTTACTGTTATAACATTATATCGGCCATGCTTGCACTAAAATCTCAATAAAATTGAAAAAACGCCACTTGAAAATGCCTTTACAGAAACACCAGCTGGGCCGCTTAAAACAGCTTTTTTGACAAAGACAAGGGGCTCCTCTCTATGACGGAAAAGGAGGTTGCTGCAATCCTACCGGCCAAATAGCTACCAATCAATCCCTCTCACTGAGGTTATTACTAACCGCTTTGAACGCTGCGTTAAAGCCAAGCTGGTTGGACATGTAACAAACTTTGCGTTGTTTCCGAGGATTTCGAGCAGCTTGCTTCACTGAGTTTTCCTTGTGTTATAATTCCGAGCTAATAAGACGAACTGCGGATGGCGGTAAGGTAGTGTTCAGGGTGTTCTAGATGTCTCTGAGACATTCGATTGAATTCAACCAGAGGTTGTAAATAAAATGTTCGTTTATTTGGTTAAACATATACCCCAGTAAGTTAGTTTGCTATTTTTCTAAAACAATATCAGTTAGAACAGTTGACTGTCTAACAGACAGGGTATATATAGAAATACGCGTACTTTGAGTTATAATAAATAGGTGCAGTCTTATCTGTTTTCATTCGAAATAAGCTTGTTACTTCAAGTCTCTAAGTAGTCACTCTCAGATGATATGCAGCCAATCAGTGTAACAGCACTGAGACAAGCTGCTTCTGCATTCATAGTTGAGCTTGGAGTTTAACGTTGCGAATGTAATGTTAAAGCCTTCAAGTCGGCAGAATTTAATATTAATGCAAGTTGCATATATATAAGATCCAACAAGAAAATCATCGAGCTACACATCAAGGAGGCATGAAATAGACACCACTCGCAGAGCTGATAATAAAGAGTTCAAAGCTAGTTCTCGTTCGTCTTTCATGACAACATAAGTCCGACGTTCAGCAGTCGGTTCCGTAAAACGCATTTTGACTTATAAACGTTTAACTCAATTTAGGCATTATTAGAAATATTGCCCACAAATGTTAAGAATCTACGATTTTCCCAACAGTAATTTGCAGCAGCATAGACGCTGACTCAGCTCATATTTTCAGGTTTAATTCAATAAGCACCGCTTAAAAACACGAGCATCGGGGATCGAACCGACGACAACAATCACTACCGCACTACCCCCTACCTTACAGAACGCCGCCACATGGCATGGGTTTATTGAATCAATTCTGATTCATTGTATATATTGTCAAGTTATCATTCGTGAGTGGAACGGTGCAAACGTGTTGCGTTAAAATAAAAAAGCAGATATCGTGAAGTATAGTTATTTTGAGTGACCTGTTGGAAAAAGCGCACTTGCTGGAAGTTGTGCCGATAAAAAAAGTCGTAGAGCATCGGAAGATAGAAAGCTGTCCATTGTTTGGACGTGTACATAGTTTCTAAGTTTTGCACAGAAAGCACCAAATGAAAGATTTGCACCATAGTGAAGTGGTGTCTTTATCTAGACTTGAGCCTATAGTTGTGACGACATTTGGCATATACGTATATATATATATATATATATATATATATATAACAGAGGAACAAGGAAAAGTGGGAAAGGGGCATGATCGAATATGTATACACTTATCCAAGAGGGAGTGGGCTATTAGCAGTTGCCAGAGCAGGAATGTTACAGGCAAGGATAAAGGGAGCTATATATATATGACAAAATAAGAGTACAGAATAAAAATTTCGTGGGTTAGAGAAAAAGTCAATTAGACCTATTGTAAATGAATGTAGGAATATGGGGGGATGCGAGTTTAAAAATTGTAGAAAGTCTTAGCTTTAGGACCAAATGTGTGCTTTCAGTGCCCCTAATATAAACACGTATGTATTTTGGTACACATAACAAGCGAATAATAAATCGATCAACTTAATCAATCGAGTAGCAGTCTAAGGCAGGCGTATAAAAGTGTTAACCAGAACTTATAAGTGGCTAAACTAATGCGTTCGGCTTAAGGCTTTAAGTGGTCAAGGTCAGTGGCCACTGCTCGACTGAAGCAATGTCTTCAGTACGCCGGGGAAAGAAAACTTGGCAACGGTCCAGACTTCTAGCAATTTTGTTTTACCTTGCCGTGGAAGAAACCATATAGCTTCCGCCAAGACAGACAGACAGAGCTAAGATCAGATGTTCCTAGTACATCTCGCCGTGCTCTGAGCATTTCTTTCTTTTCGGGGGATGACTACTGATAACTGGTGCTTTATTGTCCTACAAGGTCAGTTTTCATTTAACGTTTTCAAGCAGCTGTCGTGTCTCGCTAGTTGTATTTTATGTTCATAACAAATTCTTATATATACGGAAGTATAGTTAAAGTAGTCACGCTTACGCCTGCCACGATGTTGCCTTGCTCACGTATGATGCAAATGCTTCAGCTTTTACCTCCAACGTGATTATCTACAAACGAAGTAGCAGACTCAAGAATGCCAGGGACGTAATCTTCTTTTAATCCTCCTGCGATAACCCTTAACACTCAGGGCACCTCAGGTCTCTTTCAGCAGGTCGCAAGTGGTATCAATGTCAGGGCTTTAGTGCTCCTGTCAGCGACCTTAAAACCGTCTACCGATCTGTCCAAAATGGATAGGTCGTCTCTGTCTTATCGCAGTCCAGCGCGGTTGAGTTCCGGTTTTGAAATCGAACGCTACAGACGTGTTTTGTGTAGGTCATTAAAAAACATTTTAGGATCCTAGCCTCAGTTAGTGCACTTTGTAATCACAGGTAGGTACTCTGACTTGCAGTGAATTGTAAGACTTCAAAATTGTAAACATTAGCGGAATCTTCGAGGTAAAATCTTGTTGTTAATTTGCCTTTACTGGCGCCACCCGTAAAAACGCCAGCAGCCTCATGACACACTAACGAATAGGACACCTAACTAGAGTCGTACTCAGCGAACTAAACGGAAGTGTGAAGCAGTGTCATACGCGTATAGGTGCAGAGTGTCTAGCGTAACATACAGATATATAGCAGCTGCAAACTCCTAGGGAGGGGCAGTTGATGGCCAACGAGGGTGGACAAGCGAGGAGGAGGCCGAATACGAATGTAGGACAAAAAAGGAGAAGCACAAGGTCAGGACCGAGGGCGAAGACATCTCTCACGCGATGACTGACAAGCAGTCGTAATTTAGAAATGGAGCCGCCTTTGGATTGCCGGAAAGAGAGAAGACAGACGGAACACATATAAAAACAACTTTACAACGCTGCCCTGGCGTTCTGGAAGAAGCAAAAAATAAAAAGTCTGGTAAAACAATGCAAAGCAAAATCCTCGAAAAAAAATCCGACGCCCCAATAAAAGAGAGACAAAACTCAGCAAGAGAGCTGAGACTGTTGTGTCATGATGTCAAACCACCGAAAAGGACAGAGTAGTAGAGTACATCGAAGAGAAAATCGAAGATGCAATAACACTTTGGGACAGGTAGAAATATCGAAACAGAAGTGGCGCCGGAAATTGAGCTTGCAGGTATGAGGGAGGCACCACTGGTATACGTCACAAAGAAGAGACGAACAAAACCCCTCTTAAGAGATATTGAAAATTGAGGCAAAAAATCCGGCGACAGCAATACATTTCTGGAGATATGCACAAGGCTCTAAAAAAAATGGAAATCTGGAAATCGGGGGGTCGACGTAGTGCAAAGCACGTTAAGGGTGAATGTAGAAAACGGTAAAACTTTCGCAGACATCTTCCGGGGACTTAGATACCGTATCAGACCAGACGAAGCCCCTGTTTGGTCTGATACGATCCGTGTCCCACTGTGGGGGCAACTACCCCTTCTTGGGTGAAAAGGTAGTTCAGGGGATTTTAGGAATGCCCGCCACTTGCCGATAGAGGCTACGATGAGATAAGTGAACCAATCCTTTGTAGAGCGGAAGTATGATCCTTTCTGGTGGTCGTGCCACTGACGATGGCTAAGGACCTTCTGGCGCATAAAACTAGGGTCGAGATGGTGTAGGCCTGACTGTGGACTGCAAGGAATTGGCAAACAGAATAAGGGAAAAATGGGGAAACCGCATAAGGGCAGGGGCATTACGGTCGTTCGTGACCCCAAATGCGACTAAGCGGTCGGAGTGAAGGGTCCTGAATCCGCTGTAAGGAGATAAGATGTGTGTGACAAGATGTTAAAAATTATAATAAAGTGCGAGGTTTATTCATCCGGCGTATTTCTCTGTCAGTAGCAATTTTGCCCTATTATCGGAAACCGGAGCGGACTCCACCAGGGCACCTAAATAACACGAAATGTCACTTCTTATTTTGCATTACGGGCTTTTTGGTGGGATATCGGCTTTTCATTACGCCCGCAATTCTGTTTAAGCTTTTCTTCAGAGTCAAGTATATCCTGGAAGATAAATAACGCGTTAACAGCAATCTTCTCCAGTGCGGCCTTCTGCAGTTAAAACAAGATTATTGAAAATAATTGCAAATTTCACGACCCGTTGATGAAACCTCCGCATATTACGTGTATGCAGTTCGTTTCGTGTGTCTTTTTGAGTCAGCCAAGCATGCAGAAACGAACGCGCACGCATGGCGAGTCAAGCCAAAACTTACCGCTCGTCTATGACATCTGTTGCGCTGCCATTGAGCATTTGTGCCTTGTTTTTTTTGTATATGACAGATGCAATGGTTAGATCAGAATGGAAGGGCACGAGCAGGACAAACAGGTACATGACCGCCCGCTTTGCTGTGCACCACCTTCTATGTCAGAAAGACGCTTGACATGAACCCTGTGACACATGTGTTTGTAAATATTGTTATAGTATATGTATAATATCATGGCAGTGAGTGCAAAGCAATTCCCTCTCTAACAAAGCTGGCACTGAGCGATTTTTAATATTAATATCATTACGAGACTGTAGTGATATCGATCGTATTATTGTATATTTTACCCAATCTGGTGTGTAAATAAATCATGTGGTTATTTTTCCGAATCACAACGAAGCAGTCGCCTTCTCCTATTGTCGTAGATCAGCTGTTTCTGGCGTAGCCAATTCGAATAGCGTGCGCTTAGGAGAAGGGGATACAACCTTGCCCTAGAAGTCGCTTGGGTTTGCGTCGTCAATCACAAGTTTACGTAGCGTGCTGCCTAAAAAACCCGCACTAGCTGTGACTTTATTGTACAATCATATGTGTCTCTTATTCTTGCGGACATAGCGCAGAGTAAGTGGAAGATCGGCACGCTGTGTGATTGTTTCAGTGGGAGATGGCAATCAGAGTTGGTCCTGCGTACCGCAAGAAGTCGATCGGCCTCCCAGGACAAAGGGACTACCGACTCCTCAGCAGAGCACTTGATTGGCAGGAAACGGGGCGGCTATGGTCATGGCAAGAGGATTAGGAGTGATACAGATAACGCGGACCCAAGGGAAAGTGGTATGAGAACATTACACCGACTGAGATGAAAACCAGAGGAGTGGAGAAGTCAGCTAGGCGGAGTCTAGACAAAGCCTGTTAACATGGAGAGATGTCTATAATTAAAATTGCTGAATGAACGTTACAGTACGCCTAGGAAGCATTTCACTTTAAAAATAACAGGTTGGAGGTATATTCTTTTTAGTTAAAGGCGCCACATAGAGCGGTATAACCGTCGCAACAAACATTTATGTTTCGTATGTAAAAGAATAAACATCGGCAGAGAACGTTTCAATCCTATACATTTGCGAAATTAAGCCAGCAAATATTAGAGTCAATGATTATTGAAATTTCTCTTAAAACCTATGTTGGATGAACTATGTTTGTGCTACACATATGAGTTTATATGCCGTGCGTTACTGATCCAACGTTTTGCTTGTTCCACCGGACGCACAGTGGCGTAATATTCGTCGCATACGCTCCGGCACTTTACGCATCTATTCGAAGGAAACAGAGTTCCTCATTATGCCTCTTATCCAAGGCAGCAGGGTAAAATCATTATTTAGCCTCACTGTTCTGTTTAGACAAATTGTTTTATAGGATAAAATGTGTGCGGAAATTGACACAACTAGCAGCAAATATAACCTGTATATATATATATATATATATATATATATATATATATATACATATAGTTCGTAGTGGAGGATCCTGTTAGCTACTAAGTCAAACCTAATTAGAGTAATACAATTTATAAAATGCATTTAACCCGCTTCACAGGAAGTCAATAATAGATGAGGTAAAGCTGAAGACTACAGGAAGTTGTTGCGACTATTACAATTTATATTTATTCACCTCTGACAGGTACTCTGTAGCAGCCTCATTTATATATGCATACAAATAAAACAACTGAAACTCTAAAACTTACATGCTTGTTTACTAAGTGTTAGACGCAGCGGAACACCCTAACGCCGGTGAGAGATGCAAAAAGCGGAGAATAAATAAAACTACCACTTCCTGCCTATTATAGCAAGTAAGCATGGATAAGCAAACCGATAAAATACTACTGTATTGTTCATCGCCGGAAAAGTATGGGTAGAAACATGAATTCACGTTCTTCCTGTAGTAGTAGCGGTATAAACAATGTGTGAATGTAAAAACGTGCACTCACTTTCTAGACGTTCGGTAGAGATACGGGTTTTTTTTATTCCACTTGCGAATGTTGTGTCCATGGACGTTGTCTGCATGGGTAACCGATTTGTCATCGTCGACGGCCGCGTAGTTTCTGGCGATATCGATAGAAAGCGAAATTGTATTCATTGTTGCCATTACCACCGGCGCGTCAGGCGTTGGCCGCAAGTTACTTAATACTTACGACATGTATCGAAGCATACTTAACACGTCTCAGCACTCACAAACTAACCATATTATACTAACCATATATATATATATATGAGTTATGTATGTATCTATGTATTTGTATGCAATTATCTATATTGACATTAACAAAAATTACTGTGGTATGAGTTAATGCTTGATTTAAATTATATAGGACTAGCAACATTATATTGACAATGTAATTGCAACTATAAGTGTGGAGTGCTTCGCATATATGTATATATATATATATAGTGGCGGCGCAGTCATTGGGCCTAGTGCGCTAGTCATGAATATCATCTACAACAATGCGATGCTCATTAACAATTAATGTTAGACCATACCATGCTGCCACAAAGACTGCCACAACCTAGAGAAGCCCTAGATGTCTGGGCATGTCCGTTTATGATGCCGGAAGCACCCCTGATACAAATGGCGGGCGGACATTTGTACTCGTAAATAGGTATACTTGTCAAACAACAAATACGTCTATACTGTATAGAGAAGGCAGACGACGATGGTTTTGTTGTGGTTTGTAAGCGACGAGACAACAAAACAAAACATCGAATGCAGCGCGGTAGTGCAACAGATGACATAGGCGGATTGGAAGTCTATGCTAGACCTGCGAAGATCTGCGCCTTGAGTACACATGGTAGTGATGCTGTGTTCTGTGTGGTGGTGCGTGACGAAGATTACGCAAACTGTTGCAGAAGTGAATTCTGGCCAAAGGGAAGCCTGTTCCGTCGCTGGGTTGGGGACGTCCCCTACGAGAGGATGGTTAAGGAGAGTTTTAGTGCGCTTGGTGATCCAAGCCCCCGTAAGTGACTGACCAGTTCTAGAACTGCAAGCGTAGTGGCAAACATACCTCTGCAAGTGCTTCTCTGGAATTGTGAGGGACTTAAGGGGGCAATGGATCTTGCACGTGATGACATGTTTAAGTTGGTTGACATTGCACTCCTTACGGAGACATTTTAGCGGGACGAACTGCATATGAATGATATGCGGGGGCTTCACCAGCTGGCTGTCTTACCTGTGGGAGGTCGGGAAAGACCTGTTGGGTGGGTTATCTATCTGCCTACATAAACGTTTACCACCGATGCGTCAGGAAAGATGAATACTGCGTAGTGCTCTCCTCTGGGAGGGTAAACGTTGCAGTATTATATTTCTCACCCACATTCGAATCTGCAGAGTTTGCTGAGACGGTGAGCTTTGGACTTGCAGAGTTAAATCTAACCACGCCAACTATCGTCGGCGGTGATTTCAATGCCAGAATCGATTGTGGGGCCAACGATGATAAAGGCGAGGTGCTGCTTCAGGTGATGGAAAATATTAGTCTGAAATGTGCCAACGCGCGTGAAGATTATACATATTTAAGTCACAATGGAAGCAGCATCATCGACCTGTTGTTTCACAACCTTGTCAGCCGTGAAATTGAAAGCTTCGATGTTCTTGATGAAGCGGCTCGAAAGCACCAACCAGTGTTGGCCGTTATTGATGTTCCCGGTATTTGGCGAGACCGACATAACCCGCCGCGCTGGTCTGCAATGCGACGGATTAATCTATCTCTTTTGGACAGAGCGGTGGGCGGTCTTGATGTAAGCCCTGACATCGATTCCACTTGTGATCAGTTGGAGAGAACGATGAGAAGTGCAGTGAAGTGGAAAAGGTTATGGCAAAAGAGATCACGCCCGTGGTACTCTCGAGCCTGCTACTCACGTTGAAGTGCTCGAACTCCTGCGCCAAGCAAGAGCCAAAGCACCATCATCACCGCAAGCCAGGCGGGACTACTTTGAGCGTAGAAAGGCCTATATAAGACTCTGCTATGATCATAAAAGGGAGCACGCGAGGCGGGAGGAACGATGGCTGCTCGAAAGAGCAGAACGAGAGCCACCAGCTTACATCATGCGACCTCGTAGGGCAGGGAATCCGCTTAGTGACGGACAGGTAAAGAGCCACCTAACTTAACTTTTATTCAATCGTGACGTTGCAGCCGTATCTCCAATCGTACAGCATCCGCTTACATTGGAGCAGCACAACATGAATCTGCCTTTCGGGGTGGAGGAGATGTGCCAGGTCCTACGGTCACTCCCGAAGAGAAAGAGCTCAGGGCCCGATCAGGTCTGCTATAAGCATTAGATTCACTCACTCCATCTCTTGTCAGACTCTCTAAGATTTCTTTAATGAAATTATAGAGAGGGGCGGATGCCTAAAATCTGGCATGTCGCCAGGTTTTCTCTTCTGTTCAAGGGTAGGCATGGTGATGACCATCAGGATCCAAATCTCTACCGCACATTGAAGAAGATTTTCTGTAAGTTGGTTATTCGGCGGATTGAGCACGTGGCTGAAGAGGCACTTCTACCAGAGCAATTCGGCTTTAGGAGAGGCCTAGGCATCCGTGATGCAATCCACGTTCTCTAGTCAGAAATCGAGCGAGCTGTGGCACAACCCGGAGGTCATCTGTATGCAGTCTTTATTGATTGCGTCAAGGCCATTGACAAAGCCCCTCGCTATCTGCTAGTTGAAGCATTCCAACGAGCAGGGGTGGGTGGCTCTCTACTGAGTGTAATAGCAAGTTTCTTTGAGGAGGACACCTTGTTGGTAGACGGTGAGCAGGGTGTATTAGAGATTAAGCAAAATGTGGGAACTCTGCAAGGAGACCCGCTGAGCTGCGTCTCATTTACAGTTCTCCTTGCTGACCTCGTCGGTTACGTCCGAAAGGTCGATTGGCTGCCAGAGACGTTATACGTTGCTGCGGCCAACCATTGGAGTTTGTTAATTCTTTCCAGTATCTTGGCCTTCGGGTTCATTATACGGTAACGACGTTCACATCGCATATAAACGAAACAGTACGGAAAGCACTTCTCTCTTTACGGGGAATTAGGCAATGTCCGCAGACTGTTCGTTTTCTCAGCAGTCAGGCTCTTCATGCTTAAGATTGTTCCGGGGCTGATGTATGGCCTTGACAGGGTGTGAAACCACCTCACACTGGCAAATTTTAACCAGCTTGAGATGTGTTTCTCATTATATATGAAGCGAGTGCTTTGCTTGCCTATTCAAGTCCGCTGCGAGCAAGAAGACATGTCCACCGGCTACTGAAACAATCCGACTAAGGCTGAAGATGCCGCGTACAGTACCATACGAATGTTTCATTTTTGAATAGGAAGCTAAAGTCGACCAGGCCAGACGGGAGGTCGGTGGTTTGGACGTTTTCAATGCCGTGCACCTTTGGTCTGGTCCTGCATGTGAAAGTCGCCACGTATACACTAGGTACATAGTGCATGGTTATCACTACTTGGTATGTTCAAACGCAGCCTTTCACGAGGAGTACGAGATGTGCACCTGCCGGTTCGGCCTGCAGAGGTGTGCCAAGTACTATGCAGTAGAATGCAGAGCGCTGGACAAAACATCGTTGCACTACTTCTCTCGCCGAAAGCGTGAAAAATATTATGAAGAAACATCTTGAACTGTATATTATACTTGATCTGAGTAAAATAAATATAATATACGCACACGGTATATCAAAATCAATAAAATGCTATGTAATTATTTTAAGGTTTGGTAGAACTCGGCAAGAACATTTTTCCCAATGGAAGGAGGGGACGGAAACATCTAAACGTAAACCTAAAACATATGATTACCCTTATTGTCACATAAAAGGGTGTGTGGTACAATAATAATGGCCATATATGTGTTGTTTCCAATAAACGTACTTCTGAAAGAATTACGTAACTAATCGTCAAATAGGCGAGTGCTCTTTGAATTTGCATGCCCCATTTGGCCATCCGCCAGGCAAACAATCCGTTCACGAACTCACCGCGGGCCACGGCTTTTTCAGTGATAGATCACTGACTCCTCAGGTTATTAGAGCGTGCATAAAAAAGTAAGCATTTCTAGTAGCTATTTCAATGTTGAGCCCATATTGTCACTATGCTTCAGTGAAAATGTCCTCAGTGGAATTGCCGGTTTTTCAGATTCGGTAGCATCAATCCGGCGCTACCCGTATGTAGAAGGCGTTGCTTGACTTAAGGTTGACGCATACGTTTTGTGCAGTACGTCATGCAGTTTTCGTAAGTACAACAGTCCCGGTTTTCTAAGAGTTTCATACTGTACATAGTCACTTAGAAAACCATGCTTCCAGAGCCTTTTTTGTTTGGATGGGTAATTTGTGGGAAGCTCGTATACGTTTAGTTTCTGTTTGATATGCCGTTTTCACCAGCGCATCTAAGCTGGTACAAGTTGCGACCTTGGAAGACATTATCTTTTGCAATTTTTCCTGATTTGTTATTCGTGTAATTTGTCGTTTGTTCTTGTTAGTCTTCAGTTATATAAAACACCAGTAATAGAGTTCCTATGATTCAATAGAGTTAATGGCAATTGTTCCGCTAATTCAGCTATTGCCAATCCTCGGCTAATCATCGTCGGATTTCGTAGGGGTCCAAATTAGGCTTTTGGCAATTATGTTGTATATATATATATATATAAGAGGGTGAGCCACTGTAACAACTTTGAGACCTCACCATAAACTAACAACAACAGATACTAACGTAGCGAACGTTTGGTTACATTTATTTTAGTTACTAAGTAAATAACTTGGCTATTGATGAAATATATATCACTAAAATAATCCGCTCGTGCTTTTTCACACACGCCCGCAAACTCTTCAAAACGGTATCGACTGTTGATTGCAGATAGGAAACGTTAAGTTTGTCCCGCTGCAGACGAAGGACCTGCTGCAGCGAGCTGTCTTTGGAAGCGACAGGGTTTTTTTCTAATCCGAGAACGTACTTGTTCACCTAATTGTAAAGCGCTTACAGAACGTGGCCTATTTCGATAGCGATTACTGAGGTTTTCGAAGTCATGATATCTATCATTAGTTTTTCACAATTTTTCGATTAAGTTTAAATGTCTTCCCAAACGAAATCTTTGCAATAACGGCTTCGCTCTAGCTCCTGAATAACTCCTGCATTGAGTACACTCGCTTCGGCCATTTTACCAATACTCACAAATTCGAGCAGTTTTTGATGGTGTGCTATCGTGATCATAGTCTCTATGATGTGCAATTGTGACCTTTTCCTACCCAAAGATAAGAACGGAGCGACTGACAATCTCCCTCTTCAGTCGACAAGCGCCGATACAGTAATTCTATTATTAGTTATATAGTATTTATATATATATATACATCGTGGCTTTAAGATTAAAATCCATATTCATCTGAGTCTAATAACACTTTTTGCTATGCAGTGGCTTTAAACAATTTAATTAGATTTCCATGTACGAGTTTGTATAGAGACGTTACTGCTTTCCTTGTAGCCTTACGTACCTTTGCTGCAGCCGGACCTTTCGAGAAGATCCTCGAAGTTGTCATCTTTCTGCTCAACAAGTTCAATACGCTCATCTTGTATCCCGCTCACTAGTAACCGACACGATGCACCAAATAAAGCAACGAAACGTAATTAGATTTTCAAATAAATGCATAAGGCCTATTGCTGCTACAACAAATATTTTGAAATGCTGTTAACTGTTGTATTACAAATAGTTAGTAAATCAATACAGTGACGTTTTACAAAGATAAGTAAAACATCGTATGTTAATTTTGCAGTTTGATGTTTTTGATTATATATATATATATATATATATATATATATATATATATATATATATATATATATATATATATATATCGCTTATATAGGCGCTATTAAGGACTTCTGGTCAACGCGGTATTTGATATACTTAGCCAGAAGAACGCGTAGCTAGAATAACGGGTAGATAGATTGCACTACCAAGTCTCTACAGGCATTTGCGTTGAATCTTTGGACCCAGAGTTACCTCTTCAATAAATTCAGATGATATATGTCGAGAACAAGAGCGACTACATTGTCGTTAGGTAGACTTCTCCAATAGCATCAAAGTTTGACGCAATGAAACTGTGATACCATCCGTAGGTCAGAACGCGGAAGTGGTGATGCGGAGCAGTTAGTTTTGCGATTGCGTCGAACCGGGCAAGATAGCCGGAGCGATATAATAATCTATGACTGAGCGGATACCCTGGCAGCTCCAAAAGCAAATTCAAAGACCTACTTCTAGTTTACGCGAAGTTGATGTCGTCATAACCACCGCCGACCACTAAAAACGGCCCTTTTTGTTTAAAGCTTAACGGCACATGCTAAAACTGCGGCAGACGGTTTTTCAGATGGCCTTCACGAGTAGTACTATATTAACAAATTTGCAAAGTGGAGTAGCTACTTATATACCTTGCAAAACTAGGAACTATTGGAGCTTAAGCAAGTTGTTAAGTGCTTCTTCAGTCTTTCTTTTTTGCTACCCAAGATTGGCTTTCTACATTAGACTATTTCTAGTCTGTTAGCGGTTGCATTCTTTTTAGTAACTGCTAGTCTAGGTCTAGAATTGAAAACATTTTTAAGGAAGTTGTTTTTAATTCTAGACGATTATCCGTCTCTCGGAACTTAACCTGAGGTATATCTTCAATGCACCGAGGGCCGGACATGTTAAGATATCTAGGGTTCCCCAACATTCCTTGTGGCAGCATGGCCGTGCTGACTCTCAGCGGTATAATTTATCATATTCTCAATAAACATCGCTTAAACTAAATTTGATCAACAACAGAGATCTATCCGGCGACACCCCGATTGATGACGACCATGACTAGCGCACGAGTTCCCTAGACCACGACTACTAGGTCTGACGCTACTCTAGGTTTGATGAATGCCCAATGACCTCGAAAAAATAGCATAAGTCTGTGTCAAAAGCCTGTGGTATTGCGAAGAGTCAACTTTTGAAAATCAGGCACTACTGAAGAAAACGTGTTTGTTTATTTAAGAAATGCTTTCATGTCAGCTGCCTGTGCGCATACGCGAATGCAATGGGCAGGAGACCTGTCGTTTTCGCGGCGTTCTATACGTATATGCAGTTCCGATTCGATTAGCTTAGTTGGTAGGGAAATTCACACCCGTTCGGCGAGCTATCCAGAGTAGGGTCTACGAGCTGTACTTGGATGCGCAAACTGCAGGCTTCGCTGAGCGAAGATGGTTATGGATATGAGGAGCTTAGACACCAGTTAAATAATTCAACGCAATACATCGCATTGTGCCTACCGAATGGTATAACACTAGCTTCCTCACTAGCTGACGTCTTCAAGCCATTTGTATGCAATGCAGCCCCTCTTCTTTTTACAATAGTAAGTAAACCAATGCACAATTATTGGGATTCATTGGGACAGTAAGCCCTTGTAAACTGAACTCTGACATTAAAACAAATCTAGTGCCGTTATTCAGTTGACAGCTAAGAGAATCCGAAATGTTATGCGATTTTGATTTGCTTGCCAGGTGTTCTCAATTTGCAATTAATTTTTAAATGAAAATGTACGAAATGATACTGTGAGTATAATTGAAGTTTTTATTCAGAAGTAATCACCAGAGGCCTGAGCACAACCATCCCACTTTTTCATTAGCCAAAGGGCTTTCTGCACCCAGAATTCTTACGGCCGTGAGAGTACGAAGCCAGGTTTCCACAGTACCCTTCAATGCCTCCTCCGACTTCAAACGGTCCTCCCTTTGAGGTGGTTGGGGGGAAGTCCTCCCTTTGAGGTGTTTATTAGCGTATCAAACTATTGGAAGTCGCAGGGCGACATGTCTATGCGCTATAGGACGGATGCTCAAGCTGCTCCTACCTCGAACTAGGCCAGGTTGACCCCAAAGACGTTTGGACGCACGTCATTGTGTGGCGAAAACCGCTACTTTCGTGAGCAGTCTAGGCTGTACGCTCTTAACGGAGTACGCGTACTTTTAATAGTTTTATGTGCTCGAGGAATTTGGCGAGTATTGGATCTTGGACGCCGAAGACACGGGCACAGCTTTGATTGGGCACTCTGTTTTTAGCACCGACAAGTTATTTGCACAGTTTCTCTCGTATACGGCTACGTTCCGACGATGAATATCGTCCTGCTGAACACCTTTCGCAGTCAATTCGTTGATAACACCTCGCTGTTTCTCAATTGTCGAATTTTGGAAAAATGGAAAAGCCATGATGGGTTCACACGCACTGCCGCGTCAACTGGATGAGGCACATAACTGCCTGCTTCTCGCCTTCGTCATGTCCGGATCCCCCCCCCCCCATCCCCCCCCCATCCCCCCCCGTTCCCTTACGCGCACAATATGTCGCACAACCCGTTCGCGTCCATCAGATGTCTTGCATCGTTATTCCAAAGCGGCATATTTAATTTTGGTCGTTGTTTGGGTTGTTACGACGTTTCGTATTTATTTTAATTTAAACACGCGTACTTTGCAACTTCCGAACAACAGCAACAGAACTGTGGATCTGTAAAAACATTTGATGCCGTACGTGCTTTACTATCTACGGCGACGACTAGACGCAAACATAAATACTACCGTAAATTAAATATAGTGCTATTAGAGATAAGCGTTGCAAAGACTAATACGATAAACAACGTCTTTTTAGAGATTTTAGTATCTAAGCAGGTTTCATCCTCTCAAAACGACTGGTATTTACAGACCAATTATAACTATTCATCCTGTTTTAAAGGTGTTTGCCCTTTGACACTAAGGGTACAATTGAGGCGTGAGCAGTTGCTCATGTAGGATGTCTATTTGATTATTCCTTTACGGATTGCATGCGTATTTTGATGACTGCGGGCAACCGCAATGTTCTACATTCTCTTCGCGAAGGTTGATCCAAATGTTGCATTATTATTCAGCAATAGGCGGCAACATTATTGAACAGTTGGTATTTCTTTCGTGACGAGACAAATACGAGTCGACATTTCGCGCAAATATCAATTCATATCTTCTTCTATGAGATCGACCTTCCGTAGTCTGAAGCGCTCCCAAGATAGACCGAGCAGCAGTTGGAGATCCACAGAAGCTCGCACAAAGCAGCAGCTTGCAAAAACACGTGCGTTCTTCTAATGATAACTACGCATATATATATATATATATATATATATATATATATATATATATATATTGATAACAAAAGCAATAACCGGCAAGTGTGGCCGTCAATTTTACACATTGTGCCCATAAACATCTCTAGCGATGGCCTCATGTCAATGCAGGTCCCATTGCAAACGACGAATAGTAGAATGCGAGTGAAGGTAAAGTAGGTTTCGAGCACGGTGAGACGGTGACAGCCCCCTCCCCCCCAGTATAGCTTTTCGATGCAAAACAGCCGTCAAAACTTCTTCTCTACATAGCTACAGCCTATTTCTTCTACAAGAGGAGCGCATGTGACTGTAGTGCAAGCAATTGTGCGCTCGAGCGAAAAAAGAAGCTAGCCGTAATGATGATGCTTGAGCAAATCCGCCTATATTATGGCGCGCCGCCTGCATGCCATGGGTGTATTAGGGCAGGTAAGCACGAACGCAAATCTAGCGACGGCGTTTGCCGCTACACGGAGTTTACGGAATTCGTATTTGGAACTATTTCCACCCGACTTAAGGCCGAAAATAAGATTCAACACTTACACCGGGCATAATTTGAGTACTGGTTCATAGTAGTGCGGGCTTCGTTATCGGCCTGGCGTGGCGTCCCTTGGCGCGACATTTCGGCCTATGCGACGGTGTACTGAGATCGCGGCTCTAACCCAAAGCGCAGTGGCGCACAGCCCACCATTGGACTCACTCGACACAACCAAGACGCACAGCGACATACAAATTTCGAACGTTCGAAGCTTCTGAACGAAGTGCATGCATGCGATACGGCTACTGAAGAGCGCGAAACGGAATTTGAAAACATTTGTGGTTTAGCCTGCATTGCATCATTTGGAATTGCCAAAAAAAACTCCTAAGCTAAGACGCGCTACCATTGGCAGGTAACTTTCGTGTGGCATTGGCAATTATACTTAAGTTATCTTCTGCAAGATTCTCTATCTAGGTTAAGAACTCGTGTTTTCTACAAATGCAGGATCACGCATGAACATCTCAGACAAATTATTCTCTTTATACACCGGTTTTATCAACATGCTTCATAGAAAATACCCTCTTAGCGACCGAGGTATCGTAAAAAAGAGCGGAATCTTCGAACTTCTGTCGGAATTTCTTGCAAGTTTTCAGAAGCCTGTTTGAGCAACAACATGGCTTCAGGGGCAAGCCAACAATGATAACATGCGCACTTTTAGATTTTGTACAACGGAACATTGAACCCATAGGGGCTTGTCCTATTATCGTATTCGCAGACTTCGACGCTTTATGGAAACGATTATATAAGTATTTTTAAAATATACGTTTTTTAGATATCAAAAACTGCCATACTCTGCTCTGTCCTCTTTGCAGTCTCTTTTGCAATGCTTGTAAGTAAATCGAAGTTGGGCTGATAAGTCCAAACTGGAATGCGTACACATTGTGGACATTTGTTATGAAAAGGCAAACTTTTGAGCTCATCGTGCAAATTTCGCTTTAGATAAACGGCTTTGTGAGAAAAACACCCATTACTATGTGCAAAACTGCAGGACGAGTTCAGTACATGATGTACCAAGCCGTAAAAGACCACAGAGCGCTCGTTCGACAAAAAATTGTTCCGCCCCCACTGACAGTATGTCTGGAAGCAGGAATCCCGAAAATCGGTTCTGAGATGTGCTCAACAACTGGGTCTCTTGTGCACCTCAACATGGATTACTTTGAGGCTTGCTGACGCAAAAAATCTAGTCTAAGTATACTCTGGTATCAACAATACGGTGTCACAAGCCACTAAACTCATTGAATAAACTGGAAGTTATAGAAGACATTTTACAGAAAGGGCAAGTCATCATAGACGATGATGCTACTAAGCACAGGACGAATATGCGGCAATCGTTGTAAGTTTTCCATATTTCATTGCAGAAGGCCAAGTATAGAACCTTGCGACACCCCTGCAGTTATGACGAAGCTGGTTCCGTGGGACTAGAACGTCTGGACCTGTAAGTACTCTTAGATAATCCGGCGCATGTAAAAGGCAAGTTTCTTCCAATGGAGCGTCCCCAGGATGACTCGTCACGGTAGGCTGTTGAAAGCTTTTTCTTACATTAAGTAGAACGTCGGGATAGACTAGATGCACATTCTCGGAAAAGTCTTGTGTCGGGGTGAGATAAAACTACAAAAAATCTGTGATACTTGTGTTGTTGCCCAACCTATGAGCACAAAATATGCGATTGCGAGACAATCAAAAGGCCTTATTTGCAAAAACAAGGTACACTGTCATGCTTGCAAGAAAATTCTGTTTCATCTGAAGTATATACAACAGGCTCGAAAATGTGATGTCATGGTTCAGAAGAGAATTCGCAAAAATTGAAGTCCTTCTATTAGCTTTCACCTTGAGTACCTTAAATCCAAAAAAAAACTTACGACTATTCATAGCATTCCAGACTAAAACATGCAGGCAAATCCATTTCACAGCCATCAACGTCGGTAATTTCATAAAAAAAATAAATTTAGTAACCTAATGCAATCCGATCCATGGCTGCCGCGTATTTAAGGTTTTCCGCAGGGCATGTTGATATTTATTGCATGCATAAATGACCTGCTTCATCGGATATATCTCTTGTCATAGCTCTAAAAGCATACTCGAACGACCTCAGCAACGGTGGTTGTCCCGGCGAACACCGCCTTATGCACAGAAGAGACACATGGGTGCAGGGGTTCGATCCTCGCCGTTGCAGATTTGTATTTATGGGGTCCGTCTTACGAAGCAATGCGACAGCCATTTGGTAGACGGTAACTGTTGGCTAAGAGTCAGCCCAAACCAGTTTTTTTCTTACTAAGACTACTTCCATACCGAGGGCAACTAGTTCAAGCTCTGCTAGATTCAGACTGCGAGCGGCGGGTTGTCTACTGTAGCTGATTTCTACGACAAGTCAAAGCCGATGGGAAGTTCCCTGTCTTTGAACTTTCCACCGATGAAGCTTGCTTTATACAAGACAGTGTACGTAGCAGGCACAACACCGATTACTGGGCAACTGAGAACCCGCATATGAGTCGCAAACGTGGACGCCAGAGGCGTTTCTCCGTGAATGTGTAGCTAGAACTGACATGGTGATCAACTGCCTCATGCCGGCCCACACATACCTCCTAACTGGTTGGATGGTAAAGCATACTATACATTTCTGAGCGAAACATTACCAAGATTATTGAAAAGCGTTCTCGAATGTATTCGCGAGACGATGTGGTTTCAGAACGACGGCGCACGGACTGAGCGCCACAGCATTCCACCCGTCCTGTACGCGATTACACTAACGTGATTTTCAAGAATCGGTGGATCGGCCAGGGCGGGTCAATTAAAGGCTCTCGACTACGAAGTTCCGGTCGAGTCCCGTATGTCCTTCAAAAGAAACAAAATTCTCACAAACGCGGCTCTGTGCAAAGTTTCTGTATTGAAGCACTGATTGTCTCGCAATCGCACATTTCGTGGTCCTATGTCGGGCAACAACACTTGTGCCGCATATTTTAGTAATTTTAAAACACACTCCGAAACAAGACATTTGCGATTACGTGCTTTATTGTAAAAAATTGCATGTTTAAGGAGCTCTACATTTCCCTATATCGACAAAATGCCGGTGCCCCTGTACATTTATTTCATAGTGTGTGCTCACCAACGTACGTGCGCACTTGCGAGTCCTTAACTATTTAGACTTACATACACAGTTGACCATATATATATCATTACGGACCGCTGTAATAGTATACACGTTTCCAGGGCAGCACTTAAATGTCATGTATCGTGAATGATTGAATAAATTGAATACAATAATATATATATATATATATATATATATATATAATATATATATATATATATATATATATATATGCATATATATAGTATAAATAGTGAATTACTACAATTTGTGACACTGGTGTTTTCGCCTGACATAGGGGCACAAAATGACCTCCTAGGACAGAAACTAAGCACATCTTCGTGTTGGTGATAAAATTCTGCTCCATCTGAAAAATGTGCAAGGCCGGTCAGAAGACGCACACGGTCGCTTAGAAGAGAATTCGCCTAAAATGAAGTTCTTTATTAGCTTTCACGCCAAATACCTCAAAATCATAATTCTACGATCACTCACAGCACTAAAAACGGACATATTCAGCCAATGGGCAATTCAAAGGCCATCATTTTGGTACCAAATATATGTCAATGCGAGCTGTGGTTGCGGAGTAACTACAATTTTTCGGTGGGATGTCCACATTAAGTGCATGTAAAATGACTGTGTGGCGACGTTCACTATTGCCGACGTGTCGCGCGACAGCCGCAGCGCATCATTTTTCATGGACTTAATCTGGACATCCCACCGTAATTACTCCGCAACCATAGCTCGCATTGCCATAAATTTGGTACCAAAATAATGATCGTCAACAGCACATCGTGTGCTCCTATGTAGGGCAAAAACACCAGTGACACAAATTGTAGTAATTTCACTCTCACTCCGAAACAAGACGTCTCAGAGACCATGTCCTATTGGAAAAAATATTTGCTTTAACGAGCTCTATAATTCCATGCATCGCTTTAAAAAACTTTCAGTCACACCCTGTTATTATATGCTATATAATATATATATATATATATATATATATATATATATATATATATAATATATATATATATATATAATGCATATAATACGAAAGACGCGCTAACAGCCCAGACTGAATAACTCATCACTACTGCGTAGCACACGGTTACCGTCCGTGTGTTGTGAAATATAATTTAGCTACGGGCATTTACCCGCGCTTTCAATTCAACCTGACACTGACACCATAGACGGCGACCCGCGTACAGAACTAATGGATACCTAAACTATTATAATTGTATAATTATTCAATTAATCATTATCACGGTACGAACATGACATTTAAAATGCTTGCCCTGGAAACGTGTACACCATTTTTATATATTTATATATAATATAAAACCGATGCCAAGCTGAACAACCGGTCATCCAAACCATTGATACGTGAGTAGGTTTGAGGAACGATCGAATTTCGAACACTTTTAGAAAGCTTTGGCGTTTTTGGGACTTTACTTTGGTAGAACCGGTTTAGCGTAGTACCATTTAAGGGTTCACTGTTCACGTCGGGCTCGCCGTCTATTGGTGTCCAGTGTTCTACGGTTGAATTGAAAAGCGCGGGTAAATGCCCGGTAGCTAAGTATTTATATTTCAACAACAACACGAGACGGTAACCGTTGTGCTACGCAGATAGGACCGAAGTGATGAGTTTATTCAATGTCTGGGCTGTTAGCGCGTCTTTCGGTAAAATTCCACTCGATTTTAGCAACGTCGTGCTACCCCAAACAAATAGATATCCCTTTAAATAATGGCAACAATGATAATTATTTAAATATTGGCGAATGTTGCCATATGACTAATACGCTACTTCAGAAGACCGACGGCGCTCAACTTAAATTTAATGACAAACCCACTTAAACATTAAATTTACACCATTTTGCATTTGCCTTGAACATACACCGTTTTCGGAGAATGACTCGATTGGGTTTCCACCGTCGGACTTCTATGGCCTGAGTTGCTGTTAAAAAGCACGTTTCTTTCTGAGAAAAGAGTTTGGAATAGTTCTATCTGTCGTGTTTGGAGTTATATAGGGAAAGCATGTCCTTTTTTCGTTATACCACATTCTTACTAGATGTTGATAAGTATCAAGCGTTTGACTCAAATACTTGCATTGTGGTGGTTCTACTATTAAATACTGTGAGCCAATGATTCTTAACGTTACACTCCTGTCAAATATCCAGCCTCTACTATAGGAGGCAATTCTACTTAGTGAAATAATATTGTAATGCTACTCTCTTCTGTCAAGAGCACTACTCGAAAATATGGTCCTCTGGATTACTACTACTTCTACGTGAGAAGCACTTCTCCCCTAACGCCAGCAATCGTCTTTCGTGGCATTGGGCATTTTAGTCACCGGCAATCCTGTTATTAGTCGCTACAGATTTATTTAAGTCTGTTGTTTCCTCATAAGATTTACTTAAGTATTGTTTCCTTATAAGAACTCCTGTATGTGTGCGTGTGACTTTACAAACCTTTATATACTGCGTCCCTGTTTAGGAAGCCCGCCTTGTTTAGACATTAAAGACTAGTTGAAAAGTTCAAAGCATAATTGTAAATGTTGAGGTATATTTAATTTGCAGATGATTTCAGTCATAATTTAGGTATTTGTCGAGTATTGTAAATGAAAAACATATGGCAAATACAGTGACCATTTTACCACACGACAACATGAGACTACTATAGGCCCTACTACAAGCTATAGGAATATCCTTGACCTTCTCGCCTTGAATCGGGACTGCTCTGACCTCCCTATGGCTATAATAATGATGTTTACTGCTCGCGTTCCTTTATACGTTTTTTGCGGTAATTTTTTACAAGCTCCGCTGTAGCAAAGGCTCTGTAGGATTTCCTGGTCTTTGCTCCTCCTCTGTTTGCTTAACTCCTTCTGGTGTACGTTTTTTCCGCTTCGCTGGGCAAGCCTTTTAGCTGCTTGTGCGTTTTTTAGCCTTCGTCAGCTGTTCTTTCAGCTCTTTGATGGGTTTTCATGCTCAACTGTCGGCACCTCTTTGAGTTGGTTGATATGCTGTTTCAGCTGCCGCTGGGCGGCGTTTTCGTGTGCAAGTGTCTTGTCAACTGCTTTTTGGCTTCGTCTTTAATTTCTAGCTCTGTTGTGAGGCTGTATAGGGGTTCGTAGGTTGTTTTCTAGACGATATCATTTGCGCTTTTATCACATTTGTTCCGGCTCTTAGCTGAAATCCGTTCTTTGGCTTTAAAAATATAAAAAAGAAGAAGACAAATGAGATATATGTAATATTACATTTGTAAGCAATTCCAATTATTTTATTAATGTGTTCTTGAATTGAATTCTTTGCACTTTCTTTAGTGTTGTTTAGAGCCGTTTCGTTTACAAATGCTTGTGTCGTATTGTATGTCTCGTCGAACCCCTTTTGATCCCACATTGTTGCTTTCGCGTTATCTTGCATTGTTGGCAATTTGCCCTCCTCTTTTCTGCGTTTTTTACGACCCAGCTCGGTATAGCTGTAGAGTGTTTCCGCTCCGCTTGCTACATCCTTATTTATCTCTCGGTGCTCTTTGGCCCGTGAGACCGGGTTCCGAGCTTGTCCTCGTCGCTGGCTTAGATAAGGAAGTCGCCTGAAAGCTCGGCTCTTTTCCAGTCTTCCTCGTTTGTTTATCCATATTTGATGAGGGAGGTCTTTCGCCTCCCTCGTTGATCTATCTCTACGTTGCTGCTCTGCTGATGTTGGCTTCAAAAAAAGTTTGTGCTTCTTGTTAGGTTGTCTTTTTATGGATAGCACTTTGCGCTCCAAGCGCAGCGTACTCCACTGAAGCCGAAATTTGTTCACATCGGCAGAAATTCGAACACTAGGTGTATTCGATTTGGCAATTGAAAGTTTGCCACTAACTATCGATATAATTAAATTCATCGCACTGCCTGTTCCACTGATAAGAGGATACGCGACACCTTTATCTGGCCCCAAGGAGGCTAATTAGGCCGTAGACCAGAATTCCCAGATTTTCCACGCTTGAACTTGTGTGGTTGTCCGGTTGTTCTTTTTCGGGAGCGCTCCGTATGGTGGCCGTTGACCGTGTATTCGAACTCTGTCGGACACGTCCCACCCCCCGCTGACACCGCTGCGGCCGCTGTTGCCAGATACAAGTGGAGCTTTTTTTCCTGAGGGGGGGGGTGAAAAATGCATTTACGCACACGCGCTGATGTTTTGGCGGGTAGTGTGAGACTAAACGCAGGTGAGAGAGTGCATGACATACAGCTGGAGCTACTGCCCCTGGTACAACTGACGCCAATATGAGTGATAATGACGACGACGATGAGAACAACTACTACGACGATTACGGCAGTCTTTAAACAGAGATGTCGACAAAGAGCTGAGCTCAACAAGATCCATTGCATTTGGCAATGGTGCTGTTGAAGGACCGATGATACCATCGTGCATCGCGCACGCGTGTATGTGTGTATATATGTTCCCATTTATAAATGATCTATTTTTGCTTGTATAACTCGTACAGTATAAATCGTATGTGCGTATTGAGAGTGCGCGTGTATGTGATGCATGTATGCATATACCGGGCATCTCTAAATCAGATGGGGATGACAATTTCCGCCCACGATCGACCAAGGGGTTCAGTCACTGGGTGACAGAGCAATTGATACGGAACGCCTCTGCACAAAGGAATCTCGCTCATATTCTCGTCAATAGGACAGAGAAGATTAAAAGGACGTCGCCAACTCGAAGCGTTTCGCTTTAAAGGTTTGTTTCATAACCAGGTAGACAAAGCTAGTTTCATTGCTGTTGTTGATCTTGCTTGGCCGAGTAAAAAACGAAACAACGTCAAATAATAAAATCTGGGGTTAAATAAAACTGACAATTCTGTCGGAAAAGTTGTTGCATTTTATAAGTAGCCTACACGTAACATACAGCGTTTTTAGTACAGCTACGTCAGCCACGCTAATAAAATTGAAAAAGAGCCATAAAAATACATGATGCGTATGTTCATAGCTGTCTTTCTATATTTGATGATTCTTTTATTTTATTTACACATTACTGGGCATCAGAGTTTTCAGTGGTCAGTATATCGAACTATGACTAGGTATATAACAAGATCACACTCCAAATCAGTCCAACGTAACTAACAACGCAACGAAAAACGAGCGGCAAATGTTTGTTTTGTAAACGTATTTCGCACTGAAATTATAGCAAACCTGCGATTTGGCCTGGCACCTAAACCTACCACATTGTCAAAAACAAATACTCTTCTTCGAACATTTGTCAACCAAGATATCTAGCGACAATTAAAAAAACGCACTTTCAAGAGACGTCAAAAACCTCATTTAAAATGATTTGGTACTAAATAGACCCTATCCTGATTGCGGAGTATTAAGATGTCCCGGAAGGAATGTCGAGTTTGAGTGCTTACATAAACTACATGTAAGCACTACATCAGATTAATCACTCGTCATAGCTAATGAAGCGCATACAACTCACATTTATTTATATAACTTCGCTAAGTTAGCACTTTGGAGTGGACAATTGTCTCCGCGCGAACGTGTAGGTTCTCTAACCCAGGGTTAGTCTCGTTTAACAATGTACCCCGAACAGACGCTACATTTTCTCGTTGAATGTTGAGCGACAGCCTCTGACGCAAGAATTCGGATGCACTCGATTCTCCTGTCGAAAAAACCTACACGCTGAATCAGCTTGAGCGTAAGGGGGCCTGCAGCTCCCATAGTCTCGAACGCCAACGGACAAAATTCGTGGGGATAATCAACGCTGGAGTATTTGTTAGCCTCAGCTGCCCTGGAAGTACGACCTGCCCGGTCCGCACCTGCACCGACCAGCAAAGGGGCTATTAGGTCGGTTACAGTTGCGTCCCAAACAAGCATGCGGTCACGCTCAAAGGGCGTCAAAGTCAGGCCGTCAGGTTTTTTTCATCATCCCTCAATAGACCCGGGGGTTCTAGAACACACAAGAAGCCAGCAGATCTTAGTTCGCGACTAAATTTTCTCCACTTTATTAATTTTCTCGTCTGTTGTTGAAGTGCTCGGGCGTCCGGCACGCTCTTCGTCGTTCACATCTTCTCGGCCTTCTGAGAACATTTTGTACCACCGATAAACGTTGCTTCGGTCCAAGGTAGCTTCTCCGTATGCCACAGTCAACATTCGGAATGCATCCGCGCACTTAATTTCGTTTTTCACACACAATTTGATACAGGTTCTTTGATCCATTTTTTTGAATAGGTAAAAATCGAAGACGATCCAAAACACGTGCAAGCAAAGCAGCTGTCAACAATTAAGTGAACATTCAAAATGGCCGAGCTTGTCGGCATAAGTGAGAGACATGAGTACCAACATAACGCCACAAAAAATCGAAATTCGAATATACGTAACCCGCGAAAATTCAAAAGTCGTGATACTTTTTGAACACACCTCGTATGAGTCACAATGTCGGCGGTGTGGCGGCCGGCAAGCGCAAACTCCGATGACTGACAACACGTTGTTAGAGCGCTACATTGAGCCACTGTATGGTCGACGTCGTCAGACCTTTCCAATTCTAACCATGTAGCGTGGAACAGTCCGTGGGTCGGGTACGAAGGGTAGCGAATTCTAGGTAGTGAAGGACGTTAGAGGCTCTTGTCCGGACCCGTTGTACCATATCTGTAAGTCGGGTATAAGTGTGCGTCTAGCGCCCGCGAATGTCTTCGGCGGCGGGCGCGGCCTACTTCCGCACCCACGCAGTGAGTGTGGCCTTGCGGGCATGCGCTCAGTCGAAAGTCTTGGTCGGTCAATCGTTTGCTTTGCTATCTCGCAAGCATGTCTCAGGGCAGCTGACGGGCAGGAACGAAGGCGGGGAACGTCAATACTTACCGTGCGGTACCCACGGCACATCCTCATTGCTATGTCCCGCTGGGCCGCGCGGTGGGCCCGCCAGTTGCAAGCCGTGCGGAGGGCCAGGTCTTTCCATACTGAAGCGCCGTGTATGGCTGTCAACTCGGCCACAAAAGCTAGCAGACGGCGTCTGGCCTCCGATGCCCCGCCCTCCCTAGAAAGAATTCTGCTGAGATTCTGGGCTACCTTGGAGACTTTCCTTTTCACATGGGCGACGTGTGGCCTTCCCGTGGGGTCAGTATCCAGTATAACTCCGAGGCGGATGGCCTGCCAGTTACAACTATACACTACGGGTCCTCATACATACGGTCAAGTAAAGAGCTTCTGAGGGGCAAGCTGGAAATGGTGTTCCTTTATCCAGTCGTAGATGAGTAGAAGTGCGAAGTTCCGTCGGAAATGCCGCCGAGCCGCAGGACCCCGTCGTAAGCCAAATTCCTAAAAACCGGGCGGAAGACAGAGCCTCCTATGTCTGAGCTCCTAGCCAGGATTTTTTGGCCGTCCAAGTAAGAATAGAAGATGCGGCGAGAGTACGGGGAGATCTCCATACGCTTCAGCGTTGCCATGATGACATCCCAATGCGCAGTGTTAATCGCGTTCTTTGCGTTTACTAAAATTAGTAAAACGACGAACAACGCCACCTAACACGCTTTAAGGGCACCTGATTCGCAGGCGTCTCAGGAGCGTGTTTTGGACGCCTTCCACTAACTTTCTGCATGTTTACAGAGGGGGAGCAATATGTGATTTTGGAAAGAACAGTAGCGTAATAAAGGCAAATGTACACATGAGAAGTCGTTAAAATTAAACAGCAGAAGATCGTATATATAAGGCGCAATGATGTCTCCACAACCTTGGTAATGTGAAGACTAACATTGAGATCAGGCGTAATATAATAATAATAATATATATGCCTAGGCCCCGCATATAAGATAAAGCCGGTAAAATGCAGTCGTTAAATTTATAGTCGAAGTCAAGTGCATGTTATAGTACTACGCATTTGAAGGGTGAGAAAATGCATTTGGAGGGTGAGAGAATAATGTTATTTTTCAAACACTATCGAGCAATTTCATCGACAGTTGACTGCAGAACAGCATGAGACTCACCAGAGCAAACAGAGCAGATAATAGTGTGTTAAGTCCTCTGCATCTTTAAGATATTTCATCAGCTGGCAGGTACTTCTTCATGTCCAAAACAAAAATCGTGTATAAAAGTGACGGTTACTCAGGAACGCCTTTGCTCATGACACTATACATATGTGGATACATTATTGTTCCAATTTGTGGAGCAGAAGAGAGCAATCTACTTTGTCAAATGGGCTGTTATAGTCCAAATAAACGCAGTAAAGCATTCCTCGAGAACTTTTAAACATAGCCCAGTCCTAAGTCATCTCCAAAATCTATGTACATGTATACCGAAGGGTGGTGAAGCCTGGTTGGGCAGGACCAAGTAAGCGGTTTGAAATTAAGAACTAATTCAAGTGATTGACTAAAACTGTCTCAAAAATGCAACATGGTATCGAACATTGCGAAGCTGGCCGGCAAGTTAACGTCAGACTGTATTAGATAATACAGTAGTTGTACCAAAATTGCAGTATTGTGTCCATGTTCTGTTGCCATTTCACCGGCGACGTAAGCGGCGTACTCGTTTAGGAATATATCATTTATGTTGGGTGGCCCTATCTAACTGAGGATAGTTACTCACCTCGCTAACGATTCTTCAAGAATTCTGGGTGAATCAACTACTCTGATGTCAAGTGCAGCACAAAGTCTACGAAGCTCTGGATCAGGGTACCCGCCGTAAGTTTGTACATTCGACGTTTTAAGTAATCCATATGCTTAGTGTATGCCTAGGCGCGCTTATATAGATTGTATATTGTAATATTGTAATATTTTGTATTGTAATAATTGATTACATTATTGTAATAAAAGTGGTTGTTGTATATATTTAACTACTACTACAAGGGCAAGCTTTAACCAGATAACAAAACAACACAGGCGTGCTTTAAATAAAACATCCGAAAATGTATGAGCACAATTCACAGTAAAATGTCGACGACATAAGCAGTATGGTGGTCGAAGTTAAGACGCTAACAGACGCTGCCGCAGCTACTGTCGGCAAGGTGGTCGAGGACATCTTTTCGTCCAGTGGGTGGGCAAAAGTGGCCCGTAGGACTCGATTGCAGTCACTCGACCACGTGTTATGCGACACCCCGGCTGAGCGCGTTGCCCTGCTGGCGGCTGCTTGCCTTCGGGCAGACACCCACCAACTTCACGCCACCTGTACGCGCCGTTCCAGCGGCAAGTTCTAGATAGTAGCTGTGCTCGCACATGACAAACCCCATCCGTGCTCCTGTGGAACTTCGGTAAGTACGTTGCACACTGCTGTATCAGGTTGTTAACAAATCGTCGCTCATTTCGACTTTATGGAGTTCGTCTTGAACACCGTTTGCAAATCGTCACACCGACGTCTAAAACCGAGAATCTTGCTCGTCACCCTGCTCGTCTGTTTCTGTCTCCTTTCAATGTGTGTGCGTGCATATAGATGTATGTATACATACAACATAGCGAGGTTGAAGCCATCACGAAATAGAGCCGATTAGGGCTACTGTGGTAGGCTCTTACAGCAAACTATGCTTTTGTTTTTCTAAAATTTATCTTATTTTACGTGTCGCGGCCTACTCAAGTCTATAAGGTATCTATATAATATTTAGAACGGCCAGTGGGAATTATCTTTATTAAGAATGCTACGTATTTTGTAGCTTGTGGCTTCGATGAAGCTTGGTTGCGGAATTAAGGGTGGAGCAGAAACAGCTGTACACGCTACAAGAGATTTAGTTGAGACTCGCTGTGGCCAGGGGGGTTTTGGTCTTTCAAAAGCTGGACTTTCAAAACGCGTTAAACTCGATGCGCCACGACCACCTACCGTTTCCCTATCTGCCTGGCAGGCGGCAACCATACAATCGTCGGTGGAGATCCTTGCGGCTCAGCACACTTCTGCACCGGCATCTCTGATTTCCAGGCCAGACTAGTGTCGGAACTGCAGCCGGGGTATGTCCACGACGCCACCTTACCGCCGGCAACAGATTGACGGTAATTAAGGACATCAAAAGAGTCAGAGCATTCGAGGCGGAATCAGGTTTACGCCTGAATGACAATAATTGGGAGGCGCTCTGTCTCTCCCAAGGTACGCGCATGGGGTCAACACAGTTGGTGAGACAGCAGCTTCCAAATATTAGCGAGGTAACCGAAGACAACTTGGAACTACGGGGTGCGCCACTCGAGAAGTAGAGAGTGAGTTTAGAACTAAGCTAGCAGGTCAACCGATGGTGCCGCCGACTCAAATCCCACGCCACCTCGCCATCAACGGTATGAACTTCGCGCTCTTCACTCGGCCCACATTCCGGCAGAGAAAGAACCTGCCGGTCTCAGTCGGAATAGCCAGCTGAGACCAGACGGAAAAACTGTCACCCCGTGAGCACGTTGTCGTTTCCTTGTTTGGGATGTTAAGATATCATGTACACTGGCTAGCAGCTACGTTCAGAACATAAGCCGTTTTTTTTTATCTGAGAGGTTTTAGGAATGCATGATGGACATGCGACTAGTGTAGGACTGACATACCCACTAAAAAACCGGATTCCTCGCCCCCCCCCCCCAACTCGGTACTACTTTGGGCATTACTTTCGAAGCCGTGGGAGAGAACGTCTCTGCTGTTCTCCTTCTACTCAGCTGCTATCCCTCTCTAGGCAATCCACCATGTCTACTTGCGGTTGACTGGGGGTTATGAAAATTGGTCCTTTTAACGGTGCGTCGTAGACCGTGAGGGTCCGGCTGCCTCGAACACGAGCCGTGAGTTAAATGCGGCGCCCCGACTTGGCCGAGAGTCGAAATTTGACGATGGAATGCCAGGGATTAGCGTCGCATGCATAATCCAGCCGATCGCATAGACTTTTATGCCCGATCGGACCGGAGTCTATGAAAATGCTGGGCCAAGAGTCATCGCTGCAACTAAGGACCCCCGCGCTCGCGAATACCTGTTGCAGCGCATATGACCGAAGTTTACGCGGCAACGCTGCGGTCATGGAAGTATCTCTTCCATCAGCCGTAGAGCTTCCGGAGATCCCATAGAAAGTTGTGTTAACCCCATAATTGCTTGCTAGTTGCAGTAGAACTAATTTATATAAAATACATACTGTTAGTAACTGCTATACCTAGTGTTTTAACATTGAGTTTTAGATAGGGAAGATACCAAGTGAAATGTCTTATTACAAATGAATAAACTATTTGGAATATACTAAGGAAATGTATGTTCCAACAGCATTCTCCGTCTCCTTGTCAATTCACTACAATGGTTTAAGTCGCTAGGTCTTGTAAGGCGTGGGTCCTGCATCGGCGGCAGAGAATATATATATATATATATATATTTATATATGGTATGCCAGCGCATCTCTTGACGCAAAAGACATGTATTTTTTATTATTTAGCATGTGCAGTAATTATAGATCTTGCCTTTTCATAAAACGCACTCTTACATGAATAACAACAGCAGTCCACATGCGGGAAAATTGTATGCTCATCTCTCTTGTTTGCTTGATAGATGGCCACATAAGCATACGGGAATTCAAATCATTGTAGCCTGTTTAACGGTTAAAGGTTGCCTCCGTTGGTAGTAAGCAGCAAGCACTTTTATAGAATATATTCTTAACACATTACGAACAATTGTAAATGACGCTTTTTTCGTACCCCCTCCAACAATAAAGGCACCGCTGCATTACGTTTCGTTAATGATAAAAAAAAATACCTATTGCCGTGGCGCGACGTCACCCAATCTAACAGCAAAAAATGTTTGCAAATAATGATGGTTCGTCAAATACACCATGTGTCATTATATATATATATATATATATTAAACCCCACTATGTTGCATCAATATGCATGCATTTTTTCCGTATTTACTAAACATCTGTAATCTACGTCATTCTTATTTTCGTTGCTATCTTGTTACCAGCTGCTTAAATGGGTAGACACAGCGCATATTTTATATTCTTGGCTACAACTAGAAGACCATTATTTAGCATTTACCGTAATTAGCACAATTTATAAAGTGTTGCTAATTTCTGTTATTCTGTGAAGTTTTTTTCTGAACATCTTATTTTCCACGTCTGCAAAAACGCAGTACCTTGCTTATAATATTATATATGAGCTCTCAGGGTAGTATTTAATTATTTCAAATAGTAAAACCGATATTGAACGTTATTAGTAAGTGTTTCCAAGTGATAAATATTTATCGGCAAAGGGCATGAAGGTTAGCTCGCCTAGGTTTTGACTATTTTTGACCAATACCATTCGGTCTAACAATCTAAGTTCATTAGTTCTATGGTGTAAGCACGATGGACCAAAATGTTGAAAACTTTCAGCAGCGATGGCTTGCGTAGGTTAGAAAAATGATTGTTTTTGGCATACTTAGAAAAAATCTAAAACACTAGCTATTTTCTTGTTACGGCGGTTCCTCGTGATAATGTTGTTCTTTGTTTTTAGTTTTAATCAGGTGGAGTGCAAAAGTAAATATTATCGGCAATAAGTACTAAATATACAAGTTTTGATCGTGCAATATATACAACAAAGTCTACTAAAATTAATGCGCTTGGTCGGGATATGTTAACGAATACAGCGTGCGAGAATCAGAAGAGGAAAACCTGTTCCGCCGATAAACTGTTCGTAGTTTGTAACCCTGAAAAATATTTATCATGTAGATTTTCATTTTTAGAGTAACGTGTTTTTTTTTTGGAAGGTTTCGGGAATGCATGATGCACATGCGCCACTAGCAGCCTGCGTGACTAGTGTGAGACTCGCAAACCCACTAAACCCGGATTCCTCCCCACGCCCCCAGGCTCGGTATTACTTTGGCATTACATCGAAGCCGTGAGAGTATAGTGTACATATACATAAGTCGCGGCATTTCACGCCGCAATCTACTTCTCAATTCAAACCGAGTCTCATTCAGGAGCAAATTCCAAGTTGCAGAATATCTACGCAACACACGAAATTATGTCGAAAAGTCTAAAAAAAATCCACGGGAACCTGTGGCTACGCTTTCGGCGGGTAAAAAATTCAAGCACAGCAAAGTTCCTGACTGAGGAGTCAGTGTGATGCCTAGATACGTAGATCTATTTGCAACATCCAGCTCCAGTCCGTATAGTCTGAGCGAGCCACTTTCGGCTAGTCTGTGGCCTGCGTGTCTGAATTGCATGGCTTCCCTCAAGTCAGGTGTCATCCAGCGTAGCCAGCGTCCGCTAGAGGGAGAACATGGTACCGCTGTACAGTTCTGGATCGTTCCCGTACATGGTGATCTTTAAGGCCGTATGTGCTTGTTGTGCGGCTTAATAGGTCTGTGGTAAGAAGTGCAAAGAGCAGTGCCCTACGCAAAGCCGATCGTCTTGTCTATTACACATGGGTGCTCTGCTACTTTGTCTAAAATGATTTGATTGTCTTTCAATATGTCGTTCGTGAGCCCTTAAGATTGTGTCAATATATGTACGAACGATGGCTTGGAAGTGGGTATGGAGTCGCTGGCCGCCTACGGAACGTGGCGACCGGTGCGAGGTACTGCAAAGCCATAGGTGCGGTTGGTGCTGCAACTTCTGGAGAAGTCGGGTCCTGCTTCTTGGCTTCTCGACGTGTTCGTCGATAGAAGGATATTGATGCTGCGCATAGCGGACCTTATCAGACAGGTCAGGTTTGACGTCTTGGAAGCGGTCTTTTTTAGGAGGCCTGGTCACGAATCTTCGCCTCTGCTGATGTTAGCGACACATAGAATATTGGCACCTATTTCCGCGGCTTTGTAGGCTCTCAAATCAACTCCTTAGCTCCATTGATGATAATCCCTAAGAAAGGCACTAAGTCTCCGATATGTTGGCTTTGAACACATCAATGGTGGATTTTCCTATGCACACTCGAAGGCTAGCGAGTTTGGATGATTGGTGGTTACCCCCCAGAATAGTAGGGTAAAGTAGCAGTAAAGTGCGATATTGTGCAGCAGAGCGCTTTCGTGCTCCTCTCCGTGGGTAGGTCATGTGTCGCGTTCATATCTCCTGCTATAGCCGTGAAATATTCATGGCTTACTTTCTAAGCACATCTCGTCAGTTTAGAGAAATTTGATATTATATTCAGCTAATATATTAAGCTTGACGGTCTATCGCATTCAGCGCTGATATCGGCAGAAGTCTTTCCAATTCCACTAAACGCTTCTCGATTTCTTTCAATCCGCTGCCATTTCGTACACGTTAGGCTTATGCCGTAGAGGGGCGCAGTGATGCGCGTCCTTCTTTGCCGCAGAGTCGCAACCGGTCGCACAAAACGTGAGCGCTCATCTATTATCGTTGTGAGCAGTGCGAATGAGGCCCAGGCCTTGAGTGCGCAGTGAATCTAATAGCGCATAACTAAGCCTGTCTGAACATAGCTGGAGCAGCGCGGAAACCTCGACCAACCAGTTATAATCCCGAGCGAAGACCTCCCCCCCCCCGTACTGCAACTGCCATTGCGAGTGCGCACCGGCGCAACTTCCACTCTGTCAGCTAGCAACCCCAGCCACACTAACGGGCAGAGAGCTGGAGAGAATATGAAGAGAGGATATGTTTTGGATGCAGCCACGCCTGGCGGCTAGAGTGCGCCGGTTAAACTGAGCGGCTACGCTACCGATGTGCTGGCCCATACCGAACAAGCGAACAAAGTCAAAGGACATTCCATCCGCAATGCAGAACCGGCAAGTACCTACGCAGTTTAAGCTAGGCCGGCCTAATATAGCAACATAGGATGTGAATTCTAACGCTCATTTCTGCAACACTATGTGGGAGCGACTCAATAGAATGCGTACACCTTGGAACGTGAATGTGCCGCATACAAAGCACAAAAAGCCAATAAATGGTTTGCAAGATTAACCGGCACTAAGTTGCTCGATAATACATTTTTGTTTTTTTTCCTGTTCTTGAACGCTCTGACGACCACATTTTAAACGCTCGTAATGGGTTAAGTTGCCTCGATATCGTCTAAATGCATCTATCGTCATCGCTACTCGATATATATTGGCTTTCTTCAGCAGAGGTATGTAGCAGCAGGGCAATGACAACCACGTCCAACAAACACAACCAGCAAGGTTGGGGCTAGAACTTGCGATTGTTTTGCTAATCATGGTTGCCATGGCAAGACCCTGTTTCAAACATGCGTTAGCCGCCTAAGCCACCGCCACCACAAACATTACCTATGAAAAATTACTTGCAAATAAGTAGAGCAAGGTAGATAGATGCCAAGCAACACAGACGCTCCACCAGCAGAGACAATATCCATAAAGTCAAGTAAAGAGCGTACTTGTTGTCTGAGTGCAGATAAAGCTGGCTTACTACTTAACTCGGCTTTCCAAGAAGACATCAGAGGTTATGCGTACAGCCGGAAAACGTCGCTCGGCAGTGCGGAAAGAGGCCGACAAAATGTTGCATGACCTTATTGTCTCGATCAACGTAGATTCTCTACTGTAGATGAGACAGCTGCCCTGAGTTCGGAAGTCCGGAACTTCTCCAAAGAGATGACAGCGCTCTCAGTGAAACGACACAAGCAGAGCGACAAGTCGCGACTACCTATCGTCACAATGCCTGAGTCCTGGCTGCCACGAAGCAAACGGCAATAATTGTCCGCAAAGACGAATTAAATATGGATATTATCTACGATATGACAACCCGCTCAATAATTAAAATCAATTCGTTGGAATGCCTACTTGTATAAAGGGCTCCTGGGGAGACAACTGAGGCAGATGCAAAAAACATATGTAGACGAGTTGCAAATTTTGATTTGGATTAAAGTGGTCGCCTTGGAAGTCGACTGACAACAACAGTAGCGACGAGCGGCTAAATTTTGCGGCAATTGGGGACATAGGAACGACTACCTAAGCGCCACATAAAAGTGCCAATCACAGGATTACGTTCAAGCGTAGGAGCAACCACTATCGTCCATATATATATATATATATATATATATATATATACGGACTTAAATCTATCCTGTCCATCAAAGTTAAACTTTTTCATCCGAAGATAGCACTTTGTGCCACTCAGTGGTCCATGACATTGTATCATAGGCGAAATCGAGACGAGTTTTCAGCGGTCATTTGTGGTTTTATTTTGTTTTTTTCTCGTGAGCCAATGTGTCGTCCTGAGGAGGTTTTTAACATTTCACACGTTCGTTTGCACACCAGCCGCCGCCGCAATTGCCGACAGCGGAGAGTTCGATGCCTTCGCGGCGTACAAATGCCATTTCGTTCTAAAATGGCATTTGGACGCCCGGAACGGGGTAATTTTCACCTAAACTCACGAAGTTGTTCACTACAAAGGAGCAACGTCCCAAGTGACGGGTTTCGTGAAATTTAGCGATTAGAGAAGCCGACGTCTTTAAAAGCCTTTATTTAAACCTTTTTATCACTCGTGAGCGCCAGGTCTTCTAAGCCCATCGTTTTAACACAGGACAAACTTCTGAGTAGAAGTTCTGCCATTGTTTCCATCGAGCCGTAAAATAAGCCGAAACGTCGTTATTCAGCTCAACTCACTCGCTAAGACATGCATCTTATTTATTCGCGGTGTAGCTGCGCATTTAGGGGGCCCGTGCAGGCTACACGTACACAAACTAATACATAATGTCGTATTCTCTCTCTGCATTGTAGCGTCATCATAGCGAGCGTTAACTAGCACTTTTGAATGTTGATCTGCAGCACGAAGCTTTGGTTACTATTAACACAATTGTAGTTATCTTTATTATTACTATTATTATTAGTAGCTCCATTATTAACTAGCAAGTGAATTTTTCCACATTCTCCAAAGGGCCCTTCTTGTTCATATTCTGCTCTCATCTTCACCCATAGTGATTTCAGAACATGGCATGCTGGTGATAAAACCCGAAGAAGATCCAATAAATTATTTTTTCGTGGATACTTTTCTTGGCTAATCGTAAACCGAGTTGTTTTTAGTTACTCGTCTTATAGGCAGTCTTTTCCAGTAGGGTAGGAGGTAAGAGCAGTATTAGTTTCTTCACTTGTTATTACTACTAAATCGATTCTCTTCAAGAAGGTAGACATGTGAAATTAAAGCACAATGTAGAACGATAATGGCGACGACGACGACCACAAAAACAACAACACAATCGAGGTACTACTGCTCACTATTCGAGGAATGGGGATGTTCTTCTCCTGCACCTCGGTCTCGGCCCATTCAATCTCTGAACCCCATGTCGAAGTGCCCTCTGTCGCTGCTGATGCCGTTACAGCGACAGAGGCGGTGGCGGCGTTCTTTTTGCTGCTGGACACGGTGGTTATTGTATGTTAGCGTGAGCCATGAATCAGCTATATCTGCAACAAATCAAGCAGTACCATTACCATAGTTACACACTGGACTCCAACTGCACTCCTTAAGTAATTCGCTAAGCTTTACGTGCCCCCATTAGGTATTACTACTCAGAGTGTCAAGGATCAAATAGGAAAGGTGGCATTTATGCTATACATATGGGAGATATATATACAGGACTAACTACCTGTACAAAACATATGCATATATAGTTAGTCCCGTGTTTTTTTCATGATTGAAGTGGCAGTTGTTTTTAGCAATACGATGGTGCAATGCTCTGCATTTGAAGTGAACAATTGGGGCAGCCCTTTGATCGGCCCAAGCAAGGGTATTTTATTTGGCCGGTATTTGTATTTGACAGCGGTTTACCAAGTTTAATGTGTTTACCATGTTAGACATCATTCGTGTTGCAATGTGTAAAAACCCATTTGTGTAAATCCATGTGTAAAAAACACTGAGTGCCATTAGAAAGAAGCGGGCTTCTGCAAAGACGAACAAGGCAATAATGCATGGACTTGCAGAGTAATTTCATTGTTACATAGGTCTCATTCACAGGCAACAGCAGAATTAATCGGTGTGTTTGCGTTTTCGTGTTTTAAATAGGTATGTCTGCGGCTTTCATCTGTGAAACCCGGCATTTAATCAAACTTGTTCGTGAGCGGCCGTTTGGTATTAATAAGCCAGAGCTTTAATGTCCCACCTCGGCAATCCATGATTGCTTTCCATAGGCAATGTTAATGCTAAATCGTTACAACAACATTTTCAACCGCCAATCTTGCACCGAACTCCACTGTTCATATAAAAAGGGGCATGTGGCTAAGCCCCCCCCCCCCCCGCATTATTGTATGTATTCGTTGATGCTAAAGTCTAGTTTACTTTTCAAAGCGCAAACGCTCCTTTCGAAGCTAACAATTAGATTAGATAACATAAATGCCGAGTTTCCAAACTCTCGAACAGGCCTCGCCTAAAATACAGCAACCAGGCGCAGCCACTCCTCCAAAATGAAAAAGCGGCGCCTTCAAATAACAAACAAGTAAATCTCAAATCGATAGAGTTCACAGACAAAGAGAAGTCGGCAGCCCACTCTACAGATGGATGGCACTCTGCTGCAGTCGTGCACGTCGACGGCTATCTCTGGTCACAAGTAAACGAATTTTGTCTGCAGTCGCTATGTACGTTCCATTCAGCACGCATAAGATGAGGCTGCTCTGGATGAAAGCACCTCTAGCTATAATTCCTGCAAAGTAACAAACATATACAGAAATACCGCAATAGTACTACAAAAAGAAACCTCGCACCTTTCAGTTCAAGACGAATATATTTCAATTACCGGAGTAGTGTAGAGGGCTAGCCCGGATTCTGCTGGAAGACGTTTTTCCGTTTGACGCTGATACGATTCGACCGACCTACACAACCAAAGGTTTCACGGCAGATTTTGCAAACAATAAAGAGAAAGCAGTGCTGCGTAACCTTTCTCCATCTGGTGCTCAGCAGCAGCGAAGTTGATAAATCTAAAAAAGCAAGAGTAAGGTTAAAAACGCTTTTTCACCACCGCAGAAAGAAATCGTAGCAGATCTTCGTAACTATCGCTTCTGAAACTGCAGAAACATTTAAAAAATAATCCTGTTACATTGGTTGATTAAAATCCGAAGACGAAGCTACTGACAAATAAAACGCTAATATATTACATGGTTGATTAAAAGCCCAGTTTTCAAAAGCGGGTTTTCAATCAGCCATAAAGGTAAACTTTACCTAGAAAATACGCTAGCCTAATTCACCAATCTTACGCTAATGAAGACCGTGCTAGCTCTAGATCCCTTAGTACTCTGCCAGGAGTCCACTGGTCACAGCTTTACCTAGGAGGACAAACAACATGTAAGAAGCCGACAGAAAAAAAACAACACACTGAATACGTAGGTCAAGAGCCAGACAGTCTTTTAAAACAAGACAGCTCTATCCGCATTTGGGCTGACCACTACATATAGCATGTGGGACTATAATTATGATTATTAGCTCATAACGTTACTACAGTCCATCAGGGCAGCCATTTGTCTTGTCACTATTTTGCGAGCTACTGTAAGAGAAGAGAGCATCAAATACAGCGTCAATTATACCAACGATTCTACTCTAATGAAAATAAACCTGTTATTCGAGGGGGTAGGAAGAATGATGTCGCAACTATTGCTGATCGTCTAGCGAAGTTACAGGTATTTTGTAGATTACATTTAGAGTGCAACTTCAGGTCCGCCGACCGATGTCTGGATTTGCGGCTAGCGTGACGACCGCTTTGGCACGAAAGTTAAATTTAACCCTAAGGTGAAGTTTCAGTGTAACCATATGATCGCAATCATCGTTTAAAAGGGAATACCGCTAAAGTCATTCTTGTTCTGCATCCGCAACTTTGACTCAGTCAAGCCCACAGAGCCTTCCGAACATCTTGATACTGCCACTCCTAAAGGTGGTGACGCTTTGGAAGACAATGTGGTTCATTTTCATTAACATTCGCCAATTCGACATCCTTAAGATCGGCATTTCGATGTAATGCCAAAGTAATACCGAGCCTGGGGGGGCGGGGAGGAATCCGGGTTTAGTGGGTTGCGAGTCTCACACTAGTCACGCAGGCTGCTAGTGGCGCATGTGCATCATGCATTCCCGAAACCTCCCAGAAAAAAAAAAAAAAAAAGATCGGCATATTCCGAACGACCACGACGAAACTACTCCCCAAGATAACTCATGCGGAACAAAACAATGTAATTTTATTAGGCGCCCCGATAATATTGGGGGACAAGGGGAATCCCACAAGTCTTCTTTCACAAGCAAATATGCCCTTGACCGGGTGTGCCCAAGGCCTAACCAGTACTATTCTAGGGCATTCTGGTCTCTCGAGATTCACTTACGTCTTAACATCCCCTACCTTTTGAATTCAGGGCTATGAAGGCTATGAGGCAGCTTAAAAAAATCGAAGACACTGAGAAAGTTTTCCTATATATTCAGGTATATATATATATATATTATATAGTGGCGTGATCTAGGGGGCTAGCTCGTTAGTCATATGTTGTCACCTGCCGTCAATCGCTGTTGTTGGTTGATTTTTGTTAAGCGATTCTCATTGAAATGTAGATGAAAAACCATGCCGCTGAGAGTCACTAACCATGCTTGTACAGGAACTGTTGAGGAATCCCTCAATAAACTAAAATGTCCGCTCTTGCTGCCGCTCTAGGCTCCCCTCATGTCAAGGGGTGGCGCGTGTATTTAGGTACACATATCAAGAGAAAAGTACATCCACTCTATCCATGCGGTAAGGGAGGGGTATCCGAGTTAGAAAGGACTCTTACATTATCGCTATTTCTTATGTTGCCCTTTAAAATCAGTTTGGCTCGCCAGTGGAATCGCTCCTCAGTAAGAAATCAAATAAAGGGTGAGATAAAAATCGTACTAGAAACAATCGCATTAGTCATAGTAGGACAACCGTATACAAATCATATCAGCAGTGAGTTCTTCCCCAGCAGTCGTTAGTAGTATTGCGCGAAAGTATAGTTTTCCACTGGTACAAGGAAGCGGAGAGGACTGGAGGTACGAGTGGGTTGGAGCCCCACGCTACCGGCCCCACACTTACAGTACTACTGCGTCGAGTGTTCTACCTACTTAGGTACGAAACGGAAAAACGTAACACGACGGCGACAATAACCATAACAACGTATCGTTTCGACGGTAGCAGCGGCGGCGGCATCGTGGTGGTAGATTTAAATGCTCGCCTCGCGCACACTCTCGGTCGATCTTCTCGGCATCGTCAAACGTTCGAAACGGTAGCGGTTTGTCGGCGTGCCCGGAGCGTCCTCGACGGCGTCGTGAATGTCGTCTTCGGCGATGTGCTCATGCAATCGGAACAGGTCTAGGCAGCGTTGAAATCCCGACGATGCAAACGTGTACAACGGACTCTGCAGATCGTTGTCCTGTAACATTCGACATACACACGTGTACAGTTGCATACACGTGTACATTTGTATTGCTACTGTAAAGTATATACGTTTACTCACTGCCACATAGTAGAGCAATACTTGAAAATACAGGTGAGAAGTAGGTATGTAAATTAAAGACAATTAAAAAGATAAGCTATATATATATTATTTAGGCAAGGTGAACTGATGATAAAATAGACGATGCACTGATAGAATTCATAAACGCAGCTTGACCTGTTAGCAATTGCGCGCAAGTGGATAGCTAAGCGAGAGCCGTGTTTAAGGCTAGACCATTTTCGGAGATCATGGAGTATTGATGTTGTTCAGTATTCAGGATGGATTTCTTCCCGTTTTTCTGCGGGTTTGCAGTCCCTCTCTCCGGACATTCATTAATGTAGCCCTGATAGTCCTGCGCTCCCATTAGGGTGCGCCGTATAGCATGATGTTATTTACAATTATATCCTTTTGTGTTTTTCTTTTGTACTACGTATCAATGTTGTGGAATGTCGTGAGTGTACTCATGTATTTTACTTTTGTACTTCGTATCAATGTGATGGAATGTCCGTTGGCTGCTCTTCGAGCAGATTATTTAGATATAAGACTAGGAGACGTCGTAAATAGGAGGCCATCCCTTTGTTTACAAGTGCTTATGGCGTCCCACGAAGGAGTATTAAACGTATATATATTGGCATCTATAGCTGAGTTTTCGTACTTTAATTTTGTAACGTGCCGTTTTCTAAGACTTAGGATAGTCTTCGCTGATAAGCATTTTATCCATCATGCGTTTGAATACCTCTGGCTGATCCTGGACCGCAATTGCGCCCGGTGCTTTCCTTGACGGTATGCGCTCGGCCATGATTTTGATCTTGTGGATTGAGATTGGCTTGAAGGTAAGGCCTAAAGTGTCTTCAAAGAGCACCAGCTGCGGTCGGGGTCTTCGTGGGCAGAGGCCAGTTATAGTCGCTCAGTCTACTTGTTCTGGCAGAGGCAGCTATGGGTGTTAGGTTAGGGGTAGGTAGCTCGTATTCTTGTAAGATGAAACTTTGAGAAATATACACTGAGTACATTGCGAGGTCGGAAGCCGTAATAAAAGACAAGTCTTCTTATCGCCTTGTGGTGGTGGATGATATTGTGGGGAATATCGCGAATAAAAGGAAACTTCTTGGTAGCGTGGGGTCCAGACTGAGAAAGCTGTGTTATGAGAGTAGTAAGGTTCCTATGCTAATTTATCTTGTTGGTATTCTTTTCTTATGTTTTGGAGGATCAGCAGAATTAAATTTGCAAATATTTATTTTTGTATTTACTTATTGACGGTTTTCTTGGAGGTTTATGACCCGTTGTTTGTATGCTGGGCACTGCGTCGTGGTTGCGCAGGTGTCAACTTATGTTACATACATAGCATCTTGGCCGCGCAGCCCTTGTATTCGTCCTCCGAGTTTAAAGCAGCAAGATTTTGGGTGCACGCCATTTCTGATGCTCTGTCTTTTGTCTTTAGTAAGTCCTTTGAGAATCTACCTTGGCTCGTCATAGTATTCGAATATAGCTGTTCTAAAAGCGCTTTTGACGTCTACTCCAAGCGTCGCTGTTATCTGTCTGGTGTCCATGCTGTTCCTAAGAGCATATATGATGTTAGGGGGCATACTGACGCACCACTTGATTTCACGACAACTGCGAAGGTAGCCTCAGGCTTCTTCCAGTTCCTTTTGTCATGAGCGTCTTCTGCTTTCCGAATTTTATGTATTGCCGTCGTCCAATGTACAGGGTCGTGTCTGTATACTGCCCGCAGACTCGCTTTAAGGCATTTCCTATAAGAATAATCTCAGCCTTCCGGGGGACGGACTGCCAGAAATGCCGTAGCAGTAACAACTATTATTTGACTATTAACATATGAAACATTAAGTAAACTTATCGTACAACCGCTCATCTCAGCCGTTGTCCGGATGGCCAGTGCCACTTGTTGAATGCGTCTTGTTCTAAGGTAGCTGCAGGGACTGGTCATTGCCTCTCTTAGGACCTCGGTAAGAGAGAATTCGTTTTTATTGACCTCCACGTAAGGGATCATTTTTGCATAGACTATCCGTGTTCCGATCTGGAATATTTTTAAATTTGCCGCTTGATTGTCAGGAACTCCAGAGTCTTCAGGAGAACAGCCTTTCCATTCATAAAGTGTGACAGTATATCTATATTGAAGTTCGTAAAAATGTGGCGAGAGTCGCTGGATAAGGCGATCGTCTTTATTGTGTGATACCTATGCAGCTCTTGTTGGAACCTCATCACCTAGAATACTACTTGCCTTACTGAGGCTGGTGGCAGTATAAATGCACGCAGGCCATTCCCTTTGCATGATGTCTGCGTAGTGCTTTCGGTTATCTTCTTTTTGAGCAGGAGGAGGAGGAGGAGGAGGTGGCTTTGTGCCCCTGCAGCTATCAATTCCTCTAGTGCTGGGAGAGGGAAGAGCACTGGGAGTACTGGGGAACCTATCGATGCAAGATTGAATCCTAGTCCGCGCTCAAATATTCCCATCCTTCAACTAGCTAATATGCGAGTATTACACGCACTTGCTCGTTGCTATACTGCCGATTAGGAGTCGTCGTTTCGCTACGTTAACTTTTTCCGCTCGGGCGCTCTCAAGTTGTCGCAGTTGGCGACGTTCGAGCTGCTGCACGCGGCGACGGTGTTCGAAATCGTTGTGCGGGCAGATGTTTGGACTGCTGTACGTATCAGAAGTTCGCACTGTTGCACGTGAGCGAGGGCAGATCCCCACTAGTGCCCCCCTCTATCACGGAGCTTTTGCAAAACACGTCCGTACGCTACGGCAGTCGACTCGAGAATATATATATACATATATATATATATATATATATATATATATATATATCATAGAGTGGCCACGCTTGCCTACAAAACCTCTCGTGGTTTACTACCGGCGGATATAGTATTTCCCTTGGTACCTCGGCGGAGAAGGCAACTGCGTAGAGCGACAGTATTTGTAATACCGCGGATTAAAGAGAAACTTAGGTCTCATTCCCTATTGTGTTAGCTGCCGCATATTTAAAGCACGCTGCCAGGACGCATAAGATCTCTTTCTTAGTATCTTGCTTCCGGCTTTTGTATAACAGATCGATGAGGGTATTGGCGCGCATTGCGAAGAGAAGAGCTGCGGAGATTGTAGTTGATTTACTTCGAGTTATAGGAGCCACCATACAAAAGGTCGGCAATACTGTTGTGTCGAGCGTGTTTCCTTGCTACGATGCTGAATCACACCGATAAGCTGGATCACCGGTTTACTGTGTACACACCTGTATATATGACTGTGTAATTTCACTCTATTTTCATAAAACCAAAAATGGCCTTACTTGCTTTTAAAGTGTAATATTTTTTTGAAAACTTAAGCATTTGTAATGCAGTTTTGCCAAATAAACCACGTTCTGAATATATATATATATATATATATATATATATAATTACGGTGGTCCAAGAGGGACGATATACAATGTCTGAGCAGTGAAGAAACACGAATCATGCTGTTTGTATATATTCATACGCTTAACATATCTCTGTAGAGGAAGGGTGCCAGAATCATTCAAATGAATTGACTAACGGTGTCACCAGAGCACAGAGGGCGGAGCTGGTAAACGACCAAAACGACGCATAGTGGTATGGCGACACAAATGGTTGTACAGTATACGTTTACTCATTTCTACGTAGTAGACCAGTGAAAAACATAACGAAGTACATATTGAATATTTTAACGGGACTACTTTCTGAGACAGTTCAATAATAGATTTTATGACATTTTGCGTGCTAATACGTATGCCTGAAACATTAGACAGAACTGTAATTTCTCTTTTTTTTTATAAGCTAAGATCATTGGTCTCATTGGATTTGGTGGCGAAATTCGGCTATTCATTGGGCGTATGATTTGAATAAAGTCTGCACATTTAAGACGACTCGGGTAAACTGGGTAAGCACTCTTCTCTAAAAGCGATTTGCTTATAATTAGATTTCACTTATGATTGTCTTTAGTTCTTATAACATCTTCTTAAAAGCAAAACTAAAAAGCGAACGTGTTGATCTTTATCCTAAAAATCAATAAAAGCACACATGGTCACCTGAACTTATCTCGAGCATTGGATACAAACAGAACACAACTTTATATAATGACGGAGTCGCAAGGTTATCACTCTCTAGTGTTACGTTGGCGTCAAGATTCCAACACGAGAAGCTAGTATCAGAATCTTAGCATGAGATAGGCTCGCAAGTAGATAATAAACTAAACTATCCCTATATAAATGTCCTTTTTTTTGCTTGAATATTAGTGAAATCGTAATGTGTGAAAAGTCTGCTGGAGGTGTTTTTTAAACAAGTCATACAGACCAAGTTATTTTATGAATCTCTTAACGTGTCAAAACATCAGATCATCATTCCAACGACAGCGTATAACAAAACAACATAGTACATTTTTGCAGATATCCGATTTGCACGGCCTTCAGTAAGTACGTTTGTAAGTACATCATTGGTTAAATATGAGCGTTGCATATATAGTATAGTATAGCATACATAGCACAATGAAATTTTATTCCTGCAAGGCATGTGCTGCTAACTATTCTACATACGTAGTACGTAGTATAGTGGTATATAAGATATATAGAGGCAGAAATACGAGTAAAATATTAATAAACATACAAGTCCTGCATTCACAGCAACGACGCTAATCTTTCTATGCATGCAACAGATTGCCGTAAAGAATACACTGCTTTCTTTTATGGATCCCGGCAGCCTAAATAAAGACATCGGGCTAGTGACTGCGGCAGTAAACGTATAACTAAAATCCACACTTGGGTGAATATTTATGTTACAAATAGTATTTGGAAAGCTCTAAATATCCTCATAGATTTGTTTAATCTAGTAACGTCGCAATTACCATCGTGTCGTCCCATCGATGGAAATCTTGTCTATATATCGGTATACAGACATCGTCAACACTCGTTCGCCTCATATACAGGTAGTTCAACAAGTTCTTAAAATGAGCTTTTCAGAATTCGAATTTTGGCGCGCTTTCACCGCTATTGGAAACGGCAACTTTTCGAATGCTAGCAGTCAAAATATTATGGTGATTGGCCGTTGCGATTTCGTTTGATCGCTTGTCCCGTGCAACGCATCGGCGTGATTTTGAAAAATTGAGAAAAAAGAGTTTCCAGTGGTTATCAAGCATTTTTATTTCAAAGGTTGGAATGCGACCCAAGTGAAAACTGAGTTAGACGAGGTGTACGGTGACTCTGCGCCATGTTTTGCCACTGTTTCCAACTGGATTAATGAGTTAAAAAGAGGTCGCAGGAGCACCGAGGATGAACTACGTTCAGGACGCCCAAAAACGGCAACTGATGAGGAAAACGTGGAAAAAGTGCGGAAAATCGTTGCCGCAGATAAGCGAGTGAACATTAGGGAGATAGCGGAGACCTTGGGGATCAGTTTGGGTATGAGTGCATTTCATCCTGCACGAAAACTTGAAGATGAAAAAGCTCAGAGCAAAATGGGTGCCGCATTTGCTCAACCAAGGCCAAAAAGACGCGCGTGTTTCCGCTTCACAGCGAAATTTGGCCAAGATGTCGAAAAATCCGTCGGATTTTTGGCGCAGATTCGTGACCGTCGATGAAAGCTGGGTCCATCACTACACTCCCGAGACCCAAGAAGCATCTCGTCAATGGTGTGCACCTGGTGAAAGGACCTCCGAAGAGGGTGCGGACAACGGCATCGGCCGGAAAGATGATGGACTACGGTTTTTTGGGACCAACGTGGAATAATTCTGGTCGACTACGTTGAGAAGCGGTAAAACGATCACGGGAGAATATTATGCAAGACTGTTGGACTGCCTGAAGCAAGAACTCATCGTGAAACGGCCCGCTTTGCAGAAGAAGGTTGTCCTGTTTCACCAGGACAATGCTCCCGCACACAAGTCGCGGCAAGCAACGGCAAAACTGGCCCAACTGAGGTTCGAACTTATTGAACAACCTTCCTATTCTCCAGACCTGGCCCCCTCTGATTATTTCCTCTTCGGACATTTGAAGAATAGTCTCGGTGGAAAGCGTTTTTCCAGCAATGAAGAGGTTAAGGCTGCTGTCAATGCCCTATTTTCAGTCTAAAGACGCGGAATTCTACTCAAGAGGTATAAATGCTCTGAAATCTCGGTGGGAAAAGTGTATTGAGCTTCTCGGGGAAGTATATCGAATAAGAAAAAATTAAAAACAAGATTTGGAAAATTCTTGGTTTTCATTTTAAGAACTTGTTGAACTACCTGTATATACAGGGTGTGACAGAATTATTTGAAGAGCAATACACAGAATTGTAGAGCTCGTTAAGGCAAATGTATTTTTCCAATGGAACATGATCTCTGAGAAGTCTTGTTTTGGAGTGACAGTGAAATTACTACAATTTGTAACACTGGTGTTTTTGCCTAACATAGGAGCACAAAATGTGCTGTTGCGAGACAACCAGTCCTCCTAGACAGAAACAACCTTCGTGTTCGTGACAAAATTCTGCTCCATCTAAAGAATATGCAAGGCCGGTCAGAAGACGCGACATGGTCGCTTTGAAGAGAATTCGCCAAAAATGAAGTTTTTTATTAGCGTTCACGCCAAATACTTCAGAATCATAACTCTACAACCACTCACAGCGCTCAAAACGGACATATTCAGCGCAATTCATAGCGATAATTTTCGTACCAAACCTATGGCAATGCGAGCTGTGGTTGCGGAGTAATTACGATTTTTCAGAGGGCATGTCCAGATTAAGTGCATGAAAAATGACGCGCTGCGGCTGTCGCGCGACACGTCGGCGGTAGTGAACGTCGCCACAGTCATTTTTCATGCACTTAATCTGGACATGCCCTCCGAAAAATCATAATTACTCCGCAACCACAGCTCGCATTGCCATAAGTTTGGTACCAAAATAATCGCCATGAATTGAGCATTGGCCGTTTTAAGCGCTGTGAGTGGTTGTAGGGTTATGATTCTGAAGTATTTGGCGTGAACGCTAATAAAGAACTTCATTTTTGGCGAATTCTCTTCAAAGCGACCATGTCGCGTCTTCTGACCGGCCTTGCATATTCTTCAGATGGAGCATTTTTGGAGAATGGAGAATTTTATCACGAACACGAAGGTGTGCTTAGTTTCTGTCTAGGAGGACTGGTTTGTCTCGCAAAAACACCAGTGTTACAAATTGTAGTAATTTCACTCTCACTCCAAAACAAGATTTTTCAAAGACCATGTTCCATTGGAAAAAACATTTGCTTTAACAAGCTCAACAATTCTGTATATCGCTCTTCATTGTTTTCTGTCACACCCTGTATATATATAGGCTAATTTAACGTAATACTCCTACAGCCATATGTACGGGCCCGTTTAATGTAACACCCCTATAGCCACATATATGGGCGCCACTTTAATGTAATACCCCTTACAAGTTGTTTGTCCAGCTCGAGCACGCACTTATCAAGCGGTTTTGGCGGCTTTGGCGACCACGTTGCAGTGTCCTTGTCGTACATCATCTCATCGGTAATAGCTTGCAGATCGATGGTGACCTGGCCCTTTCGTAGCTCGTCCCAGTCCATGTCTTCGAAAAATGGATGTTTTTGCCATTCGTCGTGTAGAACCGAGCACATCCGTTTCGAGGGCCGCTTCTCCAAGCAACGACTCGATGAGCATCCGAAAGGGCGTCGTGATCGGAAACCCTTTGGGGTAGGGCACCGATGAGTGTGCAACCTTGTCCCGAAACTCTTTGTCCTTCTTGTTGCCCTTGTAGGGCAGCATGCCAAAAGCAAGGTTGAACGCCGTTATACCGACGGCCCACCAATCGAGCGCGCGACCGTAGCCAGCTCCCATCAGCACTTCAGGCGAGAAAAACGGCACCGTGCCGGCTGTCTCACGATCGACGAACTCTCGTCCACTCCGCTCGCCAAACAGTCTTGACCGTCGTGGAATAAACTGGGCGATGCAGACCTTTACCGTGTCAAAGTCGATTAACTTCACACCGCAGCCAGGCATTACCATCATGTTGGACGGCTGCAAACAAAGCCCGCAGGCAGCACGAAACAGTCAAGTCCAACAGTATCGAGTTTTTTTCTGAGATGCGTTAGCTTAGTTTTCGATTCCTCAGGGGAGAAACCTCCTCTTGGAGTTGGGATGCGCAGATAGGTAGCATCGTAATAATAATAATAATAATAATTGTAATACATAACAATATTTTATAATATAATATTATTACTACCAACCTTAATATCGCGATGTATGCATCCTCGAACGTGTAGATGCTGAACCGCTTCACCCAACTGAGCCAATATTAGCTGGCAGACCTCTGGGTCCATGCCTCTGTTTGCCTGCAACAGGATCGTTTTGTTTCGCTAGCTCAACTATCGTTAATAAATAGACATCTACCTAAAAGTATTCAAGATACAAAACTAGTTTTTCTTTAGTACCAGTTTGTTTGCCCGTGCGGCCGTTAAAGAGCAAAACATCGAACCCACTACAAAAGCTTACTTTGATTGCTTATAGAGAAGTGTAATAGCTTGCATAAACCTTCACAGCCTAAATAGTATGTAATGAGCTGGACTCAGTTACCTAACTACAAATTGTATGTGAAATAAACTGAAATAAAATAGTTTGAACAAAGAGACATTGCGGAAGCAAATACAATTTCTATTTGTATTGTGCATACCTTCCGTACAACCAGTTTACGTATTAAAATAGAGCTCATATACAATAGCTATCAATTCCTAACATTAATTATTACGACAGATTATTAATTATTATGACAAATTGTTAATTATTATGACGGATTAACAACAATTGTAGTAATTAGCCATACAGCACATTGAACTTGCGAACGGGCACAAAATAGATAGTTATTTGTAGCATGTTTCTTTAAAAAGTCTCGTTGGATACGCAGGCCTCTGACACTACTAAGGCGCGTACTAAAGTTTCGTACTGGGGGCAGGCCCTGTCATTCTGCGGGATGAGCCCCCCAATGGTAAACATGGTGTATCGTAAACCGTCATACGGTAGGCGACGAGTCAGAGCATCGCATTGTGTTGAAGATACACAGTAGACGACGATGCCACAATGTTATGGAACGGCTACACCCCCCCCCCCGTATGCCGTATAATGGTACAATGAGGCAGACGAGCAAGCAAACCTTGAGGAGTCGATGAAGGTCGACACCCCGGATGTACTCCATGACGGTAAGGAAGGCTTCGTTTGTCGCGAAGGTCGAGTAGTACTTCACCAGGAATCGGTTATTTGTCATCGAGGCGACGATCTTGTCGGCGCACGCGTGCTTTGGTAGCTTGAACTTGGTTAACGGGACTAACTTTACCGTACACGTCACTCGCTCTCCGAATATACCGGCCTTGTATACTGCCCCGAAACCGCCGGCGCCTGTCCCATTGCGTAAGCGACCAGGGCCGATTAGCTTTTAATGATGCGACGAACTCAATGAACACTAAACTTGACCGTTCTCGTACACAAATAGTCTAACTAGCAACTAAGTACAGCACTTTTCAGACAGTTATGAGAACAGTACCAGTAATCACCCATCATGTTTGCATTCTTGACGCCGGCTTTCGGTGATTGGTCTCACTCAATGTACAGTAATTATACATTAGCATAAGCACTTAGTATTTTGTATTTTCGAAATTATGTTTGTAAATAAGTATAATAATTATAGCGTTATTATTTTTGTTACTTCGACTGTCAACCGCTCTACAAAAACAGAACAGCATAAAACGACTCTCTTATGTGTTTGAAATCAATGTTAAATCCGTTGAATAGGCTGAATACATGCGGTCTAGAAACAGTCATTCGACTGCAATATGCAAGAGTCCTAGGAAATGTAGTCTAAGACCGGCAGCATTATGAAGGCCATGCGCAACCGACATCCATAGCTGTTATTGACAAATGTTGCGTTTGATCTTCCGCGACAAAGCAATGGCAACATACCTGTATTAGTAGTACAAAGTATCAGAGTAAAGAATAGAACAGTAAAGGCATATTTGGCTACTGAGAGCCTGCACACAAGCCGGCGGCTTGTGTACTCAGCTGTTAAACGTGGGAAGCCTTAACTGCACAAGTTTCACCGGAAACACGACGATCGTTCTCTGTTAGCTTTGCGTTCCCTTTCCGGTTTCCGATTGCAAATTCAATTTGCTGCAGTACTGACAACCGGTACGCAAGGCTAGCGGAACTCGAAACCCATTGCGTCAGTGTACCTATACGCACAAGAACAAAGGTCGAACGCTCTCCTTTTCATAACCCGCCTTCCCCCCACCCCCTAAAGACACGCGCAGCAGTTGGATTTGGACTACAAATACTGCGTTGGCCAGCTGGAAGCCGCCATGACACCGCGGGGACGATATTCTGCAAGACACTCAAATGCAGGCGTCACGAGAGTTGCATGGCAACTCTCCTAACTAACGGCAACCAACTGTCGAAGCTGTCCTGGCGATACTGCAATGTGCCCTGGGCAGGACCATTGACGTCTAGAATAAACAGGCCTCAATCGTACATCCGGCTGCCGCATGTACAAGTAGGCATATATATATATATATATATATATATATATATATGAGGAGATCGAGGAGGAGTGACAAGTAGTATATATATATATATATATATATATATATATATTTGAAGATATGCCGCTCGCACCGGGTTCATAAGAGCGGGGGCTACCATCAAGCAAGGACACGGACAACTGATTCTTAACTTCACGTGACACCTTTTTACCACCATTTTTATTAAGGCGAGCATTGCCGAGTGTGCAAACGTATTGTAAATTATTAATAAATCATCACAATATTTTCTATATATATGTATTAGATGCATGTAAGCTTCTTATAACGCTTCTGTGCGAGCCTTGGCCACTCGGAACCAAGCGGCCAGTAACACAACGAAAAAATGTCGTGCACGACCAAATTTCTTGTATACGCTATCTGGTAATTGTGGTGCAAACGATGCCTTCTTAACCTTAGCGATGCTATTACAGAAACAAAACACAAAAAAACGCATATCTGAAAACCGATCATTAAAACGCATTGGCAAATCAATTGGAATAGGGGCCGACACATGGTGTTCATGTAGTAAGTAGGGTGATGAATGCACCTACCGAGAAGTCTAATCCCAGTGATCGCCTCTATAGGAGGTATCATACTCATAATGTCACTGCTAATGTCCGACCCTGGGCTCTGATATCCTGCAAGCAAATCACGCACCCGTGGCCAGTCCGTCGGTCTCTGTTTTGCCATTACCTCGAGCATCTGGGTGACTTCTTCTACTGACGCGATTATCTGAACCACCATTTTCGCAAAATTCTAGTGCACGCACAAAATCGTAAAAAGACAAATAAAAGAAGAAGAAAAAGAAAATATGTGACTGTTTTATTATTATTATTATTATTATTGTAATGCTAGAGGGATGAAAAAGCTTTTGCACGGCATTTTGAACTTTATTTTCTTAAATATTGATCGTAAAGTAAACTATCAGCTATACAGCGAAGCAAACGCTAAAACAGACGCTGCGACCACAAAGAAATGGCTTAAAGCAGTTTTCTACCCTAATATACAAAAAAAATCGTTATAAATATTAATCTTGATTTAAAAGTAACTTTTCAAGAAACTCATGCAATCCTAAACTAGGAATAAAATATTACGTAAGATTACAATATACATTTATATAATCGTTTGTAGCGTGTCCTAAATACTATTTGCCAACTTGTAGCAAGCTGCCAGACGCATTGGCGGTCTTTGCAATGTTTCGCCCGGTGGAACGGTCGCGGTGAAGTGTTCAAATCGTATATAATGGCGACGACTGTATTATAGTTATGTACCATCTTTAAATGCAAAGTTATTGCGAAATTAACAATCTGCATGCATGTAGTATTACATGCACGCAATACTGCTGTTTTTGCCAGACGAGCGCATTAAACCAATGCCACGCACATTCTCTGCCGAAAAAGAGATCCGCATGTGTGCACGGGCAATTCTCGCACCACTGAGAGGTCTCAGAAAGTGTGATGTTCTCTCCGATCATAAAAGTTCTCTCCGCTTCTTTTCACTCGCTTCGTCCTAAGCCACGCACACATGCTAGACACGTCAGTCAGCTAAAAATGTCTCTGCCAAACAGTCCGCCGTGCCTCGAATGGACCCGCTCTGAAACGCCTGAAAAGCATATAGCTTCTGTACCTCAAAAAAGCATACTGAATTTTGCATCACGAGCTCGCGGACTTAGCCGGCGCGTCTTATTCGAGCGTCAGCGGGATGCCATCGAGTATCACTATTGGAATATATAGCCTAGTTGAATTTAATCTCCAAAATCCATTAGCCCTTCTCTCCAGCAATGCCAGCAAATGCAACAAAGTTACTGGCAGAACCAAAAAAATTACGTTTGAGTAGCAGGTCGTGTCTTGGCTTCACTGTCGAAGTTGAAGTGGCTATTACATTCAATAGCTCACTGCAATTTTGTTGCACTAGACTGTGCCTCGCATTGTTTCTGGGGTATGCCTAAAGAATTTGCCCATCTAGCACGCTATTTATTGCTGCTTCAGATTATCGGACCTCTGCTCCGAGACCTACTGTACTGTGGCAGTTACGAGTTTTACAGAGGAAAAGCAAACATTCGAGCGTGGGAAATTCGTTTAATTTTCTAAACGATCACCCTGGAAAGTCTAGTCAGTATAGATTCTGCGTAAGACATTTAGATCGAAAATAACCATCGAAAGCGGAGACTGACAAGCGGAAAGAATTGGTCATTCAAAGCATAACTCTCGAAACGTCTTAACGCGGACAGGGCACGTCTATTACAGCTTCGTTATTTAGTGAGGTCCAACACACAGCGACAAATATAACAGCTGGCAACATCAACAGCATTAATAAAGTCTAGGCTCTATGATCGTGGCAACGAAAATGCACTGTTTGCGCGTTCTTTGTTGTACTTGATTAAAGTCAAGTCAAGCGCAACGTCAATGCAACAAGGAACAAACGAACAGCAAGCAAGAGTGTAAATCAGATGTTTAAAGTTTAACTGGAACGGGTATATATATATATATATATATATATATATATATATATACTTTTCACTATTTACGTAGAAATAGAGTACGTAATATAGTTAAGTTTAGAAAACTCGATACTACCCGTTGCTACTTCGTGCAGCATAAAGTAGTTGTATATATATAAATATATATATATATATATATATATATATATATATATATATATATACAATCAAACAATCATTTATTACTCTATATATGTAAATATATATATATATATATATATATATATATATATATATATATATACAGTAACGGCGAGCACTGCCGAGTGTCCAAACGTATATATATATATATATATATTATATATACTATCAAACAATCATTTATTACTCTATATATATATATATATATATATATATACAGTAACGGCGAGCACTGCCGAGTGTGCAAACGTATTGTAAATGATCAATAAATCATCACAAGATATATATATATACTTTTCACTAAATATTTACGTAGAAATAGAGTAAGTAAGCTTGGAAGGGACTATACTAACCGTTGCTACACGAGGGTTTCGAGCTTCGTGCACCGTGAAGTAGTCAGTGTATATAGAAGAGATTCTCAATTCCTTCCCGCACGTGATCATAACCGAGCGCACGAAGCTGTAGACAAACGACTACGTTACTACGTTTGATCAAAATATTTCCGCAACAAACGATCAAACCATTCCAGTAACAAAAATGGAATGGGACTTTAACTGAAAGCGGCACCTAACACATGATATTAGTTAGCATAATTAACAGTGATGAACGCGAGAACGCGTGTTCTATGATAGCATCTCGTATGAGCAACAATACATTATGAAACTTCCTCATATAAAGCTACTAATTGCAAAACTGGTTATTTTGCAGTTCAGGTTCTTCCATGACTTTAACTATATTACTCTTGACTTGTATAGGATAGCATATCCACCTAATAAAAATCTTACCTCCGTTCTGAAAGATACTTACTAAGAGCATTTTTCTAAAATGTTATGTATTTTCAACAGGTTTTCTATAAAGAAATAAAGGTCAACATGCAGATCTGGCGACTACGCCTAAAACAATGTAAAAGAGCATTAGTGTATCTGTACGAAGTGGGGTAGTAGATAAAAGCTGTTTCTATAAGTAGATAAAAGCAGTTGTCTGCTAGCAGCCGTGATGTTCGGATGTTCGAAGTGTGCGCTCCCGTTAAAAACGGGTGAACAACTGGTTGTGTGCAGCCAAGGCTGCTCAAAAGTGTTTCACGGGGGTTGTCTCAACCCCTTGCTCCCCAAGAATGCGCACTTGGCTCCCTGTGGAGCCTGTGACACTCAGAAACCAGGCCAAGGTACGTTGACCGGCCGATTGAGTGAACTACAGTGGAACTTCGTGAAACTGTGGTTAGCACACACGGAACTGCAGGAGCGGGTTGCCAAAATCAAAGCAATTCCGCAAGAACAGTTTGTTGCGCCCCTCACGCTTCCAGGGGGTTTGAACTCGGTTGAAATGCGGCAGAACGCGGACAACGCGGAAGAATAAGAAAGCAAGGCTAGCAGACAGCAGAGAAGGAGGTGACGTCATTGAGGCAAGGGCGAGAGAGCCTGCTGGAGAGAGCAAAAACAATCGCGCAGGCGCCAAGAGAAGCTTGGCGTCTGCAGAGTTGAGTAATACACAGTAACTGTACTGTTGTTGAGATGGAACCACCGGGTGGTGATACAGCGACGTCACCAGCTGCAGTAACAACAACACCGACAGCAGATCCAGCTGATCCACAACCGGAGGACGACGATGTTGTGGTTCGTAAAAGACGAGACAATAAGACAAAACATCAAATGCAGAGGGGCAGCGCAACAGATGACATAGGCGGACTGGAAGTCTATGCCAGACCTGGGAAGAGAGTGCCTTGAGAGTGGCACGATTGGCGCAGAAGACGTCGGCGGTCGGGCTGCAAGTGTGGCTCGCTGGCAGGGGCATAACTGTGAAAGCGGCGTGGAAACTACATACGCATGGTAGTGATGCTGTGTTCTGTGTGGTGGTGTGTGATGAAGATTACGCAAACTGTTGCAGAAATGAATTCTGGCCGAAGGGAAGCCTGTTCCGTCGCTGGGTTGGGGACGTCCCCTACGAGAGGATGGTCAAGGAGAGTTTTAGTGCGCCTGGTGGTCCAAGCCCCCGTAAGTGACTGACCAGTTCTAGAACTGCAAGCGTAGTAGCAAACATACCTCTGCGAGTGCTTCTCTGGAATTGTGAGGGACTTAAAGGGGCAATGGATCTTGCACGTGATGACACGTTTAAGTTGGTTGACATTGCACTACTTACGGAGACATTTCAGCGGGATGAACTGCATATCAATGATATGCGGGGGTTTCACCAGCTGGCTGTCTTACCTGCGGGAGGTCGGGGAAGACCTGTGGGTGGGTTATCTATCTACCTACATAAACGCTTACCACCGATGCAATGCATCAGGAAAGATGAATACTGCATGGTGCTCTCCTCTGGGAGGGTAAACGTCGCTATATTCTATTTCCCACCCACATTCGATTCTGCGGAGATTGCTGAGACGGTAAGCTTTGGACTTTCAGAGTTAAACTGGACCATGCCAACTATCGTCGGCGGTGATTTCAATGCCAGAATCGTTGTGGGGCCAACGATGATGAAGGCGCTGCTTCAGGTGATGGAAAATATTGGTCTGAAGTGCCCTAACGCGCGTGAAGACTATACATATTTAAGTCACAATGGAAGCAGCACCATCACCCTGGTGCGACACGATTCCACTTGTGATCAGTTGGAGAGAACGATGAGAAGCGCAGTGAAGTGGAAAAGGTTATGGCAAAAGAGATCACGCCCCTGGTACTCTCGAGCCTGCTACCTCGCCCACGGTGAAGTGCTCGGACTCCAGCACAAAGCAAAAGCCAGAGCACTATCATCGTAGAAAGGCTTATATAAGACTGCTATGATCATAAAAGGGAACACGTAAGGTAGGAGGAACGACGGCTGCTCGAAAGGGCAGAACGAGAGCCTTCAGCTTACATCGTGCGACCTCGTAGAGCGGTGAACCCGCTTAGCGACGGGCAGGTAAAGAGCCACCTAACTAATCTCTTATTCAATCGTGACGTTGCGGCCGTATCTCCAATCGTACAGCATCCGCTTACACTGGACTTTCAGAGTTAAACCGGACCATGCCAACTATCGTCGGCGGTGATTTCAATGCCAGAATCGTTGCGGGGCCAACGACGATAAAGGCGCTGCTTCCGGTGATGGAAAATATTGATCTGAAGTGTTCTAACGGGCGTGAAGACTATACATATTTAAGTCACAGTAGAAGCAGCACCATCGACCTGGTGCGACACGATTCCACTTGTGATCAGTTGGAGAGAACGATGAGAAGCGCAGTGAAGTGGAAAAGGTTATGACAAAAGAGATCACGCCCGTGGTACTCTCGAGCCTTCTACCTCGCCCACGGTGAAGTGCTCGGACTCCTGCGCAAAGCAAGAGCCAGAGCACCATCAGCGTAGAAAGGCTTATATAAGACTGCTATGATCATAAAAGGGAACACGTAAGGTAGGAGGAACGACGGCTGCTCGGAAGGGCAGAACGAAGCCTTCAGCTTACATTGTGCGACCTCGTAGAGCGGTGAACCCGCTTAGCGACGGGCAGGTAAAGAGCCACCTAACTAATATCTTAATCAATCGTGACGTTGCGGCCGTATCTCCAATCGTACAGCATCCGCTTACACTGGAACAGCACAATATGAATCTGCCTTTCGAGGTGGAGGAGGTGTATCAGGTCCTACGGTCACTCCTGAAGAGAAAGAGCTCAGAGCCCGATCAGGTCTGCTATGAGCATTGGATCCAGTCACTTCCTTTCTTGGCAAAGACTCTTTGTGATTTCTTTAACGAAATTATAAAGAGGGGGCGGATGCCTAAAGTCTGGCATGTCGCCAGGCTTTCTCTTCTGTTCAAGGGTAGACATGGTGATGACAAGCAGGATCCAAATCTCTATCCTGGAGTGGCGTCAGAACGCACATTAAAGAAGATTTTCTGTAAGTTGGTTATTCGACGGATTGAGCGGGTGGCTAAAGAGGCACTTCCACCGGAGCAATTCGGTTTTAGGAGAGGCCGAGGCACCCGTGATGCAATCCATGTTCTCCAGTCAGAAATCGAGCGAGCTGTGGCACAACCTAATCTTATGCAGGTCATCTGTATGCAGTCTTTATTGAGTGAGTCAAATCCTTTGACAAAGCCCCTCGCCATCCGCTGGTTGAAGCATTCCAACGAGCAGGAGTGGGTGGCTCTCTCCTAAGTGTAATAGCAAGTTTCTTTGAGGAGGACACCTTGTTGGTAGATGGTGAGCAGAGTATTAGAGATTAAGCAAAATGTGGGAACTCCGCAAGGAGACCCGCTAAGCTGCGTCTCGTTTACACTTCTCCTTGCTGACCTCGTCGGTTACGTCCGACAGGAGTACCAAAAAGCCGTAGTGGTGATGTATGCAGATGATATCTTGGTCGCTCATCGCGATTTAGGTGCCATCAAGCGCATTACCTCTATGGTAGAGGCGTTCCTTGTCTCGAATGGACTTGAGATAAACACCAGGAAGACCAAAGCCATGAAATTCAGGCATGGAGGTCGATTGGCTGCCAGAGACGTTATAGGTTGCTGCGGCCAACCATTGGAGTTTGTTAGCTCTTTCCAGTATCTTGGCCTTCGGGTTCATTATACAGGAACGACGTTCACAGCTCATGTAAACGAAACAGTACGGAAGGCACTTGCCTCTCTTTACGCGGAAGTAGGCAATGTCCGAAGACTGTCCGTTCTCTCAGCAGTGAGGCTCTTCATGCTTAAGATTGTTCCGGGGCTGATGTACGGTCTTAACAGGGTGTGGAACCACCTCACGCTGGTGAATATTAACCAGCTTGAAGTGTTTTACATTATATATGAGGCGAGTGCTTTGCTTGCCTATCCGAGCAAGGAGCCGCTTTATGTATCTCATGTCAGGCTGCCCATTGGCTGCTGAAACAATCCGACTAAAGCTGAAGATGCCGCGTACAGTACCTTTCGAATGTTTTATTTCGGAGTGGGAAGCTAAAGCCGAACAGGCCAGGCGGGAGGTCGGTGGTTTGGACGTTTTCAATGCCTTGCACCTTTGGTCTGGTCCTGCATGTAACAATCGCCACGTATACACCAGGTACATAGTGCATGGTTATTACTACCTGGTATGTTCAAACGCAACCTTTCACGAAGAGTACGAGTTGTGCACCTGCCGGTTCTGCCTGCGGCAGAGGTGTGCCAAGTACCATGCAGTGGAAAGGCACAGCGCTGGACCGAAAATCGTTGCACTACTTCTCTCGTCGGAAGCGTGAAGAAGATAGAGCTTTATGAAGAAACATTTTGAAATGTATATTATACTCAATCTGAGCGAAATAAACATAATTGTAATTGTAATAAGTAGATAAATTGTAATAAGTAGATAAAACCTGACTATTTACATTTCATACCAGGCTGTCACCGCTATCTCTAATGATACAATGCTCGTCCCCCTGCGTTGAGAATACTATTCCTAGGTATGGATACTGTTTTACAAAACATAAAGTGCATTCATTATTACTAATTGTATTCTAAATACTCAGTAATTTGCATACATGATCATGTGTATCCATAGGAAACATGCTTCGACGATTAAAAATATTATTTCGATAGTTCCACCAACACGAGTCTATACCTAACACTAATTAATGCTGCCAACAGCAACATAGCGTTTGGGATAGAGCAATTTAGCTCCGCACGAACCACGACGCATTGCTTTGTAGAAGACGTACAAGAAGCGTCTAATAAAAATATGCTCTGTGACGTATTTTACAGCGTAAACCAACCTTGTGATGAAAAATGTTTTTTCAACAAAGCCCATTTTTATCTGGATGGAACAGTCTAACCCTCACGTGATTTACGGAGAGCCGTTACATATGCCATGTGTGACAGTTGGGTGCGGCTTCTGGTCCAACAGACCTATTGGATTCTATTAGTTTCACTCCACTATGAATGGCAATCGTTATCGCAGTATAATCCTTAATCATCGGTGGTCAAATTCGGGCGAAATCAAATATTCGACCTTAGCCATAAGGTACGTCCAGACCTTACGCCGCCGAACAAGATTTTGCTTTATCTATTATAATAGATATGTATAATAGATAAAACAAAAGCCCTGCCTATAATGACAGGCAGGGGAAAGTTAAGCATAGTTTTTTTTTATATCAAAAACAACAGCATGCGTTGAGAATTAAGCCAATGTCTTTGCAAACTTAGCTGCTTAATGATTATTGTTTCAGTCATATAACCAGACTTCAGAGGATAGGGAGAGGACTTTTTAATGGGTTAGAGTCCCGCACTATCGGCCCACGCTTTAAGACGAGTTCCTTGCAGTGGTCACCGTGTGTAAAACAATTAACAAAAAACATTTCCAGTTGCTCCTTTATACAAAAATAGTTTGCCCAGCGTCTAAAATAGGCGACTAGCTATCGGATCTCATGTAGCGTAACACAGTTTGAACATTAGTAGCAGCCGGGCAATCCAGAGGGTTTATAGTCGCTAAGGGGGTCACAGGCAAGAATGTCCGTTGTCATCGGTGATTTTTTTTTTATGTAAAAGGGAGAATAGCGCAAAGGATTGATTGCACGTGTTTATAATGACAGGCAGGGGAAAGGGTGTATTTATCGAGGCACCAGTGCTACTGTTTGCTGGACATATGGTAGGTTAAAGCGGGGAACTAGCAAAGTTGAAAAAAAATGAATGCATGTTGTTTGGAATTGGACATGTTGTTTAATGAAAAAAAAAGAGTAATTTTAGTATTTATTGGGGTTGGGAGAAAAATGAAGCTTGTATTACAGGGAAAGGAACTGGACTATCTAATTTAGTACAAGTATCTTGGGATGACAATGACAATAGGGGATGCTCATTTAGAGGAAGAGAGATATTACGGAGTACAAAGGCTGAAAAAGAAAGAATTGTAGTAAGGTGTAAGGGCATCTGGGGTCTATTAAATATATAGTAACAAAGAAAATATGGAAGGTCATGTATGTACCAGGAGTGACTTTTAATTTGGACTACAGCACGGGGTTGGGAAAGAAGTTGGAAACAATACAAAAATAAATGATAAAATTTGCATTGGGCTGCTGTTGCCAGGAAGTTTTTTGAGGGTAGAGGGAGATGTCAAAATGCATACAAAGGGAAGTACAGAGTAATCTAATATTTAGTATTAGGATTAAGAATTTCACAAATAAAAATGAGTAAAACTGATAAAGCTGGTGAATGCACCTCTAAGGGTCAAGTTGAAGTGGGATCGCAGAGTAGAATTTGCAGCTAGGGGAATTGGGTCTAATAGTCAGCAATACGCAAGAGCAAGAATATCGGTAAAAATTGTAATATTGAGGGTAAAAAAGTCATACACGGGAAAACGAAAATTTGCGATGCGTTCTAGATCGAACTTGGAAGGTATTTATGGAAAGAAAAAGCGGGAAAGAGCGAGGTAGAATGAGTATACGATAATTTAAAAGCAACTAATAAACACCAAAAAATATAACCTTAATGCATCGGATGAAGTCCATTGCTAGCAGTGTTGTCTGTTCCATGCCGTAATGTTCCCTCGGAAACCGCGATACGAGCACCTTGCGATTGCAGGATACGAATATCGATAACGAACGCTTTGTATTAGACATTGGCCTGCAAACGGTTGTGAATATCAAATTTTATGCAATCAGTCTAAACCGTCATCTAAGCAAGTTCGATAGGGCTGCCAGCTTATAGAAAATTAACCAACTAATTACACCTAATTTAACTAAATTAAGCAAAAATCACTAATAGTTTTCAGGAAACACAGCATTTTAGAGAAAAAACATTCAGGTTAAGGCATTTTACATGGTACTACTATCCGGACATTGTTTAATATTTACCCAATTACATTTAGACAGCAAAATAGGAGTGTTCGATTTTGTACCAAGGACATCTATTTATGGGAACCATAAAAAACTTAATTTTTTTTTTTGAGAAGAGGCGCACGTGCAGCGTAGGACTTGCCACCGACGCCTGGGCTTGGTACTGCAGATGTCCATACCCAGCAAAGTACATTTCTTTTATGGTCTTGTGCTGACTACCAAAAGAGTGTGACATGTGACTGCTAACTTAAGCGTCTGCGAAGGGAGGTGAGTTTACGCGTCTGACTCCCTCGGCTGTTACTAGAGACCACGAGCTCTGCGGATACATATGTGTCGCCGCCATGGAAGGCAGGAACGCCGCTGATAAACCAAAAGAGGGTGCTTTTAACGGCAGGAGCCAGAGCGCTGCACCTACGGTCCGAGATGGCCTCCGGTCGAGAAATAAAAACAAAGCAAATGGAGGACGCTGAAAACGACTACTACAGCAATTGCAGCGGACAACGGCGGCGATGATTGACACGTAGCACGAATCCATCGGAACCGCAATAATGGTGGAAATCACACAAATAAACCGTTGCCGCACGGCACACGATAGGATATACTGGTGCTCGGCGTCCGGGACAACATACCCACTTTCCAGACTAACCAAACACGGCTATTGCTAGAAACAGAGAAAAGCCGAACACTAGACTATGGACAGACGCACGGCGATTTGATGCCCGGGCTACAGCTTTGATTAGTTGATGACCTAGACGAGGACAGGGAAGGGTATTCATGTGATTAGAGGCCCACATGGTAGAGGTACCGTAGAGCTGCTACTGTTTGCCAAAATGTCGTGGTCAACGACGACCCCCACTATTAGGCTACAGCACTCCTTCATTGATCTTACACGAGCACAAGACGTAACATTGCAAAAGGTAGTAAACTGGAAGGTCGAGGAAAGAGAGGAGTGAGTTACTCAGTGACCACAGCAGCTACATTGGTGGTAGATGAGCCGTCCCGACAGGGACGAGCTGCATAGGTGAAAAAAGAAGGCTCCCCCAGGGTAGGAAGCTACAGCGGCCGACATCACAGACATACTGATTTCGGACTGGAGCTCCACTATTCCGTGAAGGCTCGGCTAAACGTCTGCCAAAGTACCGGTGGACCAAGAGATGGAGAACACTCGGAGAACATGCACTGGATGCAACCGGACGTACGCGAGTATAGTTCTGATGTTCCTACGCACGTTTTCATCTCAACTGTTAATGTGAATCGTTGCCAAATTGGCGAACGACTCTAGATTGAATCATCGGTAAATAATAGTGCAAAATAAGCATACCTTGAATCTCTTTTTACTAGTTTCTTGAAAATATGCTTCCGCATACGAACAATCTTTTTTCGTTTCCTGAAAACTAGACACATACACTATATGAGATATGGACGTTGATGCCCGTATATATATATATATATATATATATACAACATATACATAATATACACACATGACTTCTCAAACTAAGTGTCGCTAATCATATTTATGTAATGATAAGTAAGGAGGAGATAACCTTTGCGGGACCGAGATTTTTGCAGGCGTCCGACGCATGGCAACGAAATTGTCTACCTACTTATACTGTCACTACAACGGTAGGCTGTTCGATTCTCGAATGAGACTAGGACACTTCTCTGCGGAGAACCGTGGACGTCTAAGTCAGAAGAACCGTACCCTACAAATAATCCAGGTCTTTTAAATGAAAAATCCTCGTTTGGAAAAAAAGTTGTTTAAAAAAGAAAAAAAACAGATTCTGACACCTTACGTCGTGATATGCAAGGGCTGTGGGCAATAACTTGATGGGCATGCACCACAACGCGGGGCCGTACATCTCTGCACTTGTTCACGGCAACCCGCCTTGAATTCACTTAATGAAGTGGCCATCATATTCTCCCGGCCTGAATACCACCGACTCTATGTGGGATACGCTGGTACGACAAGCCAGAGCTAAAACCCCAAGTCCATTTTAGAGATGCTTGTTTGCTCAGAATAGTACACTTCTACGAAGTCTGCGGTCTGCCTGCTAAGGACTGACTATTAGTGACCCCTCCCCTTCCCCCCCGGAAATTTAGCTAATTACGCGTAACTACACCTGGGGCACAGCCTTTAGGGGGATAACTCTGGATGGAAATACGCCATACGATGTCCGTGACCTGATGGTTATCATCGTCATTATAACCATTGCAGATCAGTGAGGTTTTGATTCGTCGATACCAACTCACTGCACGTACACCAGTCAAAGGCAATTTCTAAAATGTCGATCATTGTCGAGCTGACGATTTCGAGAACAGTAGACTTGACATGGCAATAAAAAAATTACGCAATAGTGATCTACGAGTACGCTTTAGATAAATGTCTGCCTGTGGAACTAGCTAAACAAACGGGTAAGCTACACTCGTAAATTGCAGATCTTAGCAAAAGAGAGTTGATGATCTTACGGTTATCTTGACCGTGTAATAATCGTGTGTTCCCTTTACACGAACGTGTATAAATGTCAGCTAGGAAGCGTAATTTGTCGTCGTGGTATGTCAAACGCGTAGGTAGGATTTTCAAACCTGCCGGCAAATCCGGTTGATTTCTGAATGAATATTTAGTGAAGTTATTTTGTCGCCGACACGCATAAAGGCAGAGCACAGCATCATTTTGTAGACTACGCCCAAACCGCGTGCCCATTTTAGTCCTTTACCGGCAAACAGGCTTGGCAAGAGTGTCTCCTCAAGAACCCGTCTACTAAGCTTCCATCTCATATGAGTCAAACTTATGGGTTACAACAGAAGACTTGCGTCGATCAAACTGGCAAATTTGATACGTTGGCCGGTTATCATAGCATTTGTATTCACTTCATTCACCAGCAATCAGCGTCATAACACAACCACATGCACATACGCAAATCGGTCGTCGCGGGTCACTGGTCAACATCAAGCCCTATCACAAACCTATCTCGTGACTCCGCACGGATATGCGCTGTTTCTTATCTATGACCTATTCTCATTAGGAGTTATTCCTGATGCCAAAACAACAACAAAAAAAACAATTGTAACAGCGGCAATAGTAGCTTCTTGTGTTAGTACCATCACAGCTATGAATGAAGTCAATATTATATCATCACTGTAGTAAACTCTTGAAAAGCCTAAAAACGAATTAACGCCAGACGCTGAAGAGATCGTACAAAACAACTGCTGCGGCCAACTGCTTTACTTTGTTATTGGCGAACATTTTTTGGTGTACATATTTGTACACTATGCGCTTGAGCGAGTAAGCAAAGCCACTGCCGAGGCACCGGATCTCCGCGCACCTAGCAGCTGCCAGAGATAGCCCTAGCCCTGTGCAACAGCCAGAAAAGTAAAGCGTCAAATCTTCTTTCCGAGCACAAAGCAATGCCGAATAGCATCGAGAGCGACTGGTTTCGCTTTGAACGCGTTTGGCGACGATCTTAGGAATGCATTATTTACTATGTCTATTGTAACATGTCTGCGCGCTCCTTTCATTTCTGAATAGATGAGGGCCCCTTCTCAAAGAATAACAGACTCTATATAAAGTTTCACCACTCCAATGTGCAACCCACCCGGCACTCTTGACAACTGGTCAAGGACCTACAAGTATACGTGCTTATTTTGGATACTAGATAAATCAATAAATGCATATATATATATATACATAAGGAGGGGGCATCAAATGCGTCTGCTACCGGTTGTGCAGCAGGACACGTCGTCCAATGTGCCACGCCGTAAGTTGTGCCCACAGCCCAGCTTTTAGAGCTTCGCACGGAAAATCTCTATTACTGCTCTAGTATTACATACTTGTTGTTATCCAGTACATACCTATGCTAAGTTGTCCAGGCGCCACTTAGTCATGTGTATTACTGCTTACGAATAATAGAGAAACTTAGTTCATTGAAGCTGTGGTAAGGAAGACAACGGTCGTGTTTAAAGCGTGCACTCACGTTCTGAACGTTCCGTAGAGATACTGTGTTTGGTGCGATGTGTTCCGCTTGCAACTGTCGTCTCGATAGACGTGCCAGGAAACTTAGTAGTGCTGATAATCGACTGGCGCAAAACATCTGCAAATGTTTTTAGCCAATGCAATGTTAAACATCAATTTGCTGTTAAGCGCATAATTATATATATATATATATATATATATATATATATAGGTAGTCTGATCGAGAAATTCTGATATAATTTCTAAAAAACAAATATTTGACCTTTCAAGTTGATTTTATCCCTTTAAAATAATCCCGCCCGCTGCATTGAACTTGTGCCATATTTTTAACGCGTCTTTCGGAATTGAATTGAGTTGTCAAGTCAAAATCAAATGTATTCAAGGTTTGTTGCTCCTGTGAATTTTCGTTAAGTGTTCTATTACGTCCCTTTAAAATGTGTGTTATCCTGAGAACAGAGAAAGTCGCAATGAGCCAAATACGGCGAATAGAATGATTACGGAAATATTAGAATAAAAATGTAATCAAATAATCTGAAATTAGTGACGCCGTGTGCCCTCGTGCGTCATCGTAAGTGAAGGATTCATAAGTTGTTTTCCCCGAATTTAAGCTTCTTGCGCCGGACGTTTTCGCGCAATCTTCTTAAAATTTCGAGGGAGTAACTCTTATTGACGGTAGAACCAGGTGGCAAGTTGTAGAAGATTCCCTTGTAGTTAAAAAAAAAAAGTGAAAAGAGCCTTGGTGTTGGATTTGCTCTGTCTAAATGTCTTCGATGGACTCTCGTCGTGAATGAACCACTGGGAGGGTTAAGCTTTGGTTTTGATGTGGCAACCATATACCCATGACTCGTTTTCTGTAAACATTTCCCGGCGGGCGTTCATTTACTCAATACTGGGATTTTTCGATCCGCCATCGTATATATAAATGTATCTATAGCACGCTATATGTCAAGATAATTATTTACATGAGTGTACATGACATGACATTTTTTATTGTAAACCAACAATCGGTTAATAGAGTTAAATATAGCGAAAATAACATAACATATATTAGTTATGCAACGTACCTTTAGAGCCGGATCTCTCGAGAAGATCCTCAAAATTGTCATCTTTCTCCTCAAGAAGTTCGAAGCGCTCATCTTGAATCCCGCTCACTAGTGATCAACACCGACGCACCGACAAAGCCACAAAACGTATGCAGAACAGCGACAGAACAGAATAATTAAACTTCAGTGTTTGGCGTTGATATGACACCACTTCTGAATGTAGTGTTTCAATGATGATAATTGTAGTAATGCGTGCAATAGTGAGAGTCGTAAATTGGAAAATTGTGTCTAAACTTAAATTTATCATCACTATGTACATAATATGCACGTTTTTTAACGTTCTGGAAATCACATTTTAGACCGGCGCTCGAGCTTGTGGTTGTCGATCCTGTTAGTCATGGTTGCCATGGCCATGCCCCGCCCGAACGGTGCGTTGAGCCACAGCTGCTGCACGTTTTTTCGACTTTTGAAAAGAACAAAACTCTAGGCGTCTGTTAGTCTTGATCGCCAGCAACTCAGATAGAGCATCTAAATGCCGACGTATTGGCTTCCAAAGACGAATTTAGTGCCTGTTCTGTGGCACCATAGAACCAGAGAGCTGTCCCGCTGAATTGGGGCATATGATTCAAATGATATAAACTATAAATTCAAATTCGAGTACTAACACCTTTTCTCAGCAGAGCTTGCCGTTCGATTTGATAGCAAAAAAAACTAGTTGCGAAACGGATGGTAAGTTTGGCATTCTTAACACCAATGCGCAAATATCCCAATGGAAATGATTAGGCTTATGTAGATGCAATCCGAAGAATTTTCATTACTTCGAAGAGACCTTGAAAATATTCATTGCGCTCGTCGCGCACCTCTTAACTGACTCAAGCAGCTCCAACGTAAATAATCTGCTTTGAAATTAACTCTGCGCTGAATTGCGCTCAAAATAGAATTATGATGCTTTTGTCTGTTAGCAAATCACCAAAAAAAAGATATACTTTATTCATCAGAAAGGGAAGCAAGATGGGGAACAAGCCATATGCGCGCTAATAGGTTGGGTAAATACCGCAAAAACTTCCTAGACTACATGCAAAAATCACGAAGGTCCTCATCAATAAATCCGATTCACCATACGTCAAGAAAATATCTTGTTTATATGCTGTATGCGACGAACTACGTAGTTATACCTACGTACATATTTGCGCTTTTTCTTATATTCTTCACTGCCAGTCGCACGTCCTGACGACCGTTAGCCTAGTCTCTGCCTGTTTATAGTAGTCTTTTTTATGGAGGATAGTTAAATACTTTTACGTACTATTGCTGCTAGTATACAAGGAGAAGGTCCCATTTTCCATCTCGAGCAGTGTACGACTCGACCTCCGCGGATGGATGCTAGCCCGCTGAGACCCATACCCACTGAACGCAGCTTCCTTCATAAGCTTCATTCTCTGATGGTTCAGATCTCCATAGAACAGCACTATGGAATAGTATGGAGTCTACGGTACACTTCCTTTTCCCATAATACAATTACGTGAACATAACTATTGTGGGCAACATTTAGTCAGATCGTAGAATATATGATCGCGTGGACAGTGCAACCGTACTGCAGCATCCACAATCACTGACACTGTCTGCGACTCCATTAGCCGTTTGACCTGATAGTTAAAGGATTTGATGCATCAGGGCGTCGGTGTGCGTGTAATGTGTATGGAAAGTACGCATGTAAATAGATAGATTAAGGACCGGCCGCTCGGTCCCATTCCATCGTCCCAGCAGACGTCAGGAGCCTTGATAAAAATCACGGACAAATGGCAGAGCTTAATGTGCCCAACTGAGCACTGGGACGAGCCTGTGACCAGACACCTGCGTCTTTTGCAGAGACCGCTCAGAGTCTGGCTTTTACAACCCCACTAAGAGCTTGTTCCGAAAGATGTACGAATGCTGTCTACTGGAGTAGGGTCTTTCCAGAGCTTTTCCGATACCTGGGACATAGAGGAGACTATGGCAGGACCAGCCAACGTGACAGCTGAAAAGCGCACTCATGGTACGTGTATTCCGCGATAAAACCGCAGCGATGGAAGACGGCTGGCGGATAACTTAAGTTTTCCTCTCCATGCGTTCAATACCTTAGATAACCCCTTTGACAAATTGACACTTCTGGACGACCTTGAAACCGGGAAGGAGATGAAATAGGTCCAATATATTCTGGGATCAATTTTTGGAGCTCATGACATAGAATTCGCACTTCGGGGTTAGGCAAAGGCCAATCACCTTCTCGAAATCCCTGACTCTGCTAGGCCATCCTCTAGTACACCGTCGTCCAAGTACCAGGCATTTTAGTAATACTTTAAAAGCCCTTTAAGCATGTTCGATTAAGTCCTTTAGGCATGAGCAGAACGAGGGTCGACCTAAAGAATTTGCTTGTTGAAGGGCGGAGGGCGAAAATAAGGAAGACCAATGGCGACGGTTATGCGTAAGCCGCGTGCGCCTGGTGGAACATTTGCACGGTACATCATTTTTGCCGTTTTCAGCAAGTGATCTCTTTTGACACTGCTAGCTGGGAAGTTTATAAAGGCGCGGCACATGTGAATTCCAATCTCCGTACCGCCAGGAGTTGCAAAACCCAACTGATGAGGACCAATTGCCGATCATTTTGTAGCCTTGTCAGCTGCACACCCTGCTTTCGAAGCCAACCTCCGGAGTGCAGACGAGCGTGTGATCGGGCGAAGAGAGCCATCTTTAATATTGAAAGCAAATAGTCAGTCCTCCAAATACATATACTCACACACCCTTTAGCAAGGGGGCTTTATTGGGACCACAGACGAAAGTTATTGCAAGCCGGTCTTCAGGCGGCAGAGTTAACAAGTTGTACATGGTTGGCCTAACGCACTAAGCGCCATGCAAACAATTTATTGACGATCGACTTTCAGGCAACAATTTAGGCCTGGATATTTATTCTTGACCGAGCGTTCGCACTATTAATTAAATAAAATATTTTTGCTTGCTCAGGCCAGTTAAATATATGCGAGAAAAATGTGCGTTTGCCAAATACACCTATGTATACCTAACAAGTCAACAATGTTGTACGCATTTAACACGTTAAACAAACTTTTTATGAAAAATGGCCAGTATACTTTCATCACGAGAGCAACCCAGATTGCACACAGGTAGAGCACAAAACAAGATCGCAAGAACTTGTCATTTATTCTTGTTTATGTAGTGTTACACACAGAGAGGGTTGTTTGATTAGAAAGCAGAATCCAGTTCATCCACCTCATAGCTAACGTTGCTAATTCTAGAATATGAGGAGTATAGTTCGTATTGGATGTTGTTATTACACCTAGGTCATATATATATATATATATATATATATATATATAATATAGTTGTAGTCAATGTGAGGGACAGCACACTTATCGGCTGATTGTTTAAGATCAAGTTCATATAGTTTTACATAGTCAGCATATATCTTTTTTTTTGCGAGTCTCACACTAGTCACGCAGGCTGCTAGTGGCGCATGTGCATCATGCATTCCCGAAACCTCCCAGAACAAAAAAAAGCATATATCTTTGCTTGCACATATTGAGGTATTATGTGTTTTAGAGAGTTAGTGTACAGTATGTAATGGAATATACTAGGTAGTGGGGCTACAGGGGAGACCTCCGCCGGAGAATGTCTATCCGATCGTAAGACTCTGAACAGCAGGTTCTAAAGAAGCCCAGGCCAAGTAAGTCAAGATCAGGTGCAGAGCTCCTTGGGAAGTACCCCACGGCAATGCGCATCTCGTCCCTCGCAAGCAAATGCCCAAGGGAGCCTATGGATATCTAGCCATATTTATCTCGTAGAGACTTAGGCTTTCTGACTGTGTCAGGGAGGTGACATACCTGACACTTGCGGTACGCCTTCACCGTGCCACATGCAATCTGTCTCCCTGTCATCTCCAAGAGTTACTCGCCTGGGTGTCATCACCTCTGCGCAAGCGAGGCCAGGTGGCAGGGCATATGATATTCTCGTGATAGCGGATCTCTAGTATTGCAGGTACCATGGTCTATTTGAGGACTGCGGCTAGGACAGGGGTCATGCTCACGACGTAGGGGGGCTTGCTCCCCGGCCTGCTGGATAAACTGACTCCTGGAGTCACCTAGTAGATTACCCTGCTGCCTTGGGTAATAGGCATAATGAGGAACTCTGTTTCTTCGAAAAATGTGGTGGCTAAGAACCCAGTAAGTCTAGCAGGCGGCAGTCTCCTTGGGACAGCTTGACTATAGGCGCATCTACAGATTTTACTTCCAGGACCCCTCCTGAAAATGATCCTAGTGTCTCGGTGTGCGATGTTCTCAATTCCTAACCCTGCGAAATGTAGCTAAGGTTGCTCTTGATAATCCTGTAAGGGACTGCGTGTCGTTTCGTGGAAGGCGCAGGACCAGCGGCGCCTTTAATAAAGTAAATGGTTTATTTTGCAATCCGCTTGTTTTTTTCAAGATGGCACATAATTATAATACATCGTCATTATATATATTTTTAATACTTTAACGACCGCCCCACCAATTGAAAAAGTGCTGACACCGCCGGTGCATCTGGCGACCCGCTGCGTAATACTTAGCGCACGTCTGTGAGCAGAACCGGCGTCATTGGTCGCCAACGTGGTAAAACCCTTCGGCCATACCCAGTGATGATACCACGTACAATGTACCTTACATACGCGTGCCGACTAATGCATGCCATTCTATCATACAGCTCCCTGGGTAAGGTACACTGCGCTACCTCTTGACTTTTTCAGCCACTCCTCCAAAAATTGCTGAAATGGCCTTGCAATAAGTGGCTTAAGCCTAACTCTATAAGTTCTACTGCCGGTCCACGATTCACTAGCAGGTACGCAAGCGGTATCTTGCGGTCCGCGGCAAACAAAGAACACGCTTCATATATATTGTGAAGCATCTCTCTAGCTGGGCAAATTCTACCGCTGAAAAATACCCTAACACCCTGCCAAGATTCTAGCTCAACATCAGTACAATTTTAAGCTTCAAAAGACGCACTGTGGCTTTTAGAGACAGTTTTCGATGGTATCTCGCCTCTGTATATATAGAGGCAATAGCCGCCCGACACCTGTTGCCAATATGCTGGGTAAAGGTCGTTTCCATATAATGTAGTCTTAGACCCAAATACGGGAAGGAGTTACCGGACTTCAGCGGTCGGATACATCAGCCAATCGACCCTCACGACGGATAATGGCATTCACGATTAAGGCTTATTTCTACGTCGCCTAGAATTCAACTAATGGCCGCGGTTCCGGTGGGTCACTACTATATCACCTGGCGGTTATAAACTTATTCCGTACTTGGCGGGCGATAAGTTAGATAGACAACTAAGAGTGCCCCCTTGAGGAGTGCCTTCGTATTGACCTAGCTGCAAAGTGTTCTCGCATTTTATGTCATGAGTGCCGATCAAGACAAACACTGAAGTGCTTTGATTTAAGAATGATGGCAGTTTTTACGGAGTTAGGCAAACTGATTTCCAGACGTCTTCGCAAATCTATAGGCAAACGTTTTGTCGTTTCAACGACCATTGCAACATTCAACACTTTGGGTTTACTACCTATTTGCTGCTCCAAAGCCAAAACCATCTGCTCGAACAGCGTCTAAAAATCTGTTTGGTTTACTGGTATTGATTTACATACTTCTAAGGTTTACATTTTACACTTAGAATCAGCGCAATATATAGTGTGCAACCACGTTAAACACTCTTTGATAGTAGGTTATGGCCATCTCAGTGAAAGAAACCTGCCTCGTGCTCCGTAAGCTTCTAGTGGTGATGGAAAGCCAAGATAGTAGAGAAAATAATTATTGCGACATAAAATTCCACATGACATTTCCAGTAACACTGAAACCACATTGAAGCAGCGTCCTTCTTTTTTTATTAACCGAAAGCGCCAGCAAAACTGCAGCGACTAGGAGCAACAAACAGCCGTCAAGGAGCAAGAGCGAAAAAAACATAGGTGTCAATAATAATATGTATCTAAAATGTAAGTTTGTATTTATACGATATCAAGCAACAGTAGTAATATTTCGACATTTTCTTAGGAACGACGCAAAGAACAATTAGGATTCTTCAAGGACCATAAACTGAAGCGCTCCCAAGGAAAACAGAGCAACAACAACAACAACAAGTTCATGAAGAAGCATCTTCTCAAGCGTCTTGGCTGTGTTAACTTGTAAAGTGACCAGAACGAAAGGACCTCTCTATAGCAACATATATATATTAGGTGTCAATATATCGCTTGGCGCCAGATTTTTGCTTCTATATACACACAAGTTTCGAAATCAGTTTGTTTTAGTCTCAGCAAGTCAAATCTCGTGCCAAGCGATGCTCAAGTGAAGCAATCTTTGTTGTAGCGCGCCGTAAGCACGCAGTCAAACGTTCCCGTGGGCGGCGGATAGGCACGAACCCAGGTACAACATCTTTGTTATACGTCTAGTAAATAGTGCGTGGTTAATTGCTCTGTTCTGAACTCAAATGCGAGACGGCGGTAGCTGTTTTCGTAGCCTAGCCAAGCCAAGCCAGACGGCGTTGGGTGTCGCTTGGTGGCGAATGACCACCATTTCAAACCGAGACTAAATGCCAAATATTAAGAATTAGTACTTACACCGGGCATCATTTGAGTACTGGTTCATATTGACGTACGCTTCGTTATCGCTGGAAAATGCTGGCTCCAGTTGCGACGTAAACATCGGCTAATCTGAAAGCAGGCGCCCTAACGCAGAAACGCACGTGGTGGAGGTGTCTACAATTGCAGTCCCGGTTGCACAAACGACGTGAACTGCCCTAAAATTCGATATCAAAAATCACACACGTCACACGCGCTCATACGGATCTCTCTACTGCACCAACACTCCTTCAAGCAGAGCTTGTGCCTTATAATTTCAAAATTACACTTTTGGCTGCTCAACACTGTAAAACAATTGGAGGAACTACTGATTCAGCGAAAAAAAACGGACGGCTAATGCTAACTGTACGACATTTAAAATAAGTGAGTACCGTTAATACTTTTGCAAGACGTTTTGTCGTCGGTTACAGCTCGAATGGTATTAAAGTTAGTAGCAGTGGTCGTAGTCGTCGCCACAAGTGCACCAAAAAAGACTGCAAGTTCTACAACTCCATAAACGTTCAGAGTGTGCAGTTATACTAATCCTACGCTTAACTCGTTTAGTTTCGCATTCTAATCCTACGCTAAACTCATTTCGTTTCGCATAATAATCCTACGCCTAACTCGTTTAGTTACTCAGTAATTTTTCCAACTTCTTGTTAATAGTGCCTGATTACTTACCCCCGTTTGAGCCTCCAGATTCGACAATTCGGATCATATGTTTTTTTCTTACCCAAGAGTGATAATGCTTGACACGCAACAAACGTAAGGTGGCGATAGCACGTGGAGCTTGGTGTACTTTAGAGTGTTCTAACCGAACACGAGGTCAGCACGAGGTCTGCCGGTTATTCCAGCACGCGTAGTTTTTGTATTGGTTTCATTTTAGGGGAAACCTAGTTGACGTCGAAGAACAAGATCTAATACTCACACAAGTCATCTATTGAGTACAGATGCATATCGTAGCAGGCTTCGTTATCCGCGTGATTTGGTGCCGCATCGAGGCCCGACATACCGGCGGCCAGTGTGACAGGATTTCGAGAAGCCGCCTAGCCACCAAATAGGGGCTCTACCGGTGAAGCACGCACATTCTTCCATCGCACTCGGTTTCGCCACTACGGGACACCACAATACGAGTATACACCGTCGTAGAACTCTAGGCCGCCGTACCCTAGTACCCTAGTACACGATGCCTACGAAACGGCTACTGGGGCGTGTCGGTGGCACTCCATCAGATGATAGATAGATAGATGATTATGCGACACATATGTATATGCGGCAAGCAAACAAATATGCCGCGAGCGGCAACTTGATTACATGAATATAAATCTGGCGCCGGCTCCTGTCCGGCCATTTGTGGAACTAGTAAGCACTGTTCTAGCCCGACTTAGTGCTGAAGAATAAGATTTAGTACTTACATTGAGGAGAATTTGTAGCTTAGCCTGTGCTTCGTTATTGGTGGGACTCGCTAGCGTATCGAGGCGCGACATTTCTGCCAGAATCTGACGGAAAATCGAGATTTTGGTTAAAATCTCAACAACAGGCATCCTAGCACAAACACGCTCACTGTCTTGCCTTTGCATTGCACATGTCACTTAACGACACTTGATTGACCGACTGCAATAGCGTGCGTCAGGACACACTCTACACATGTATGCATCAGGACACACCGCACACCAGGACCACCACCAAGATTCGACGCACCATAATGACATCGCCACTGCCGCCGATCGTTAGATTTGCGCCACGCACCCACGACGCGGATTATCGGCATCATGACCAGCACCGAGACAGTTGACGTTCTAGGTCGTTGACCGTCAGGCCCGTCAGGATGTCCTTGTTTGTCCTGGCCACTGTTCTACGCCCTAGGAGAGTTCCGACTGACACCCAATAGTTAGTTATTCTGTGGCTTATTTGGCCTCGTTCACTTAAAGTAACGGCATCGTTACACTGTTTCTTGTCGTCTGCGCGCCGCTCTCAGTAAGGGTAGCCGGTTTGTTTTCTACAAATGCAGACCACACAATACGTTTTAAGGTTGTGTCTAGTGCTCCGTCCCTGTGGCAATCATTACTTATTAAAATCTTCAAAGTTCCTCCCGTATTAAAACCGCGCGTATATTATTTTACCTAGCTGTTGTGTTAGTCATTTTTACCACAAATAGTTGTGTGAGTGCTCGTTAACATTTGTATGCCATTGCAACCACGCTAAGCCGAAGCATTTCCTCAATCTCTGCGCGGAGGTTTAGGAACATCACATTATATAGCACAGCAAAATACCTCTTTTGCAAAACCCAGGTGCCGTCAGTATTGACTGTCTCATGTGCGTTATGCCGCTGCCGCAACAATGGCCTCGAAAGCGCCACCTAAGTTTACTAGCCTACGACCTAGCACATGCGACACCTAAGTTTACTAGCCTACGACCTAGCACATGCGACACCTTTATGATTTCAGATGAAATATCTTAGTAACGGTCATCAGTCAAATTGTCTGATAAGCAACCCCGCTATGCTGGTAAATAGTTGCTCATATGACCTGCCAAGCAGTCCTAGACAAGCCTCAAAGGTCGCTCCCGTTTAAAATAGTTAAGATCGGTCCAAACTACTGTTAGAACGGCGGCCCAAGTCTTCGCCCGGTAAATCTCATGGGACCTGCATGTCGTAGTGAGCAGCTGCAAAGGATGCGTTCTATAACGATCAATTTGACGAACTGCGTATGACCCTCAGCCCCAAGCTGGGTTCATTAGCAGAACTTGTGCTAGATGTCCGAATTACTATAACATTAAAGGTTGGCCCTGGCACAACTTTAAAAAGATCCGAAGAAAATTGCAAACAAGCAAAACGATTAGGCAAATACCGCGGTCGAACATCTCAGGATGAGCTGTGACATAGATAGCTTACTCTACAGGACTTGGCGGAAAAATTGTTAAAAATCCAGAACTGTATATACATTTATTTGATACTAATGTAAAACTAATCCTGGCGTATGCCTCTCAAGTGTGGTACCCCATGAACGAGAAAGATAGACGACTACTGAGAGATGTAATCAAGTACATGTTTTTACATCTGTACGTATATACACATTGCTTTTTTCGACATCACAGTCTTGTTAGGAATTTTAAACTTAAAATTATTCCAAGATCAATTTATATATTGTTCGCGGTGTGCATTACACAATTCGGCCTACGAAATCCAAACTTTTCTTGGCAAATACAAACGATACCTGGCAAATTAAATTCCAGTAGTCCACTCTAGGACGTTGAGGGGTCGAGCATAGAATAGAACGAAAGCCGGGAGAGTAGGACAGGCAATCTCGAGTGATTTCCGTGAGAGTGAGGAGCCACGGAGAAAGTAAATAGAGCTAGAGCGTGGTACACAAGCGCTTACAGGTAGCTTTTTTTAAAGGACCTACTGGAAAATGCTGTACGCACACGCGGACACCAGCAAAGGAAACTCGTCTGCATGTGTGGGCCGGTAGTGTAGGGCTCTAACCCCCTAAAAAACAGTCATGTCCTAATCCCCGCAATTGATTGGGAACTGCATAAGCATAACTTCAAACGATCGAAGGGGGAGAGTAGTTTAAGCATTTAGCTATGCCGGGATGCCCCGCGGGATGATGTCGTGCAGTAACGGTTTTTCTGCTCCTTGGCGCGGAGGATGTTTTCCATAATGCTTGCAATACTGGTCCAGTCGTCGCGTGACTTAATCATAAGCTGTATGATAGGTCTAAGGGTGCCGTCGTCAGCTCTAGGTAAACCCGCACGCTGAGCGGTCCATTCCAGGCACCACAAAATTGTATGTTCAGGCGTGTCCTCTGATTCGCTTTAGCAGTACTTGCAGAATGGAGATGTGATTTTCCCAATTCTGAACAAGTCTGACTGGAAATTACCGTGTCCTGCAACAACCTGAGTGATGTAGAACATCAACTCGCCACCTGGCCGGTACATCCAGGCCCTGATATCCGGGATCAGGGTCCTTACCCGGTACCCTGGCGCTCCGTCCTGGATGAAGTCCCATTCGGCCTGCCAAATGTCAAGGGTGATATTCCTTTCCTCCGCCTTTTTCTTTTCCGGGTCGTCCCACAAGCGGCGCCGTTCATTTGCTTTCAGGTCCCAGGGGACTATGCTAGCCAGAACAAGGACGGCCGCTGTGCTGACTGTTCTATAGGCCATCGTGATACGAGCAGCCACTCTTTGGGCTTTGCGTAGCGTTGCCCTATTGTTAGCTGTGGACAGTGTGGTTGACGGCCACACCGGAGCTGCAAATAAAACTTACGGGTAGCTGACTTTTTACTTTATGCACGTGCTGATATGCCATGAGTGAGTCCGGGAATACCCATACAGACAATGCGACAAGGCACCTAGTCCAACCTGCGTGTTTTGTGGCATTGGTTGCCTACGATATGAGAAGAAAATTGTTTGTAGTCAACAACACAGCCACGTGCACGTGGACTCTTGATAATAAGCTAACCTAGTACATCATCGTCAATGTTCATCAGGTCACTCCGTGCACCTCTACACGTGAGACAGTCCACCCGGTCATCAAAGCGATGCTGAAACGGTACTGTCCCGCGCGTATTCGTGACTGAAATTTTCCATTACCTATTAAACAAGCACTACGCTAGTATGTTAATGAGCTTCATGTATAGATTGGCTCAACATTGTAAACAGTATTTATTATGCGTTAGGGATTGCTAGTACTTACTTTCAGCAAGTATTAAGCGCATTACGGCGTTTTCAAGAGCTTTGATCGACAAGTGGAGATGAAGCGCTATTCCAGAGTAATGGGTATGGATGATACATTCGAATATGGCACGGATTTAGCGCCTCAAGAGACGTCTAGAAATTTATCAGAACTACGTCTAAAAATAATTCCATATTCCAAAAAAGATTTGTACTCTATATTAAGAATGGCCAAGGTAAGCATTTTAGTGGCTACATATATACGAGTATGTATATCCTATAGACGCTGTTAAGGCTAGCTTGGTAGCGTGAGTACGCGGTCCGGTTGACGCCCGCCTTGGTTACACTAGCAATGCAATTCACTTAGGTTTTATTTTATTTTACAGAGAAGCATCGACCGTTTTTCCGTTTTATTTGCCGAAAATTATCAAATTAAAAAATATATATATAATTTTCCTAAGATTCTAGACACCAAATGTTTATTAATGGCCGAAAAGCGTGATTCGCAATATGTATATAATGAAAAGGGCCAGTCGGATTCGTCCTCATCGAATAGTTCCTTAGTGCATCTCAGAATCCATATACTCTACAGTTTTCGACATCGCAGACTCCTTTACATAATGGGTCTAGACCCCCGCTTTAAACGTATACTCTGCGGCAACTGTGATGGTTTCTTTAGTAATGCAACTGCCTGGCATGCACTAGCCGGCACGTGTACACAAGGTACATTGTACATGGCTATCATCACTTGGTGTGTTCGACTCAAGGATTTCACCAAGTTGGCGATCAATGTCGATGCCGGTTCTGCTCGCAGGTATGCGCTAAATACCACGCAGCGAGCTGCCAGTCGCATCGGCGGTTTTTGCACTTTCTTGCCCGGTGGGACGGTCGCTAAAGTGTTAAAATTGTATATAATGATGATTGTATTGTAATTATGTACCATCTTGAAATGCAAAATTATTGCGAAATAAACAATATGTATGTATGTTTAGTAATGCAACTATTGTATATTTGGAACTTATAATTATACAGCGATTTAAGCTTCTAAGTTCGCTCGTCATTGGCACTGGTGTAGTCCTCATTTATATATATATATATATACACACACTTGTACTATAGCTTCTGTTCTCTAAAGTTACGAATAGGGCAGGTGTTTATTAAAGACCCAACGTTATCGGAAACGATCGAATCAGATCTATGTGTACCTGTAAACGGAAAGGAAAACCGTATAATTCCGTTTTATTCTCTTCTTTATTTTTATTAAAGTGTTCCTATATATATGACTCAAGTAATATTCTTTTTAAGACTCCTTATAAATACGATGAAAGCCTCTTTGCCAGAGCCTTGCAGTTGTAGCTTCTTTTCTTTATTTGTACTCTATGAAAGTCCATTATACAGAATATACGAGCTTAATTTATTGTAGGGAGGAATTTAATGATGACTCCGGAATCCGCGAATGGAAAAATCGGCAATGGACGAAAACTGCTAGCCGACGCAGCAGCGTGAATGTTCATAACAACGGGCATAATACGCTCTCAGTCGTGTCTGAACTCACTCATCCAGATAACATTAAGTTGCTCGAGCGATGTTTCGTACAATACCTAAAATGGACACTCTGTTTGTCCCTTGGGGCAAGAAGCAAAGACTATGACATATAAATTTTTTGTGCTATTATTGTCATTTGTACGTGCAGCCATTTGCAGCGATCTCATTTTGATATGCATTCTAATTACCGAATAGGGCACGCGTCGGCGCCAAAGGCCATGGCACGTTTCGATTTTATTGACGGCTGGTTTGCTAGACGGAAAACTAAGCAGACGCACGCAAAACCAAATTGTGCTTAACTATCTGACGGTTATTAATGTTAACCCGCTACTTACACGCACACTTGTAAACAATGCATATAAACCATAAATATCCGTTGTACCACACACAACTTTAGGTGACATGAAAATGCGACTTCATACCATAGTAAGCTACTACTAAACTAGTAATATTGTTATTAATAAGTATATTGATGTCATCTCTTTTGCGGTACACGTCATCAGATTTGGTTGCTAGTTCTGTTATGTCCCTACAGGTAACATTTCACTTTTGCTGATAAAGTCTGCCTACGCGGTTGCGATGTGCTAAATTTGTGTCACTCTGCAGCAGCAGAGTAACTTTTTATATAGAATGAACTTTACGAGCAGCTTGCGTGGAGCGGGTCGTCACTTTTGCTGCAAGTTTTTGTCTCGTGTTTAAAATATGAGAGGTTCTAAGTTGCCTCTTCTATGCCTAGGCGGGAATAGGCCAAGTGTCGTATCTCTCAAAGTTGCGCAAATTTCTCGTCATTAGGGCTTTATTGATGGAGCCAAGGTGATTGTGATTAAAATAGACAATTGCAAAACTTAAGAGGAAAAGTGCGCCTAACTACGTGATATGTCTCCCTGCTAGGCCGACGATTTCTGTCGTTATGTTATGTATTATATTCACTCATTTCAAAATGAAAAAAAAAAGAATGAATTGTATTATAATTATGTACTATCTTGAAATGCAATTTATTATTGCATAATATAATACATAACTATATATATACAATATATATAGTTATGTATTATATTATGCTTGCTCGAGAGTTAAGAATCATACTTTCTACCGCAATTTGGTGTCAAAAAGGTATAAGTTCTACATAACTTTAGAGTATATGCTATTGTCATATATATATATATATATATATATATATATATATATATATATATATATATGCAGATGAGTTTGGCAAAGCGGGAACAAAAGTCCGAGGCTTAGACGAATGTTGTGACAGTGGTATATACAGGCTATATTAAGTGGCAACAAAAAGGTAAGGAAGTTTACATTTCTTGGCCCCAGACAAAACTGAAACGAGTTGAATTATCTACTGGTTTATCAGATGTGTAGGCTTTCAGCAAATGAATGAAACGCACATTGGCAGATGCCTCTCTGCTTACAGCCAGTGGGCTTGCAATTCGTTGTGACCAGCTGACCCGTTGCGCGCATCTGTATTCCAACATCACTGTGTGAGCTAAAGACATTTATATTGCCGACATCCGAGGTAAACAGCGCGCAGTCTGTCCAACCATGCTAGCGCCAATTTTTGTTACCCACTATATCGCACAATTTATCGTTTATATATTTTGCCTGCTTGGCCTACGTTACTGCAGGTTTGCAATTATTATAGACTCACGATTTGTGGCTCTCTCGCTTACTAGACCCGCTTGGCCTGCGAGACCTAGTGTACAGTATGTCCGTGTAATTCGCGTGTTCTAGTACATATTTGCTTTAACGGTAACCGTATTTATAATCTGCCCGCTCTTGTAAATGCTAGCGTTCGCCCGATGGCAGCTTAATCTATTACAAAAAGTAGGTTAGGACATGCGGTCTAATGCGTTTGCTCTAGAGGTGTTTTACTGAGCGAAGTTTTAACTAAAAATGCCGCTAAAACTCTTTAAACGGTTTTGTTGTAGTCGATCATAACGGTGGCAGGTCAGTGACAATATAATGGCGGCGTGGTTTAGGGCACTAGTGCGCTAGTTATGGTTGTCATCTACCGGGATGCCGCCGGTTCGACCCCTGTTGTTAATCGAATTTTTTTAAGCAATACTCATTGAGAATAGATGAGAAATCATACTATTGAGAGTCCGCGACTATGCTGTAACAATAACTGTTAGGAAAACTCTAGATAACTCAACTTGTCCTTAAAAATGTTTTTAATTTTAGGTCAGTGACAATATGACCGTCTTGTGAGACGTAAGTGTATCGGTTGTGGCTTGCCCAGGGGGTACTTGGTGAGGAAATAAAAAATAAGTCAGTCAACGGTTTACAATCGTCATTGGTTCTTCCTGTGGCTTTTGTGCGGTCATTAGAACCGCACGGTTAGGAGCTAACATAAGATGTCCTGTTTTTTTTTCTAATAGAGCATGTTTTTGGATATAGATTAGCATGTAGACAAATATTATTTGTTGACACTATTCCGGCCTCTACTGTAAAATTTTAGTGCATTGAAAATAAACGTTTCTGCAATCTCGCGTGGTCTCCATTATATCGAGAGTATCAGCATTTAATTCAGAGGTACGCATTAAGTAATTTTGTCTTATGCCGGTGACGACAGGCATTGCCCCTGTTTGCTAGAAATATCTGCCTCCTGGGGTGGATTCCGGTGTCATATTTTTAAAGAGCTAACGGGTGAATGCAGGCCGCACTACATGAATACACTCGTGTACAATGAGCTTTGATTTGTTTTTCAATTGGTAATAGTTAACAAAGTAAAGTTAGTTAATATGCAAATGCAAATACTACAGACTCAGCCATACCTTTAATAAGTAGAGTAGACGCCGCATAACCGCGCAATGGCTATGGTGCGTCTATTTAGCTTTCTATCATTAGGATCTAACGCTCAATGCAGGCGTAGCTTGCCGTTGCCTGCACTATCTTTACCCGTGACAGAGAATGAGAAGGGGTATGGATAGAGCTTGACCTTTACAGGCGGATGTCAAGGTCAACCTATACCATCTTATTAGGTACTATATTTTATTAGCAAGCCCGCTCCGCGTCGGACTCTATGGTGTTGCACACAACAAGCGAACGATCGAACCGAAGAAGCATTGTAAGAACGACGTTAGTGTCGAGAATCAAGAGAGCAGCGAGGTTGCAACATCTAAAAGCGAGCATATAGTTATAACTTGCACAATATATCTCCTGTAGCACAGGGTCAGAAAAGCACGTGCCTTCATATCGAACTTGTGTTCTGCTAGACATATACTCGTATTGTTTTTCTGCTCGTACCGTAACGTGCTGAGTGGACTACACAGGTTAAACTCGCGAAGCACTCTCTGTAAACATCTAAAGCGCAATTAATTTTCTATCGTTGACAACATCGGTGTTCGCGACGGCAAAAACTATTTACGCCACACTGTGCCCCTGACGATTTTAATGATGCTTAGGTCACCTAAATTACGCTTGTGCGCCGTTTGGTGAAACATACCATGCTCGAAAACGCTGATTGCTGAAAAATCAAGCGCGAGCGTAAAACGGAAAGAAAGAGTACAGCGTGATAGAGAGGGTGAGTCTGATGATACAGAATTTACTACAGTGCACCGCCAAAGAGATCGCAGGCGCCGAAGGTAGTTGTGACGAGGCAAGAGGCAATAGTATATATATATATATATATATATATATATATTCTGCCAGCGTCAAAAAGCTACAAAATAATTTCAACATATATTATGACTATATTGTAGGCCATGTAAAGCGAAAAATGGAGAAACCCCGCCTGACAAAAACTGGAGGGCTTTTCATTTCTGTTGATGCCAAGGACGACAAGGGCACCTTGCTCTTACTGCAAGAGATAAACGTAACTGCCAGAATAAGTGGAGCACACTCTTCCGTGAAGGCAAGATACCCGGTGTGCACCCGTCGATCTCAGAAGCTACCATACTAACTGAACTGAAATCATTAGGAGTAACCGAGGTGGCTTGAGTTCAAACCAAAACTCCGATGAGCAACGTTGTTTCAGGACTGTGTCTCAACTAGGTACGATGCTGGACAATAACACACTTCGCATCGTGTCTGGTCTGCGGCTGGGGGAGGCGGTCTGTGCCGATTATTAATGCAACCGGTGTCGGTTCCCCGTAACAACAACAGGGGAACACGTTCTCTCGTGTCGATCCAGCGCTGGCCGCCATCCACGACACTATGCAATAACGACGTCGTCTGCCGTGCACTACATAGTGCACAGGTGCCGGCACTAAAACACTAACCCCTTGGGAAGAGGTCGCCTACTTGTATGGGACGTTACCGTGTCTTGTACAGGCCAGGAGCTACGTCGCTCGAACAAGCCAGAAAGCTGGTGCCTCTGCTTGTCTTGCGGACACCGCAAGTTTATAATGCGAAATACAGAGAACTTAATGCGTACTTTATTGGCCAGCCAATTGCCATAGAAACTTACGGACCTATGGGTAAAGAAACGTCAATTTTTTTTAAAGAGCTTGGAAAAAGACTAAACGCAGTCACAAGAGATCTTCGTTCTGGAGAGTTCCTACTGCAGCGAGTATCGATCGAGCTTCAGCGGGGAAACGCGAAAAAGGGACACTTCCCTTCCCTCCGCCGAAGGGTTTTCTGAGATCCCGTAGGAATACTGATGTTCTTAATACTATCTTAATTAAATAAATCATGTTTTACAATGATGAAACAAAGAAGTGTAGAGGCGAGCAAAAGCGACAAGCCTCCTGGAGGCTCGTGACCGGCCTGCACAGCAGCAACAAATGCAGCAGTACAGAAAAAAGCGTAACATACTCAAGATAAGAGATCGCTACTTAAATTATTTTATTGGAACTGTGAAGGCATTAAATCACACTGCCTACTTTTCTCTTTAGCTGATCAGTATGACGTATTGATCTTTATTAAGACATGGTCCACCAAACCCACGGTCGTCTTTAGTTGGTGTGTAACGGAATGTCTGGGTGTACACATAGAGGGATCGGGTAGAACAAGTGGGTGATTGCTTTGTTGTATATTAGCAAGCTCTCTGGCGCAAAACATACTAGAAAGAAGATAACTGCTTAGTCCTCACGAAAACGCCATCAACGCGATTGCAACACATTCCAGTTTTTTAGGAGCAATAGCAGCAGTGCTGGAAAAATATTACTCCTCATAATACTATTCCTCGACACGGTAGACCTACAAAAAGTGACTGTAGTATGTGGTGATCTCAAGTATCGGCTTTACAAGCCAGAAGCAATACCAACACTGCTGGAGAAATTAATACTATTCCTCGACACGGTGGACTTACAAAAAGTGACTGTACTATGTGGTCATCCCAAGTGTCGGCTTGACAAGCCAAAATAATTAAGGACGGTGCTACTACTCAGCGCCTTGGCATCTCGCAGTATGTGGACTACGCCACGAATGCTAACCTATGTAATGCTATGTACAGGGATGGTGCAAAAGAAGACTCTGGCGTTTTGTGCAAGGTAGCACCTACCCGTTGCAATGGAAATATCAATTCATCTGCAATTAACATATCGCGGGCGGGCTCGCCTAAGTCGAAATCTTAACCTCAGCCGTCTAAATGTTACTTCGCAAAGCATATTCCCAGTGCCAGATGTGATCAACGTGGAATCGTATGCCACTAGCATTCAAAGTCTCATTCCTGGCAGTGCTTATGCCTTATTTATCGAAGTTACTTTTTAAGGAGCTTGACCAAATCAAGACAACTTTTCTGAAAAAGGCGCTAAGAGTCAACCGATTAGTCTCAATAGATTAGTCTATTTACTGGCGTTGTTTCTGCTATTTGTTGAGGATTTACAAAAAATACAAGTTTTACCAGAAACGGCAGCTTTCAACGAGTACGTGTCTGAATGGGAGAATAATATGGCAGGCATTGGCCCACTCTTTTTTGAAATCCAGGCAATGACGGGTAGTTTGTGGAAGCGCTGCAATGATGAGCATAGAAACTTAATCGCGCGATTTGTTGTACATGGCTTTCACATGAAGATATGTATTCGTATACATATCAATTATACCATTGGTGCCCCTGACGATTTTAATGATGCTTAGGTCACCTAAATTACGCTTGTGCGCCGTTTGGTGAAACATACCATGCTCGAAAACGCTGATTGCTGAAAAAATCAAGCGCGAGCGTAAAACGGAAAGAAAGAGTACAGCGTGATAGAGAGGGTGAGTCTGATGATACAGAATTTACTACAGTGCACCGCCAAAGAGATCGCAGGCGCCGAAGGTAGTTGTGACGAGGCAAGAGGCAATAGTATATATATATATATATATATATATATATATATTCTGCCAGCGTCAAAAAGCTACAAAATAATTTCAACATATATTATGACTATATTGTAGGCCATGTAAAGCGAAAAATGGAGAAACCCCGCCTGACAAAAACTGGAGGGCTTTTCATTTCTGTTGATGCCAAGGACGACAAGGGCACCTTGCTCTTACTGCAAGAGATAAACGTAACTGCCAGAATAAGTGGAGCACACTCTTCCGTGAAGGCAAGATACCCGGTGTGCACCCGTCGATCTCAGAAGCTACCATACTAACTGAACTGAAATCATTAGGAGTAACCGAGGTGGCTTGAGTTCAAACCAAAACTCCGATGAGCAACGTTGTTTCAGGACTGTGTCTCAACTAGGTACGATGCTGGACAATAACACACTTCGCATCGTGTCTGGTCTGCGGCTGGGGGAGGCGGTCTGTGCCGATTATTAATGCAACCGGTGTCGGTTCCCCGTAACAACAACAGGGGAACACGTTCTCTCGTGTCGATCCAGCGCTGGCCGCCATCCACGACACTATGCAATAAACGACGTCGTCTGCCGTGCACTACATAGTGCACAGGTGCCGGCACTAAAACACTAACCCCTTGGGAAGAGGTCGCCTACTTGTATGGGACGTTACCGTGTCTTGTACAGGCCAGGAGCTACGTCGCTCGAACAAGCCAGAAAGCTGGTGCCTCTGCTTGTCTTGCGGACACCGCAAGTTTATAATGCGAAATACAGAGAACTTAATGCGTACTTTATTGGCCAGCCAATTGCCATAGAAACTTACGGACCTATGGGTAAAGAAACGTCAATTTTTTTTAAAGAGCTTGGAAAAAGACTAAACGCAGTCACAAGAGATCTTCGTTCTGGAGAGTTCCTACTGCAGCGAGTATCGATCGAGCTTCAGCGGGGAAACGCGAAAAAGGGACACTTCCCTTCCCTCCGCCGAAGGGTTTTCTGAGATCCCGTAGGAATACTGATGTTCTTAATACTATCTTAATTAAATAAATCATGTTTTACAATGATGAAACAAAGAAGTGTAGAGGCGAGCAAAAGCGACAAGCCTCCTGGAGGCTCGTGACCGGCCTGCACAGCAGCAACAAATGCAGCAGTACAGAAAAAAGCGTAACATACTCAAGATAAGAGATTGCTACTTAAATTATTTTATTGGAACTGTGAAGGCATTAAATCACACTGCCTACTTTTCTCTTTAGCTGATCAGTATGACGTATTGATCTTTATTAAGACATGGTCCACCAAACCCACGGTCGTCTTTAGTTGGTGTGTAACGGAATGTCTGGGTGTACACATAGAGGGATCGGGTAGAACAAGTGGGTGATTGCTTTGTTGTATATTAGCAAGCTCTCTGGCGCAAAACATACTAGAATGAAGATAACTGCTTAGTCCTCACGAAAACGCCATCAACGCGATTGCAACACATTCCAGTTTTTTAGGAGCAATAGCAGCAGTGCTGGAAAAATATTACTCCTCATAATACTATTCCTCGACACGGTAGACCTACAAAAAGTGACTGTAGTATGTGGTGATCTCAAGTATCGGCTTTACAAGCCAGAAGCAATACCAACACTGCTGGAGAAATTAATACTATTCCTCGACACGGTGGACTTACAAAAAGTGACTGTACTATGTGGTCATCCCAAGTGTCGGCTTGACAAGCCAAAATAATTAAGGACGGTGCTACTACTCAGCGCCTTGGCATCTCGCAGTATGTGGACTACGCCACGAATGCTAACCTATGTAATGCTATGTACAGGGATGGTGCAAAAGAAGACTCTGGCGTTTTGTGCAAGGTAGCACCTACCCGTTGCAATGGAAATATCAATTCATCTGCAATTAACATATCGCGGGCGGGCTCGCCTAAGTCGAAATCTTAACCTCAGCCGTCTAAATGTTACTTCGCAAAGCATATTCCCAGTGCCAGATGTGATCAACGTGGAATCGTATGCCACTAGCATTCGAAGTCTCATTCCTGGCAGTGCTTATGCCTTATTTATCGAAGTTACTTTTTAAGGAGCTTGACCAAATCAAGACAACTTTTCTGAAAAAGGCGCTAAGAGTCAACCGATTAGTCTCAATAGATTAGTCTATTTACTGGCGTTGTTTCTGCTATTTGTTGAGGATTTACAAAAAATACAAGTTTTACCAGAAACGGCAGCTTTCAACGAGTACGTGTCTGAATGGGAGAATAATATGGCAGGCATTGGCCCACTCTTTTTTGAAATCCAGGCAATGACGGGTAGTTTGTGGAAGCGCTGCAATGATGAGCATAGAAACTTAATCGCGCGATTTGTTGTACATGGCTTTCACATGAAGATATGTATTCGTATACATATCAATTATACCATTGGTGACCAGGCACTTATATCGCCAAAGGTTACTAAGAGCCCAGTTATTATGCCGTCTGCCAATATCAAGCATAGTGAGTATATAACCGATGTATTATAGCTCAAAGGGAATCGCAGGGACCTAAGTGGACCCTACGCTCAGTCGCACTTGAAGACACACTGATATATTCTAAACTGTTTATAATCTATATGTTGTCACCTGTCCCGTTATTAAACAAGCTGTACAATACGTTTCAGCGTATGGTGACTTATGCGTGTGAAGTGAACATTCTGTTTTAATTGAAAAAGTGGCGTAAACTATTTTGTGAATCGTGACAAAAAAGAGTTTACATCACATGCTTCCCCTTTGTTGCTTTCCTTTAGCAGAGCCGTTCTTAGATCCAGCAGCAAGATGCAGATCTTTAAGTCAACTTAAAATATGGTGGTAGTAGTAGTAGGACTCCTTTTCTTCTAGCAGTCGTCACGTGCGGTCGCGTTTGGCTTTGCTCCGTACAACTCGGTCGAAGAGTGCAGGAACCTGAGGCCTGAACAGGCTGACCAATTGCACTCGACAACCTCAGCGGTAGGGAGTTCAACGCGACTAGTAATTACTGCAAAGGTACTGTGCAAAACTCGATTTTTCTTGTTTCGTGTTCACGCGTGTTTGAAATTCGAACGTTCGAAAAGTTCGAACGTTGCCAGGCATCGTCCGTACAGTGACCGGTAGGCCGGTTTAACCGGGCTTCCCGGCAGTGTTTATACACGTAGCCCACTGTGTAGATAACTATCTGTATATAGTACTAACTGTGTATAAGTGCAATATGTGTAATATATAAGTGCAAATGAGCGCTGCCTACTTAAGTGCTCATTTTCAACACTGTATATAACAACTACGACAAGCCGCCACGAAGAGTGATAAAGCGCGTGCCGAAGCGCTGCTGTGCACGGGGGGTGGATAGCAGAGTGGCAGCGTCGGCGATCACAGTACCGGTCTAAGCCAGACCGGTTTAGGTTCAAATCGCAGCGGTGTTTTTTTTTTTTTTTTATAAATATAGTTTTCCACTTCACACTTAATTTTTAATTGTCTAAATCTTAATAATTTACCTACTTACATAGCATAGCTTACACTTTTCACTCTTAAAACTTCTTTAACTTAAATTTATTTTGTTATCCCCCTAACTTTCGTGTTCTGAACTACTTTCACTTAATTTGAACTCCTAGTAGTCATTATTAGCACTATGTTTTCTCGGGCAAAAGACCCGGGCAAATGCAGCCCCCACCCGGGCCGCGAAGAAAACGCAAAGGACGACGATAACATCACTCCTGGCGGGGGTAACCCCGACGAAGCGTTCTCGGGCAACTACCTCGACAAGATAGCCGCCATCGCACAAAGGCTCACTAACCACGCGGCCAGCAGAAAAATATGGACGTAATGGTGAAAAACCTGGCTGAGGAACTTCGCGTCGCGACAAAAGAGGCCAAGGCACGAAGTAAGGATATCAGCACACAGACCGTTAACGAGACCGCAGACTCGGGGTGCCAGTGTACACCTGACACCCTTGCCCTGGAGCGGCAGGCCGACAACATCACTGCCATGATCGAGAAGTGCCAAACAGAAGAGGACCTCAAGCTCATCCTCTCTCTTGAATGGCCAGCAGCCGCCTACACAAGGGTGTCGCACCTCGGGGCCAGCATCCTGAAGGAGAGCCCCCTTCGGATCCTGGTTGCCCATGAAGACGATCCTTCAGACAAGACCACATGGCAAAACATGGCCTGCCAGTTCCAGGGCATAGCCGGCGAGGCCGGCCGCAGGACAGGGGTGGTCATGTCGCGCCAAAATTGCGAATCGGGGGATGACGGCGAGCCCATCACTCGGGCCCTAGTGGCGATCACGCTCCCCAAGGACGCAACGCTTCTCCAGGACAAGAATCTCCTGGACCAGGCGTTGAAAAAAGCCAAGGCCCTCGCGGGCTCAAGGGACCTTGGGCCAATACCCTGCCACATGACAAACTAGGGCGAGCGGAGGGGAGTCGGCAAACTCTTGGAATGCCTCTCCCGGGCACAAGACCTACATCTTGCTGTCACCCCTACGGCGCGCACAGACAGGTTGGGGGCAGACGGTGGCAAGAAGAGCTCGACCAGCACCACAACAACTTTCCTTCTTAAAAAGAAGGAAGGCAAGACTTACGCCGACATGATCAAAGAGCTGGGTGTCAGGGTGGACCCCAATGCCCACAACGTGAGGGTAAATCGAGTTCAACAACTGCCCAGCGGAGATGTGCGGTTGGTGGTGGCAGAGGCGGTACAAGGAGGGGCCAACTCCTTTCTCCAGGCCCTGCAGTCAGCCGGGGAGGCGGACGCCAGCGTCGACAGGACGTCACTAAAGCGTCTCCTGATCAGGGATGTCATGGAGGGTACCACCCAGCAAGACATCGAGGCTGCCATCCGCAAGGCGCTGCCCATCGAGGGACCACTTGCCGTGGAACCCCCACAAAAGGGGGCCACCGGCAGATGGACGTCCCTGGTCCGGGCGGCCCCTCCCGACGCTTCCAGGCTCCAAAACATCAAACGCATTCACATGGGGTGGTTCTCGTGCCAAATCTCGGAGTGGATCACCGTGCCGACGTGCCAGCGCTGCCAACGAGTAGGCCACTCTGCCCCCTCGTGCATGGCGCGGTCGCCACAGGTAAGCGCTGCCACAGGTGCGGGGTAGTTGGGCACCTCTCGAGAGAATGCAAAGCGGCGGCGACCTGCTATAACTGCGGCGAAACAGGACACGCGGCCAACGTTGCCGCTTGTCCAGAGTACAGAGAGCAACTGGTGGAGCTCCGCCGCCGTGGCACCCGGCCAACGGCCGCGCACCTCGCGATAACACGAGTGCCAAACCCAAACCGGCACCGGCTACCCACGAGGACCACCCCAGTGACGCCGTGGACGCCGAGGGGTTCACCCTGGTCACCCAAAAAAGCCGCAAGAGGGTACAGACATCGCCTCCTCTGGACCCTCGTGCAACGAAGGCATCTAACAAGCAAGCCACGCCCACCAACGACAATGACGCCAGTTCGTAAAGTACTCCAGCTCAACTGCAATCGCAGCAGAGGCGCGCACAACATGCTACAGGAGGTCAGCAGCAGAGTAGGAGCCGACCTCTTGTTGCTCAGCGAGCCTAACATCCGGTGGGCAGAAAACCGTACACCGGACTGTTTTGCAGACGCCGACAACGAGCATCGTACTTGACCATCGCAGCCGGATGCGCATCTCCGGACACGGCTGCGGCTACGGTTTTACATGGGTTGACGTCGCAAACATCGGACGCTTTTATTCCTGCTACTGCAGTCCTAACGTTCCACTTGACAACCTTAACAGGCTTTTAGACGACTTATCTTCCTCTTGTAACCAAACTGACGCGCCACTTTTAGTAATAACCGGAGATTTTAACGCCGCGGCCAGCGCATGGGGCTCGGCCCGAACCAGTCATAGAGGGCTTGCAATCCTCGACTGGTTAGCGGCTGAAGACCTCGTAGTTCTTAACAAAGATACGCCCACCTTTCACAGGGCCGGGCGCACCTCATGTATCGATCTTACTATCACGCGCAGGGCCGATGCCAACAAGATTTTAGACTGGAAGGTGCTACAGGAAGAAGAATCCCTCAGCGACCATTTTATCATCGAATTTCACGTGACTTCTGCCGCGGTGACAAATCCAACGCAGCGTCCGCTCATCATACGCCAGGGAGCCGAACAACTTCGGAGGTCCCTCAGGGCCCTTATAGCAGCAGAGGGACCTCCAACTACGGCGGGGGGTCTTCAGCTGCTCCTAGAAAAGGCGTGCGCGGTCTCCCCAGGCCGTCCCGCACGTCGAGGATACCGAGGAAAGCCAAAACACTGGTGGACCGCGGCACTGGGACAACTACGGCGGAAATGCCTAAAAGCGCGATGGTGGCTCACCCGCGCCAGACGATCGTCACACGACGGGGAGGCCGCCAGACGCTTTAGAGCCGTATACAAGAACTTGCGGGCCTTCCTGCGCAGGGAAATCTTCAGGAGCAAGGAACGCTCCTGGAGGGCCTTCCTGGAGGACGACCCTTGGGGGCGCCTATACAAAATGATCAGGGGGCTCCCCCCTTACAAGCGCAGGGTAGAAATATCTCCAGAAGATGCGCGGGTGGCGATCGAGGCGCTCTTTCCTCAACACCCACCCTTTGACCGCGCCCCCTACCTAGAGGCTTCAGGGGAGGAGGAAGAAGATACCCCGGAGGTCACGCTCCAAGAAGTGCTGGACGCTGCGGCACGCCTCAAACAGGGAAAGGCACCGGGCCCATGGTGTCTTGGTCTCCGCGGTCAAAACACTGATGAAAGAACTTCCAGAAGCGGTGGCGTCAGCGGCGACCGGGATGCTCCGGTCGGGCTCGTTTCCCAGCGCATGGAGGGCCGAAAGCTTGGTCCTCATACCCAAAGGCCCCAGCTCTTACCGCCCTATTTGCCTACTCGGCTCCACTGGCCAAAGCTTTCGAGTCTATCGTGGAGGCACGCCTGCGGGACTTCGCGGAGGAGAACGACCTGCTGTCAGAGGCCCAGCATGGGTTCCGCAAAGGCCACTCGACAATCGGCGCCATAAAGCAGATCTAGACGCAGGCCGAACTCCTCCACCAATCCCCGTCAGGAAGACGGGACCTCTACCTCGCTATTTTACTAAACGTACGAAACGCTTTTAACAGCCTACCCTGGAGAGTCATCCTGGAGACTCTTCACAGGAAGAACGTTCCCTTTTACCTACGGCGCATTATATCAAACTACCTAAAGGACCGGACAGTACAGTCCCACGGAATCGTTTTTAACATGACTGCACGGGTGCCACAGGGCTCCATACTTGGCCCCCTGCTATGGAACATAACGTACGACGACGTGCTGCGACTAAGGACCTGCCCCCCGGGGTCAGCCTCCTAGCCTATGCTGGCGACCTCGTCCTTACCGTCCAGGCCCGGACACCAGACCTGCTGCAAAGCCGTGCGAACGAAGCACTTGAAGACGTCGCCCGCTGGATGCAAGCGGCGGGACTCGCCCTCGCCCCCGCCAAGAGCGAGGCAATACTCTTGGTAGGACGGAGAAACTGTCCTGCCATTCACATTCGCCTAGAAGACCAAGAGATTGCGCTTGTTGACAAGGTCAGGTACCTCGGGGTCACCCTAGACAGGGGTCTCCGCGGCACTGAACAGGTGCGGCGGGCGACGGAGAAGGCAACCAAGACAGCAAACAACGTCGCACGGCTTATGCCTAATAATCCTGGACCACGACAAACCCAGCGGCGAATAATCATGTCCGTGGCCGAGTCAGTCGCCCTATACGGAGCTCCGGCCTGGCCGACCGACACTCTAAAGTTTGCCGTCAACAGGACGCGCCTGCGTCGGGCCCAGAGGGTCGGAGCCCTCAGGGTGATTGCGGCGTACCGGACGGTAAGCGCAGCGGCGGCTTTCGTCCTTGCTGGAACGATTTCCTGGGATCTGAAAGCTGCCGAACGCCGCCGCTTATGGGGTAACTCCCAGCGCAAGAAGGACGAGGAGCGTCGGCATACTATCGACCTCTGGCAGGAAGAATGGGCCGGCCTATAAGAGGGTGCCCTTGGCACCAGTCTCCGCGCCGTTATACCCGACATCAAGGAATGGCTAAACCGCCCGGGGGTGAAGTCATCTTCTACACGACCCAGATCCTGGCAGGGCATGGCGACTTCCAGTCCTACCTGTTCAGGATCGGGAAGGCTCCCAGTCCTAAATGCATCTACTGCGGCGACGGACCGGAAGACACTTCAGACCACACGGCACTGAAGTGTCCAGCATGGGCGGAGCAGCGCGTACCTCTACTGCTCCTAATGAACACACCGGTTTTTAACCTACGCGACGTCTGCAAAAAAATTACGGAAACGCCATGACGCCAATGACGGAAACCCGGGGAACACACCCGCCAGGAGTAGAAGACTCGCCCCCCCTGACTGTTTGATGATATGCGCAACGCAGTTCCCAGTCAGTGTGGGGGACGGGGACATGACTGGTTTTTAGTGGGTTGGAGCCCCACACTACCGGCCCGCATCTGCAGGGAGCTCCCCTGCCGCGGTGCCCGCGTGTGCAACCGCATTTCCCAGTTAGTCCTCTATGAAAAAATAAATAAAAAAAGTAGGACTCCTCTTTACCCCCGAAGACTCAGAATTGCATGGCATTTCTTCGGCATTCACTCTGGCTTCATCTTGAGAAAGGCGTACCGAGAAGACAGTTCTGTCTGTTTGGCGTTTGCCTGCAGTCTTCATGTTGCTTTGGCGGTTACAAAATAGCCATTCGAGCTCGGCCGCTGCTCTTAGACGGTTGTGTTCTGATGGCATAACGATAGAGCATACTTTTGCTCTAATTCGTGGTAGTCAACCCGTTTCGGCAGTGGAAGTTACTTACTACAACATTTGCTTAGCGTTTAGACGATTTGCTGGCTTCATTAAGTACGGCGTCGACCGCAGCAGCAGCAACGCTGGCTACGGCGTCTAGTTACAATGGAAAAGCACAATTTAAGTCGTTAGACTTGGAGATGGCCAGTTGGCCACAGGGCCTCAGTTAATGCAGCTTAATGAGGCCACAGCAATCCCCCGGCCCCCCTCTTCTGTCTGACATAAGACGTTTTCTATAAACACGCAAGGCAATCTGTGCGGAGTGACGGCGTGATGGCTTGACTACCCGACTGAGGTCTCCCTGCGTATCCAGGTTTGCGTCAGCCAATGTGGTGCAAAATTAAGATTCCCGAAAAGAGAAGAATGCAATTGAACCGGCGTAAATACAAGTCGTTTCTTTGCTTAGCGCGGTGAAATTGCACGTCTTTCTTTGGTAAAGAGGTTCTGCTCAGTGGCTCTGATTGGAAACAGTGACCCGTACACTTCTTCGAAACCACAACGTTAACTAGCTCTGCTAATTGATTGTTCTGCAATTATCGCGAAGACCCCTTTAAACGCGCAAAACCTAAGCCACAAAAAAAAGAGAGCCTCGGATATATATAGACCCCTCTTGCCATACACATTGGCTAGACGCCATTCTGCAAAGCGTAATGACCGGCAGAAAATAATCAGCTTGATTTGCTCTATCGAATAGTATAAATTAACAAGAGCGCGTAATTTACGTTTGCGAGCGTTACGTTTAACTACACATTTGAAACAGTAGAATAAAATAGGTGCATCGAGTAGGGTACTTTAGTGCCAAAATTATTGCTTCATGCTTAGAAAAACGTGAGCCCAAAATCAGGACCGATCACCGGCGTGGTTTTCATAGTTCTCAATTTATAAAATGAATGCCAAGTGGAGAAGTATATAAAAAACGGTAATAACTAATGAAAACTAGAAAAAAACGACGCATGTAAACATTTTAAAATAGGGGTTATGCAATACTACAGTTGTATTTATGCATTAATTACTTTTATGAAAAACTTAAGCACAAGCATACTAATTCAGCCAATTTGGCACTCAATGTCCATCAAAAAGCGATCCTAAATTTTGCATATCTAAGTTAGTTTTGATTTAAATATTGATATTTACGGTATGCTATATGCTGTCATATATACTTCTTGCTATATAATGCCATATCTGCTTCCAGTTTGTATAATAGTTATAGTAGTATAGTAAATAAGAAATGTTTAAATTCCTGAACCTTGTATCATCATGTTAACAGCTGCCGTTTGGACAAGAGGTACCTTCTTCCTGTCCCAATATTGAGTTTCTGACATGCCTAGCTTTGCAACACATTTCTACTTGCGTAACTGTATAGTGTTGTCTGTCGTTGAGCGAAATAGGATTGACTTTGAAGCACAACTCAATCTCCATCATGTGATTGCCCCAAGATGGATGTCACCCAATCACACATGGCTTTGTCGGAATGGATTCAAAGTATTTTCATCTATAGTGGAATTTAAACGATTTGCTGTGAATTTGCTGCCGTATTTTGGTTTCACGCGCTAATAAAAGAAATTATCATAGTAAAGAAGAATCGTATAAATATTTTGTCAAAAACACTGCTGCAATACTAATTAGGATAACTCGTAGCCGAGTTCGAAGAGGATTTCGCGTGTTTGCAACTTGATTTCTTGAACTACATAAATGAATTAACTAAATCTGCGAGAATGATGAAAACTTATTTACTTTTGCGTCGATTGTGCTACAATTGCGAGGTTAGCCTCTCAGTGGGTAGAGTTTCGTGGGCATGTTACGATGGCAGAGACTGTACGAACATGAGGCTGCTATGCTATATACTCTATAGGAGCAAAAATTCGGTCGTTTGATGGGTGATACATTGGTCTCGTCAACTACGTTATTTGACTTTATTATTGAGGGATCTGACTAATTATGACTGACTTCCTCTGACTAATTCCGTCCCGAGGTTATCTCCACTTTATCACACCTTTTATATCTGCGATAGCTTTACAGGGGAAAGGGCAATAGAACCCTTTCATTGTGAGACTACCACAAGAGCACATTAATATGAGCCCAGTCTTTTAAAAATGATTATTTGTAAGCGGCATACAAAAACTCCATCTGCGTGAGGAGATGGGTTCAGGGTCAACAGTTTGTTGACATTTTCGTAGGGAATGAATTCTCTAACTGGCTTTGTTTTCTCTAACGAATGTGCAGAGAGCTCCATTCCGAGCAAATAACAATATAAATATCAACTTTATCTTTTTTTTAATAATATATATCAACACAGTTTATTATAATTTAGAAGCATATATATAATGCTTCACGGCGTTGCTGCTCGTCGACCTAGTTGCTCCTTCTGCGCGCCGTAGCCGCTCTATCGCTCATGCCCGTGAGGAAGTTCTGCCCGCCCCCTGGCGCAAAAGGTCCGGGTCCATCCAGTCTCTCATAGTTCCGAGCACTGAGGTCGCGTTACCTCTTTGGATCTCCAAGGACAGTCGCTGGGAGAAGAAGGCGTGCGCCCTCTTGTCCATCGTCGCCTGCCGTAACGCATTGCCAACCCGAGAGATTAATGTTACCGTGAGGGGCCCAGGGCCACCCATCGTCTCGAACGCGAATGGCGAAAAGTGGTGCGCCCGACTTAGGTCCGCACACTTTCTTATCTTTGAGGTCTCAGCTCGCGAAACGGCAGTCCCCGGGCGGGACGCGCCGGGACCGACAAGGGAAGGGGTCAGAGAGTCGGTCACCGTCGCATCCCACACCAGGGAACGACCCTTATAGAAGGGTATCAAAGTCATACCGTCGGGGCGCTTACCGTCGTCTCTTGAAAGCCCAGGTGGTTCCAGGACGCAGGGAATCCCCGCCCTCCGCAGCGATCTTGTAAGCATTTCAATGAGGGCAGTGTGTCTTGGGCGCCGGCCCGCTACGTGAGCGCAAGACAGGCCGTGTCTGGCGAGTCGCCCGACGGGCTCGCCACAAGAGCATCTGTGTGGCTCAACCAAATGAGCCCCCAATCTCAGGCCAACGCATATCCGGGTGGGTTGGTCATTAAAGCGGGTACTTAGTGAGTCAGCAAGTAGTGCATGCAACCAGTCGCTTGCTCCTGGGTGAGCGACAGCTAGAAGGCGTGCCTTGTTCTGGTCATCCCCACATTCTTCAAGCAGCGAACTAAGCGAAGTTTCGTGGGCCTTCTCGGCCCAGGCCCTCTGGCAGGCTAGTCTATCGGGACCAGGCGATGAAGCTTGAAGTCCAGTCGCTATATCGTCACGAGCCGCCTCGAACATTGCCTGGGCCACCGGCGGGAGCAGGCGCTGGACATTTTCCGACGTAGCATGCATCGAGGCAGCCACGGCCGGGCCCGTCAGGATCGAGCCGAGGGGAGACCAAGGCCGCCCATGGACGTGGGGAGGGCCGCCTGGCGCACCTCTCGTGGTCGTAAGTTTAGACTCAGCACCGTCTGTAGGGCCTCCACCACCTGGTCGTCGAATGGTTGGAGAAGATGGTTCAAATCGCCTGAGCAGTCTATGGACCGTAAAATATGTACGATGCGGCACGCGGAGAACGACGAGCGAAGCAGGTAGAGTCCCTGGTGAGCTCCAACAAGCGGAAGACGTTCCTGCATCGCCCACAATCTGTCCATCAAGAGGTCGAGTTGTCCCGGCAACGCAGAGGGCAGAACCGGTGCGCCAAGAAGGTTTATTTTGTGGTCAGCCACGACTCTACACCCCAGTAGCAGCTTGAGCAAGGCCCTCAATAAGGGGTCGCCTGGGTCTGTCCCCGGAGCGAACAACCTCGCATTTGGCCGTGTTCAGCATCAGACCACTGACTGCCTCGAAAGCAAGGACTCTGCGCACCTCATCGAGCAAGTCCACCATCGGTCCACCAAGTGTGCCATCGTCTAGGTAACAAGCGTTGAATGGCACTTTAACAGAGTTAACCAGCTCACGTATCCCCAGGCTGAATAGGGCCGGTCCCAAGGGGTCCCCCTGCTGTATGCTCGATGCCGAAAATAACGTCTCGGCGCCAAACAACAGGACGGATGGCTCTTTGTAATGCGTGTTCTAATAAGGTGGAGAGTTCCGGGACTGTGTCCGGAACCGCACGAAGAAGGTGATCCCTATGGATGGTGCTGAATGCATTGCGAAAATCCAACTTCAGGAGTGCCGTACCGGGGGGACTTGATTGCACAAAGGCTCTTGCACGTACGGCAGTCTCCGTTCCGCCCGCCATGCCAAATTCCAGCTGGTGCGAGCCAAATTGTTCCATAATAAGTTCTTTGGCCTCGCGGCAGGCTATCTTTGCTGCGATCCTCCGTTACGTAAGAGAGCAGGCAATGGGGCGAATTGATGCGTCTTTTTTTGCGCAGTGCGAATAGGTTGGCGCCGAACACAATCGCCCTGACCTCAGCCGGCAGTCGGCCCCATCTCAGGACGTTTATCACTCTGGCAAGTAATGCGGCCAGTCTCCCGGCCACCGGTCCGATCCCGGGGGAAAGGAGATCCTTTAGATGGCGCGGGCGGAGACCGTCAGGACCAGCGGACGAGCTGACCGGAAAGCCGGCTACAGCTCCAAAGATGTCATCGGCTGAGGTTTGATGCTGCGTCATTGAGTCAGGAGGGGCAGGAAAAGCCAAGTGCGGCGGAGCAGGTGGGTGCTTGGTGGCAAGCGAAGCTAGGACTCCGTCCCCCGAGGCAAATGAGTCGGTAGGGCACAATAGTCGGGCCGCCCCGGAAACGTCTCCCTCAGATAGCTTGCTCGAAACGCGGCGTGCCGAGTCCTCAGGCGAGTCGCACGGGTCCGTTCTGGCTCTTCTAATACCTCCTACGCGATACTCAATACGCCAGCCATCGCGAAATGCACGGAGGTTCGATCGGACAGTCGCTGCCAAAGAGATTGACGACAAGGTGCGAAGTTGCAGTTGAAGGACCACATAAGCGAATGACAGGAGTGACTCCTACAAGGGGAGGTCGTTGTTGGCCGCCACAAGGTCGAGGACGTCGCAAAGGAGCTCGGCAACCAAAAGCCTCACCGCCCGGGGAACCACGCGCATCACCCTTGATTGTTGGGTCGCAATGCTGAGCCTGTCGACCAGCGGCTGTCCCGGCTGCGACGGGAGTGTTGGCGCGGAGGATACAGTCGGAGACGGACCGGCAGTCGCAGACGTGGAACGGCATCTAGCTTGATGAATGGGGAGACCGCGGCGGGTGAAGTCCCGGCCGCATATGGGACAAGTAACCCTTATAGAGGGGTTACCTGCTACTGAAGCGCTCTGGGGAGGGGGATAGGAAGCTGAGCTAAGGTCCGTCATTGGGGAGTGGGTGCGGGGGACACCAGACCTTGCAGCAACGGCGCCAGAGCTAGCAGCGGACGCAGTGCGTTAACGATGCCTCGAAACGTGTCGGCTAGCTTCGGGTTGGTACGCGCGAGCAGTGGTGCGGCCTTAGACAAAGAACCAAGGTCAAAGTCGTCTGTCGACTTAGGCAAGCGCGACCGCGCGGGACGGATCTACTCGTAACCAATTGGCGACAGCGCTTGGGAGGGCGGTGAGCAGAGTCCATTACTCGTTCCACTTGTTTAGGAGGCTCCATTTCAATAGATGGCGGCGTCTTCGAACGAAGCAAAGACTTCCGGGGGGCAGGGATCGGCCGGAAGGGGGGAGCCCGACCTCAACGGGCGCTGCCGAAGGTTCCGGGGCCACGCCCGAAGAGACTGGAATCACCAAACGGCGTACCGGCGCCGCGTAGGTCCCAGGTGCCGATTCGCGTGGTCTAGGGGGTACGGGGTACGGGGCGGTGACCAGGGTGGCTGCCGGCGCCGGCAACTGCGCATGTTGGAGCATACGCGACCCAAGCAAGGCCTTGCTTTTCTCGCGAGCTAATGCGAAAACGGGGCAAGACGAGTCCCATGCTCCGTGCACTGTTAGAAGAGTTCTCCGTGTCTGAGGCAGCTCGGGCCCGTTTGACAGCCGGTTTTGGCGCAACTAAGACACCTGGTGTGGCCTCAGCAGCCATTGTCTCCGCCGTCATTGTGTCGTTGACAGCTGGGCGAAGCTGTTCTATCGGTCGAACAGCAGCATCGCCTGCACCATAGACGGGCGCCGGTGTTACCGGCGACGTGCAGCGCACGTCGGGCTTAGTTGCATCGGACAACAACTCTAAACGTGACCGCATCGTGCGGCAACCCTCCGCCGCCATGGCAGACAACGCCGCCAGCGCAGCAGACGAGGACGGTGTGGCAGACGCCAGTTCGAGTGGATACCCGCACGAACCGCTGCTCTCGCCGTCCATCAGCGCGTTCGGAAACACCAAAACGGCTGAAAAACACGAAGAAACTCGGAAAAAATGGGAAAAGCACACCGCACCAGGCACTTGGGAGCGAGGAGAAGCACTCACACAAAACTTGTCCGGGAAAACGAGGTAGAATCACCGAAACGAGGCGAATATTCACAGAGCTATTGCGGAACACGACCGTTTGTCGTCGTAGCAGACGAACAAAAAAAAGTTTATCTTTTATAGATTTTAAAAACGTTACACCCGAAACCAATAAGCAAAATCTACGCAAATGTTCCTTAAACTTTATTAGCCATCTGACACATAGAATAAGTGGGAAATTATGTAGGCAACAATTGATCTCCGATAGAGTCATTGAAAATGATATGACAATATCGGTCTGAAAATTCGCCATTGTGTGCTTGAAGGAGGACCACGTTTACACACCTGATGGAAAAGAAATACCAAGAGTACACAGCATTCGCGATCTTAGAGTAAAGTGTAGGCACGTATTGTGCAGTCCATTAGACTTTCCATCTTTTTTAGCTTAGCCTGAACACAAGACTTTGTCTAGATTATATACGGCGACAAAAGGTGCAGTATGCCAAGCCAGCCCCCAATATCTTACATACAGACACTGAACTAACCGGCACGATATCACCTGTTCTGCAACCCACCGCAAGCTGCCCACAGGTTTGATTGCTAAGATATATTTGTTATGGCGCGTAAGCAAAAGATAATGCACATTTTGCATTTACAATGTGTTTTTAATCAATTAAAGGACCATTCTGTTGCACCGAATTTGGGGCACATTCGGTAATGCGCTCGAAGGTAGCTAACATCATTGCCTCATTCAAGACGTCCTGTTGCAAATTGTTTGCTGGATGAATGGTTGACCCTCTCGCTGGGTCCTGAAAATGAGGTGTTGTTCGGCAAAATTGCTGTTTCATTGAATGCCGCTCCGTGAAGGGTAGTGTTGCTGGCAGGTTCTCGCTTTTCGGCTTCGTATATTCCTTCAGCAGAGGTATATTCCTCGGCGTGTCCGCGACTGCCGCTTGCTCTCACCTGTTCAGTGGCATTGATTCGAGACACCCCCCCCCCCCTCCCCGCCTCCATTTCCAAGTAGTACTCTGGAGACGTAATGTCAAGTTTAAAGGACAAGACCTGGCCAGCGTATTTTAGGCTCTCAGATGCTTTAGGCAAACCGAAAAGCCTAACGTTGAAGAGGTACGATCCCCAAGTCATCGATCTTCAGTCCATTTGGTTCAACCGCCAAACACCTAGCTCGGCCTGATCCACCTGCCCTTCCTTTCCATCTGTCGAATACTCTCGTCGCCGTTCTAGAAAAGATACCTCAACGCGGCGCTCGTTGGGCTAGGATTTATATATATATATATATATATATATATATATATATATATATATATATATATATATATATATGTATATATACGTTTTAGCAGACCAGCTTTACCCACCATTTTTTATATTCGATCAGATGGTCTCAATCGATGAGCCGCCTCTTAGTGGCCCCAAAGAGTCGTGGGGCTCACATAGCAGGTAAACAAACTTTTGCCTGGCGCACGGCTAAAGGATTTATCAAAAAGCCCTCCCGTCTCTATTGCGCGTACCCTTAAATGTATGTTAACATAGTTGATAAGCTAGCTAAATATATGGCCCAGGTGCGAAGTAATTGTGATTGAAATTACACATTGGATTTCTACATGGTCTCCAGTCAGTATCGTAGTACCAGCGCTAGACACAAGCCGCTTGCCCCTTTTGTGGGTACGGAAAACTGCTACGTCTGTTTATGAAACTTTCCAAAATCGACATGTACTTTGATTAAAGCAGAGTAAGGTGGAAATGCAAACAATTCATTAAGAATACCCTCTGATATTCAAAGGCGTACGTTGTCCTAAAAACGGTCTGTATGGCTTTATCCAAACGGACCTATTAAATGAGCGTTTCGTCATTTGAGCCTCACTTACCTTGAGCGGCCAGCTCTCACAGACTAAACAAAGAATAACAAGCTTCGGCGTAGAATGAATGCTGTGGTTCGCATCACTTCGCTTCGCAAAACCCTAGCGCCCTATACAATTGCATGTTGACACGCTCGAGAAATTTAATATCCACAGCCCGTACCAGCACAGAGCTTAGTACGGTAATTTGGCACCCTACCTCCAATTGAAGTCACCTGCAACAACCACTGGCACTGTAGCACCGCAGGTAAGATGGATGGACACGGCGCGTTTGAGTTTCTCTTCGCTGAATCTCTCGCGTCGTTGCGATACAGTCCAATGAACGAAAACCGAGTTGGACTGAAAACGAGGGAATGAATGCTAAGCTGTTGTTGACATCCGTCAATAACAGCTTAGCATTGCCAATACGTAGTTCTACAAATAGTGGCACATATCTGACGGGTTTGCCGCGCGAAAATGGTTTGCAGCCTAGGCAGTAGTGGTGCAAGTAGTAAAGAGCCTTCAGTGTTTAAATCTTCTCCAGCAAAGACTTCCGTAAAAAATAAGAATATTTTTGCGAAAAACGAACTAGGACCTAAATAATATAAAGCACTGATTGGACACCTTAGCAATTCCGTTGACTTTCTCGTTAATTAGTGGCTTCCCTTCTCGTTTCGCCGTGTTAAGTCTCTATAATCGCGGCAGTTGTAGTAGAAGTTTTGTAGTGGAGTTGGCAAAACAAAAATGCTATATAGAAATAATAAATTAGCAGTATTAGCTAATTAATAAATTAATAGCAAAAATGCTATAAAGTGCTTAGAATGAATCGATGGATCCTTAAATCATTCAAATGAGCATAGGAACATTCCAGTTAGCTCGCTGCGATCTCCTGCGAACTACATCTGTAACGTGCTCGCTCTAAATCATGTTTGGGGATGTTGTCACACTTAGGTCGTTGGTAACCGTTTAATAAGAGCTTGCAGATAAATGGTATATTATTATGCAAGTTACGTGAGTCTGTTCATTGCAATATATGTACGTATGGGTAGTTCAACTTTTGCTTTACTAAAATAGCCAATTGTACGTTGCCGCAGCACGTGCATTTAAAGATTTATTAAATTAATAAATTTGGCACCGCTTGCTGGACGTCTACGCGTTTTCGCATACGTGCATACAATAATAATTAAACCCATAAACTTTGCAATTACATACACAATTGTTTTTTTGCATGCAATTTATTAACACAATTGGTTGTACAGCCTAGCAATAACAGAAAAAATCCTTGCGTCCAGGTGGGGGGGCAGAATAATAAATACGTTATTTTGCCCGGGAACCAGAAATAAAGATGCGTAATGGTCACTCTTTGCGTTGGGTAGCGTGGGACCCACTAAAAACCTGGTGATTCCCTAACCAACATGACGAACATACTTGTGGTATTACTCCAGTGCATGTAGAGAGCCGCTGTTACCTGGAGAACCGAAGTGTGTTCAACGGTTGGACGGAATGGATATATCAATAACAGCAGGAATTCCGCAGGGCTCTATTCTGAATCCCCCGCTATGGAAACTTACGCAAGGCTCCAGCAACCTTTCACAAGGGGTAGAAATTATCGCCTTCGCGGATGATCTGGCCATCACAGTTCAGGTAAAAACTGCAGAAGAATTGAAACTTACTTTGAAAGAAAGAACGCGGGTCTTATTAGACTATGCCGGGCAGGGCAGCAAATATGTAAAGCAGGTCAAGAGGGCCCGGTATCTGGAGACCGCTTAGACAAAAACCTTACGGGCCTCACCCACCTGAAGATATCATCGGCTAAGGCGGCTAATGCAATTGAGTCCCCAGTCTGGCTATTTGCAAACGAAGAAGGCAAGAGGGATCCTTGGAAGCACTCAGAAAGTGGTGGCCCTTAGGATTATCCAGGCGTATCGCACGGTTAGCACAAACTCTGCTCTCGTGCTGGCAGGAGCCCTTCCCTGGGACCTGAAGGTAGAGGAGAGGTGAAAACCCGGTGACAACAACTCGAGCTGCAGTGAGGACGTAGAGAGAGAGAAAGCAATGGATGTATGGCCAATGGGACTTCATTCCTTGTGGAGTACGGGGCCATACTCTCTGATTCCTCATCCCAAACATTGAACAAATTAAATGGGTGGCCGGGGGGGTACTGAAGAAGAAGGAAGCCTAGCACGGAATCTTGTGATTTACCTGCGGTCATCGCGTACTCCCTGCTGTCGTAGCTCACACTTCGTTTGGCCAGATACGCATTTAAACGCATGCTTTACATCCAACAATATCAGGAGACAAAGGTTACGAACTCTGTGCTTTTCTATCTCTCCTCTTCAGCCCAAGAAAGACGAATACTAGAAAAATGATCTTGGTTTAGGTTAGTATAATTCATTGCTGGTTGAATAATTACTCGACTTCGAGTTTACTCGGGTGTCGTCGTATGGTGGCGAAGTGTGACAAGCGGCTTACTCAGTCGGGATGTCACTGGTCAAAGCGATACGCGCTCTACGTTGCAGTACGTGGGCCAGTTCTAGGCTCAACGTACAATACTTTTTCTTTAACACAGCATCGATAGTTGGGAGCAGAAGGGGTTACAGAGCTTTATCCCATGCACCAAATAGGTATTAGTCAATGAACCTCAGGGACATATGCGCTATAGATGATATTGAATGAAGTTAAGTCACTGTGTGCAAACCACCGTTATTATTATTATTATTATCATGCACTGGACCTGCTAGGTACGTCGGTGTTTTCCATTATGATTGGCCCGGTGCTGCCTAAGAAGGAAGAACAACTCTTCCGATTTTACCAGCGGCTGGGCCATCTCAGAAAACACCAAGTCAACCTTGCAGCAGTGGGAGTGCAAAACGTCTTGTACGTACAAGGAGCCTCACCTGCCTTCCTTCTGTCGTCAGAAACTTTGGACTTTTCATGCAACGATGATTTTACATAAACTTGCCTGCGTATATGTCTGCGTACAAAGGAGGAAAAGGGAAGAAGAATTTTGAAGCCACAGTGGAGCCAAGATCGACCGCATTCTTCCGACAGAGGGTGTCATTGGAACCACATGGAGGCAGCGTTAAGATGATGTTGAGTGTACACCGACACTCAATGAGATGTCCAGATTAAGTGCATGTAAAATGACGCGCTGCGGCTGTCGCGCGACACGTCGGCGGTTGTGAACGTCGCCACACAGTCATTTTACATGCACTTAATCTGGACATCCCACCAAAAAATCGTAAATACTCCGCAACCACAGCTCGCATTGCCATAAGTTTGGAACCAAAATGATCGTCATGAAATGCGCATTTGCCTGAATTTGTTAGTTTAGAGCGGTGTTAGTGGTCGTAAGGTAATGATTTTGAGGTATTGGGCGTGAAGGTTAATAAAATAACTTCATTTTGGCGAATTCTCTTCTAAGCGACCATATAGCATCTTCTGACCGGCCCTATGAGTTCTTCGAAAGAAGCAGAATTTTCTCATGAACACGGTGGTGTGTTTAGCTTCTGCCCAGGAAACCTGGTTGTCTCGCAACAGCACATTCTATGCTCCTATGTCGGGAAAAAACACCAATGTCACAAATGGTAGTTATTTAACTCTCATTCCGAAACAGGGCCTCTTAGAGACCATGTTCCATTGGAAAAAATATTTGCCTTAACGAGCTCTACAATTCCATATATCGTTGATCAAATATTCCTGTAATACCCTGTATATATAAATAAATATATATATGATATAGATAGTCGATAACGGTAGCTGCAACGCTAAAGCTTCAAGCCGCCGGGCGTAACTACCGATAGATTCACCCGTCTGCTGCCGACACGCACAAATTTCGTCTAGGAGGACACTTTTGTCTGCCTTTCGGTCAAAGGCAGCCATGAACATCGCCCGCCACTCATCAAAGTCACGACACCTGTGTCCATGGGTTGTGTGCCATGTTCGGGCTTCTCCGCACATCTTAACGAACAGCACGCGACTTGTCTCCGCCCAGGACCACTCTCCAATCTTCTTCGCCAGCTCAAACATTCGGATCCACTCCCTGGCCGGCAAGCCTCTTTCTCCATAATACGAGTCTACTTGGCTACAAACATCAACAAATGCTTCAGATCGCACAGCCACCACTTGTGTCGCCGCCGGTGCCATAGTTGCTGTAGGCTGTTCTGTCCCCGGTACTTCTGTTTTCAGCACCTTCTCCATTACGAATTTTTGAAATTCTTCCTGCTGTTTCTGAAATTCTTCCAGTCTTCTATGGTTATCTGCAGCCATATTCTGCATCATTCTTGCTAGCGCACCAACAGTATCTTCGAGTGACTTGTTGTCCGTCTCCTCCATTTTGTTCTGACTGCGTCTTCGGCTGCCACCACCAAGCCACACCAAAAAAATCACTGAGTCACTCACTTCGGTCGTTCTGCCGATCCAGGCCTAACTCGAACCTACGCTATCTTAAGCCACCAGCCGCAAGTCTGTGCGTCCGCACGTTACGACGAACGGAGATCCCACCGCTGCCACCAAAATGTAAGCAGAAAATTGTTATCTTCTGCCTACGTAGTAGAGGATCCCACAGAGTACAACTGAATGGCTCTCAACAGCGTAAGGTTTATTAAAAAAATATAAACAACTTCAACTTCGGCCAACTGCCGCTCATACGGCTACACTGCCGACAACTACGACGTCTTACGTCGTTCACGTAACTTCTCTGCGACCCGATCTCCTCGGCAGCCGTCGCCAGAGTGCACATCGCAACATGTTCGCTAAACATCTTTCTCTACGATAAAGCCGGTTCCCCTTTCCCCCTTCTCTAATTCTTCCCCCACCTCCACTGACTCTGCTGTCTGCTCGAATCTTGTAGAGACACAACAAAGTAGTCATACAAAAGGGGAAAGAGGGGGAAGCAACGTCAACACCGTCAAGAGATCAACTGGCACCAATGCACATATAGAAATGAATGAAACCCGACTCTCACATATATATATATAAATATATATATATATATATATATATATATATATATATATATATATATATATTAGGTAAGTCAAAAAGTGCGTCGGCTTTTTCACCCGATTTTAAAGAACCTTATTTATGCAGACAACAGTATTTGTATTCAATGATATATTGACTGTTTTGTTCGATAACCTTCGCCCATCGCCTCGGTAGATCCATGATTCCTTTCTCCCAGAACGTCTTGTCCTTCTCGTCGAAATACTGAGTGAGGTGGTTTTTTTATAGCCTCCAAAGATTCAAATGTTGTGCCATCAAGGGAGTTCTGGAGAGACCTGAACAAGTGATAATCAGATGGTGCGAGGTCGGGACTATAAGCTGGGTGCGGCAGCACATCCTACTCAAACTCCGCCAATTTTTGCCGGGTGGCCAAAATTTTGTGTGGTGTCGCCTTATCTTATTGAAAAGTGACGCCCCACCTGTTTGACAATTCCGGGCGCTTCGTTGCTACTGCAGCCTTCAAATCTTCGAGTTGTCTGCAGTAGACGACGGAGTTGATCGTCTGACCCATTGGAAGCAGCTCAAAATACACGACGCCCTTACAGTCCCACCAGCAGCACAGCATAACCTTCTTCTGATGAGTTTCGGGTTTAGGGATAGCTGCGGCCTGAGAACCTCTGGGAACCCAACTTCTTTTCTGTGTTACGTTTCTGTAGAGTATCCATTTTTTATCGCCGGTTATCAATCTCCTCAGAAATGGCTCATTCGAGTTCTTCCGGAGGAGTGCGTGACAGGTATCGACTCGCCCCTCAAGCTGCCTATCATTGAGGTCGTGTGGTAGCCAGATATTCCGCGATTCTTGCACGAGAAACCTGTATCATGGAGGCGATCCCAAACGGTTCCGTGGAAGACTCCCGTTACATCTTCAATTTCTTTTATGGTCAAACCTGGGTTCGAAGTAACCAGGCTTATGACTTCGTCGGTCTCCACAACATTGGGTCGTCCTGACCTCGGTTCATCTTCGAGATTAAAGTTTCCAGCTTTGAAACGGGCGAATCGCTTTTCGACTGTGGATTTGTGTACTGCGTTTCGCCGTAGACTGCACATATCCTCCGGGTTGTTTGCGCTGCAGTTATGCCTTCACGGTAGGAGAACAATATAATGTGTCGGAAAATGCGTAATTTTGTCCTCCATTGCAAACAGCTGCCAATTCCGCAAACGAAACGGTAAAGTTGGAACCTGGTATACCGTCGCGCCGCCACGGGTCTGCTCCTGAATGTAAACACCCAGCCGCACTCTCAGGCGGCCCTGCTGCAGAGCGCGGGAATTTCAAAAATGTGGTCCCAGAAAGCCGACGAACTTTTTGACTTACCTAATATATATATATATATCCTTCTTTGAGGTTTCGTAGAACTCGGCTTTTTTTCTAATGGATGAATGAAAATTACGGTGCTGCGTTACGTAGTTGTCGAGTAACTATGCTTTTTCGACAGCCATATCCAAAGTGAAGGCCTGCATACTTGCATAGGGTGTATGAGAAAGTTAGTTAGGTAAATTTTTTAAAGGTTTGGAAGAATTCGGCAAGAAAATATTTTTTTATGGATGTAGGGGGTGGAAACGTATTGGCAGAATTTTACGATTCTGAGCAGTGAACATTTCAACGTAAAACATAACCACTATGGCTGTCGAAACAGTTTTGTTACTCGGCAACTACGTAACGCAGCACCATCACTTTCGTACGAAAATTATGGGCATTCAGGTTGCTATTGCCTGAGAATAGTTCACGTAGGACGTAACAACATATCGACTTCTTATGACCTTCCTAAATATTTGTTTTTGCTTTTTGCTAGCTTGCGTCTGGTGTCAATCAGATTATGCAGAATTTTCCGCCGAACATGCCGGTATGATTGGCTCTTTTTGCGTTAACTAGTTCTTTTGCAAACGTAGATTTCGCCCAATATGTAGAAGACAAGAAGACCGAGTAACTACTTATATAGATTTCATCCTCACTCACAAACAAGTCGTTTCCGCCTCCTCATTTCATTCCCCGGAATTATTTTCTTGCCGAGTGCTACCAAACCCTAAAGTAAGTAAATGATGTGTATATATACAGGGTCTTCCATAACCGTATTTACTTATTTTAAGGTTTGGTAGGACTCTATTCGTGTGTATTTAGAGTTGTTATTTTTGTAGATTTGTCTAGATCTTCTAAAGGACTTGTATGAGCTTACGCAAACATATATATGTGCTTGCCTTATATATATATATATATATATATATATATATATATATATATATATATATATATATACACATATATACATATATGCGTGCATCCATTTACGAAAGTTCATAAAAATCATTTCGAATTTATTCACGCGAGACCGTCCTGTTATACCTACATATATGGCGCTACACAACGATAAGATTTCGTGTGAACAATTGAGCTATTCGACCGTATTTTAAGTTGTGTTTTTTTTCTCTATATATTCGAAACGACTTGTAGGAGCTAAAGCAAACGGATGCAAGTGCACACAGTTTGTGCCCTCCAATCAGATATTCCTTATTGTCCAGCGGAAACGTCTTCTAAGTCGGACATAGGTAAATATCAGAAGCGGTGATTTTGTGTATTTAGGAGCGCGCCGGTATTGCCGTACTTTTGGTAAGACATTTAGCGTTGCCACTACTAAGTACACGGTCGTGTCACAATAGCAGAGAGATACAATTATTATTATGGTTTATTAACACCCAGGTTGGGTAAATTTGAAATAAGTACATCAGTCTCAATCAGTGGTTCTTCTGCGTCACCGGATCTTCCCTCATCTTGCGAGTTCAGCTATTGACTGCACTGCTGGACATGCTGCGGCGTGGTATCTATCACAATGGCCTAAGCATCTCGCGCACCTACAACACTGCAGAGAGATACTCTAACTGTTGTGTAGAAAACACCATATAATGAGGAAAGACAGCAGCATATTATTCTTAACTAAACAATCTTCCAGGTATTCTAACCGAGACAGGGTCGTCTAAGTATTACCAGCAGCAGCAGCGGCATGGAAACAAAAACATGTGATTATTAGACCAAGTAAAGTAACTTAGATGGTTTAGCGGCTATGCTAGTTATGAGGGCTAACGCAGAAGCACTTGCCTTTAAGACGAAAATATCATAACTGGCTAAGGGCACACACACATATCATACACAAACGGCACAAAGTGCAATGATGCTTCGAGCATTTCCTAAAGCAAAGCCTATTATCTTCTCACATCATGCATAACATTCCGATTCAGCTGCTTACGACGCTGGGGGAAGTGAACATCCAACTTGACTCTTAAAGACCCTGATGACTATATTTTTAATGGTATATGATCCTCTTTTGCCCCCACGGGATTCGCGGTGCGGCATACCTTCAATGCACTGAGGGCCAGACATGTTGTCATATCTAGAGTTCCCCAACACTCTTTGAGGCAGCTTGATGGCTGCCGAATCTTAGTGGTAAACAGTCTATCATTTGTTCTCGATGAGCATCGGTCAAAGAAAATTCGACACACAACAATGAATCGGCGAAATCCCCGGTAGATGACAACCATGGCTAGCGCAGTAGCATCGCTTCTAGACCAGGGTCGCCACTGAGAGTCATATTAAGCCAGTTTGTTAGCCCTGCCCTTCATTTACCACTGGGGCAGGAGGCGTATCGTATTAAATAGTATTGCGTACGGTAGGGAGAAGCCCGTCTTCGACGACTGGCTCGCCATATAAGGGATCGCCATAATGATAGCGGTGGACAAGGCACTGCGTTCAACGCAGTTCCAGAAACTATCCGTCGACCATGTCTGTAGCATCAAATGTCTTCCTAAAAATCGATGCCTATTCAAGGTATTTATTAGTCATGGAGCATTGAGCTTATGGCCTGAGCCGTGTCTCTCTGCTTGCCCGTGCCAGACCTGCGTAGGTAGCCAACTGGCTTCGTTATCTGAGGCTACCTATAGGAATACACGGCTATCCAGTTTTGCATCTATTCATGCTCGTAAAATAGGCATGGGTTCACTTATGACACTTAATTCGAAACGAACGTGTCCAAACTGCGACGACTACTACTCATCCAGTAAACTCAATGACCTTAAGTAAGCATATGCTCGAACTAGGTCTACCCAGCTCATTGCGTTCAACAGTGGCTCTGCATTACATGCACATGCACCATCTATTTCCTCGATGGTCACTATGGAGTCATGAGGAAATATATATATATTTATATATGAAAAACACGTTATAAATGAAAAACAATTGTAAAATAAAAAAAGCTCCGTAAACAGAGGATTCCTAAATGACTAAATCTTTCGAGAAGTCACCGACGTGATAAATATGTACAGAGCCTGGCGTGGTCGCCATCGAAGTTCCGAAAGGTGTACGTGCATTGTTAGCAAAGCATAATAAATAAGCCAAATATAATGCTGCCCAATGAATCAAGACGTGATTTACATAGTTGCAGTCATTATCATACCGTATGCCTCTTTATTACAGCAAGCCTCAAGGATTCTATTCTCCGAAAAAGCGAACAAGCATGTGCCTCATTCAAATGTATGTTCGTTACAACTGGCCGCTCAGCCAAGCCTCCACGACCAAGCGGAGAAGCTTGCTTACTAGTAGTCTTGCGGTCAGTATAATGTGCTGTACTGTTTGTTGCAACTTGATTCAACTTACAATACACTCTGGGTTGCCTTGAGCAAATTTAGTTATGTGATTGGCACATCGATCCGGCAAGCTTCACCGCCAAATGCGCTGATAATTGTGCTAAGTTCGTCTGCTGGAAGTAGCCGTAACGAAGGCGACCTAAGTCCCTCGGATCTCATCGCAGCCTTGTGTAGCAAAAAATCTACCATACGGATGTAAAGTCCATAAATAACTGACACGACAGTTTAGCGTCCGTCGTACTCTTCTTGGCTCAATGTTTTGCGTCGTTGTGCGACCTTCAATGACGCACGCAAGAACGCTGAATGAGTAAGGCTCGTGTTGCTGACGTGAAGTAGGCAGTAGTTCATAAAGCCAGCTTCGAGCTCCGACGCAGCGCTCCCAGAGCCAACACCGACTAGTGTCAGCGGGCGTTCCACGCCATTTTGGCTGCACGCCAGAGCCGAGAAGATGAAATGACGACGCTGCTCATGATCATGACACACAGTGGTAGCGTGGGCGCAGCTGTAAGTGCGTTAATGAAGGCCGCCAGAGAGCCGCCGATAACGACAGACAATGGCGGCACGACGAAGAACAAGAAAAGGAAAGAGAAGAGAAAGAGATAGAGAAAAAAATACAAGTCGGCAACATAATGGCGGGCGATAGGGCGATTGCTAAGTATCGCCGACGACACCTATACCAGCCCGACTCGAATTCAGGTCATTCTGCAAGACAACTGATCACAACAGCTCATCAAACAAAGAAGCGGCCATGTTGTCAGATGGAGCCATCAAAGTAGCTTAGTGCTCCAAGACGGTCACGCAATAAACCAAACGTGGTATATTAGCGATTGATAACATTTAATATTATCATCACACACTTTACACGCGGAACTTATTGTGCCTGCTAAAGTGCAATCTCTCCTTGCATAAATAATATATATATATATATATATATATATATATATATATATTTGAAATATAAACGCAAGTAACGTCGCATCGTTTTCTATCATAACGAATCCGTCGACGATGTTGCACTGGTCGCTAACACTTAGGCATCGGACAATTGCATTGCTTCCTTTTAAGTACCCGACCACACGCATCACGACCACACTAGCCACATAGCTGCAACTGTAAAAAGGTAACTGTGATGTCATGAAGCATTACTAACAACATAATTATATACAACCCTGTGAACTAACAAGACTTTTTAATACCGGAGCAGTTTGCGTTAGGCCCTGGGAAGAGCCATAGTCGTTAAACGCCTGATCCCCAAAAGTAAATCCCTCGTCGTACTGCGAGACTGCATGTGTAGTCTTGATCGGGCCATTTACCTCGTACCATCGAGAGCCCTGCATGCGAAAAGCATGTGATTCACGGTATCGGTTTCGCCGGCGTCGCACAAGACACAGCAATTCACATTTGATTAGTTGGCGTAAAGCATATATGCTGTCTTGCTCGAGAGACAGCATATATGCCTCACGCTATAATAGTAACAGCACGCTTAAAGCGCACCTGAACCGCATGCGTCTCAAGAACGTGTCTTGGACTAGCTTTCTTTATTTGGTAAGATGGGCCGCTCAGACAGGAAAGCAATAGGTAAGTTTAGGAAAAAAACACGATATTCCTGTATGATGAATGCATACGTGAGGGGTCGTTAGAACCCTAGGAATATGGTAGTAACAAGACGCATTGATGCCTCCTTAGGTTAGGTTAGGCTTGGCAATATGGGGGACTAAAATCAAGAATAGGCGTAATATATACGCTTATATAAGAAAAAGTCGGTAACACGCAGCTGTTAATTTTATAGTCGAGTCATTTTTCCCATGTTTCAGCACTGCGTGTTTGGAAGGTGAGAGAATTATGCCATTTTCGGAACATTATTGAGCAATGATGTCGACAGCCAATTACAGATCAGCATAAGAGTCACTTTAGCAAAACGTAGGTTCATGCTACCGCACGGGCTCGTCCTATGTCCACAAAGGTAGCCCGACTACGACCATCGTGGCCAACATGCTCAAGTCGACAACGGATTGGCACGCCGGGATTCAATACTTAGACGAGCTTATGCGCGAAAAATGTCGCCAGGAAGATCGTCGCAGATCGCGATTCAACACTGGGCCTCTAGTGTCCACTCCCGAGCAGGACCCACTCTCTGCTCGGGACATACTCGTAGACTAAGGAGAGGGTCGCAGCACGGGACTCCCTTCTTCTGGTCTCGATGTAATGGTTCACAATTCCGAACCAGAACAGGGTGGGAGAGGTGGTTTTTAGTGGGTAGAACGCGCGGATTGGATCAAGTATTATACTCTTCCCCGGCGTTTAGTCCCACACTACCCTTCATTGACATCGGAGGGTGTGCGTAAAGCATTTTCCACCTCTACAAAAAAAAAGGTTAATGCTTTAAGTCATACTCCATATTCAAAATATTTATTTAGGCGTAAAGCGTTCTTTGAGAAAATATGGACATAGCCCAGTCCAGGAGCACCTCTAAAAATTATGTAAAGGTAGACCGATGGGAGGTGAAGATATCCTAGTAATAACGTTTAACAGTCAGACTGTAGGATGCTCGCCGCCACGACGGACATCCAGTGAAAACTACAGTTAAAAAAGATGCACCAGAAACGCCCACGGCTCTCTAATGTCATGTGACCGCTATTGGATTTATGTACTAAAATAAAACAAGGCAGTTGCTTTAAAAAAAGTATGTACACGGCTATTAATATGCGACAAGCCTGCCTCTCCAGCAAAAGACACATCTTCGTATCTCCAAGATTGCCTGCGCACTGCAAGCGTTGCTTACTTTGCAGTGTTTTGAAGAACATAGACCACATGACGAAAAAACAGGGACATCCTAGGCGAAGCGTTGCAAATCAACCTAGGAATCTGCTCGAAATAGGGAGTTTTCCACTTAAGTGAAGATGGCCCTGGAAGTGGACATGCTGTTGACTTAGCCCTGTCTAAGTTGCTTCTGTATATTCTTTCTGACCTCTTGCAGGACCCTAGCAGAGGAGCTCGTGCAACCGAAAAAAGAAAAAAGACGTGGCGGGACAGGCTTTTAGGGTCACCTTGGACCCTGAATTAAAGCTATCGCATATAGGAGAGCAGAACACGTCAGAAGCTCTTCTATCCTGTTGATGCCTCAACTCGACATTCGCTGAATCCTATCCCCTTCTGCATACTGTCCGCACCGAAAACGTGCGGCTCCGTATGCAAGCCCTACCCTTGCAAATCTTGTGGAGAGGTCGTAGAGAAAGAAAAGCTGCGCTTACTAAATTTCTGTTAAAGCTCGACTGGGCCAATGCAGGACCCATACGGAGCTATAACGCGACATTTTTAACCCGGTTTATGACGGACCTGTGCAGTAACATCTTTATATTTGCGTTATAGCTGGTATTATATATAAGCCCGGTTGGGTGGCAAAGCATGTAAAAAAACTGTGTAAGTACACCGAGGTATTTTACTTTAAAAAATGTGCCCAAATTACCGAAGCCCTAACATTATGGGTCTGTTGCTAGGAAAACGCAACGCTCTGTCACCAAGCACACACAGTCATTCCTGAAGAAGTTAGCAGAGCGTAATTAAGAGATTACAGGGAATTTGCCAAAGGGTCACGTATATAGCATACTGGCTCTATCTTAAGATAACACTGCAAACCTAATGAGATCAATGGAATAATAATCTATCATGTTATAATATCTAATGCACGCAATTATACAATTATGAAAGCAAGTGAAATGCAAATAAAATTTATAAAAAGTGTAATACTATTTTTTATTAAACAAGAGTTTAATTTTATATATGTTTATAATGTACACAACAATTATACTATTATTTACATGTATAGCAATAACTATTACATTAATTATATAACGTTGCAATATTGCTTACATTATCTCTATTGCCTGAGTGCTGGTGGCCATTCAACATCGTCTTGGCGTTGCCTCACTGTAGTTTCAATAACTAATAATAGTTAATAATGTTCTGTGAGGAAGAACGCCCCCTTGGGAAGATCTTCTTCCCAAGCTTTTTTGTCAGTCACTTGAGTGCATCATTGCCGCAACCGCCAGAGGACTCGAGACCGAACGCCATTACAACGTGATCCTCAAGAAGATGCGCGTATGGTTGCCTAAATAATAATAATGATGGTAAAGAGATATTGACTCGATTTCTTGGTCGCGAGTTTGTTCCAAGTGACCTGTATCACCAACAAGAATCACATCGGTTCGCTGCATCGTCCTGCGGCTCTACAAGGGCATGCGCTTCTCCTAACGGACGTCACCGAAGCATCTTGGTTCCCGATACCACAGCGGAGTTTCCTTGCTGAGTGATCACTGGCAAAGAAATGTTCTTGCTTGCTTGCTCCCAGTGGCAGCCGCCAGTCGCTCCGGTGCCTTGCGGAACAGGTACGGGGCGAAACAACCGGGGCCACCCAGCGTCTTAGATTCCAGCGGCTTTGATGCAGACTTTATTTGAGATTGTACGGGCTGAATACGGCTGTAATCCCCGTGTTTCGAGTTTCAATGTACTCCGAGCGCACGAAAGGTTGCGCAGCCCATTGCCGCCTCTGGCGTCCTCGCAACCACATGTTTGTGGTTGTACGACTCGAGCAGCTAGTCTCAAGGCAAAGCACACGTGTCTAGACGCGCTCTTGGGTGGTACGGCAATTGCGATTGATGACATGGAATGAAGACGCCCGTTTCGGGACGAAGTACCGTCAAACATATCGCTTTCTCTGCGACGTCTGAGCGGCCAAGAGTGGTTTTTAACTTTTTCTTAGGTCCTTCCGGTACGCAGTTTCTGATAAATTTTATCTCATGGCTTCATATATATATATATAAACATGGCCGCATATATAAGGGATACCCGTGCACCGTCCCGAACCGACTATGCAGACACCTGCTCAGCTTTTCTTCATATATCCGTGAAGATACCTGCCAATTGTCTGATCTACGTATATAGAAGTGATACATTTGGGCTGTAGCGTTACAGTATGATCTCTGAGCAACTAAGTGGAGATATAATTTTGACACCTTCACCGCGAACGTATGCTGAGAGTTGTGCCAGTGTTCGATACGATACGGACGATCTCTGCACGTGCCAACAAGGCTGGATGAGAAGACATATAATACATAAACTAGTGGATATGAAGGGAATCTCAGCGATAAGAAAGAGATTTGACAGTTAAGAAAAGAAAATCAATTTTCAAGCAAAATACCTGTAATTTAGCACAAGATTCATAGTTTGAAGCAATCAACATCAAAATCTACGGAATCCTAGAAAAAAGGGAATTAAAATATCAGCGAAACCGAAAGTGTAATTAGAAAGCTCTTACAACTAGCCAAATGTGATGTTAATATTCTATTATTAGGCTATATGTGATGTTAATATTCTTTTATTAGGCTATATGTGATGGTTATATTCAATTATTAGGCGCTAGGGAGGCATTCTGGGCAATAACGAAACCGTCAATAAAAAAATTCCCATTTTGGATTCAATCAACCATAGTCGAAGTTAAGGTGTACCTGTGCGAATATATGAGTGAATCCTTTAAAAAAGCAAATAACCTTAAGAAGGAAGAGAAGTGGCAGTATGCTAAACCAATTACAAGAAATCTGATGACCAGAATGCAAAAATATGACAAATCAGATCCCAAAAGAATTAGTCGCAAAGATGAACTAATACACCTCCAAAATGCGTTGGTCAGTAAAGGTTTTATCCGAGACAACCCATCCCCAGTATAAATTAGATTAGAGTGCAACTTGTAAGTTAACTAATTGCGAGTGGGATCGAGCCAGAATTAACACAATTTCTGACATAGTTGAGAATTATTCAGTATACAGATCTCTGAATAGAGTTGCGTCTAATATTGATAAATTCCTAGAAAATAATATCTATCAAACTTGCAAGGCTGGTAATGGAAGTACTAATAGACTCATACAAGACGACATGAGCATAAACATTCTGGCAGACAATATATATGCAAAGCTTTATATGGTCTTGAACAGGTTAGTTATATGTTATATACAGCGGACTGGTATTGTTATTATAATGTATCTGATTTAATTACTGCTACGACACACTCAACGTGATCAGTTAAAAATAGAATTAGATATTGCTCCAATAAAATAGATGTACAGCAAAGCAACCAGGACAACGGACCAAGGAAACCGTGGATGTCTCCAGCCATCGTGCAAAGTATAGAAATAAGCTTTTCGGTGAAGTCAGTCATCTGGACCTCAACCACCCGAATATATTAAGGTTTAATAGCTATAGAAATTAACACTTGCATGAAGAAGACCTATTATCTTAAGTTTTAGCTTCGAAGAAAAATACAAAAAGAGCTTTCATAATTATAAGAACCAATTTTCTCACTACACACATGGCCCAGTAGTACTACACTTGTATTTGATCTTAAAGGCCTAACAAATAAAATAATCTTCGAAACATCATTCTCAACTAAAGTACTGCAAGCTCGTAAACTTCTAAAAAAACTCAGCAACTGAGAGCACTGATAAGAACTCTACTTGTTAGAATATCTCTACGTATTATGTCTACAAACTGGAACTTTCCCCACGATATTTAAGTCATCTTTAGTTACGCCATTTTATAAAGGAGGTAAGATTTGCCTTAATAACATTAGACCTATTCCTATTACAATTGTATTTGGAAAATGTTTGAAAAAATATTACATTCTCAATTAGTTCATTTCATTAAAAAAACAACACGATAGAAAAAAACAAGTTTGTCTTGTCTTTCTTACAGAACGCATTCGACGGTATAGATCGGATAAGATCACATCAAAATATATAAAAGGTGAGTGCACAGGATTTGCAAATTTTCATTTGTTTATCGAAGAAATCTGTTCAGCACTTGGCAATCAAAAGCCAGATGTTTCAATCTCTTCTTTGCAAAAGTCTATGATTTTATGAAGGCAAAATTAAGCTTTATTATGCGCCCAAAGCGCTGTTTTTAAAATGAAAATGTCCTTGACTGTATAAACGCTAAAGATATACCGTACTGGTGAAAACCTACCTAAAATGGAAATGTCCTTGACTGTATAAACGCGAACGATACACCGTACTGGTGAAAACATACTGGTGAGAACCTACTACCTTGTCCTTTCAGAACCCACGGATATCTCGATTTGCCAATTTAGATAAATATTGTCTTACAATGTATTTAGTACAATGTATTATTCTCACGGGCAGCCATACCATGTCCGAATGTCCGGAATGAGTAGCTGCGTCATTTTGCCCCTGACTGTGCGGAGGGGGTGATCCCACTCCTTAATCTTGTTGATCTCGGCCTCTTTTCTGTCTCTTCAAGGACGTCCTGTTCCAGCACCCAGTGGCATCGAAAGGAGATATCCTTATCGATCACTTCTTGTCCTGCTGATATCTTATTCTCTCTCTAGAAGTACAGATAAAAACGAGCCCGGCCCAGGCTAATTTACAGAGGCATGCTATTTAAAACGTCGGAAAGTATTGGGGCTTCTGCGTCGAGCACGGGCTTTACACCCCGACTTTCTGAGAGTTGCTAATCGTAGAGCGCTCTATGGCCGATCATTGCGCATGGCTATCTATATTACTTGCTACGTTTGTTCCAGGGATTTCGCCAAGTTGACGGTCAATGTCTTTGCCGGTTCTGCTCGACGTGTGCTGAATACTACGCAGCAAGCTGCCAGAGGCATCGGCGGTCTTTAATTCGGTGGGACGGTCGCTAATGTTTTCAAATTGTATATAACAACGAATGTATTATGATGATGTACAATCTTAAAATGCAAAGTTATTGCGATATAAACAATATGTATGTATGATATCTTCTTTTCTGGCCTCCTGAAAGAAGGTGTCGCCAATGCAGGATGCGCATGCGTCCCTAGCAGCCTGCGTGACTAGAGTGGGAATCACGCGTCTCTGCCGTTTTCTCACTCAACTCTATCCCTGCTGTCTCTGCCGTTCTCTTTCGCTCAGCTCGTCCCTTGTCCTATATGATGCAGTCTTAAAAGCACTATATAATTAAAGTCTCTGTCAAGTTGATTATATAGGAAAATCGGAAAACCTAGATCAAGAATGCGTATTACTTCATTCTAGGTGACATGGTGTGAAGATCCTGAGTGCAAATAAAGATCGGCTTCTTGACGTTTGGCGGGAAGCTGCGTCAGAGGTAAGAGTCACCAAACTCCAACTTCTTGAGTGAAGTATGCTTTTAAAAAGAGCCTTTGCTACAACGTTTTTTCCGAACTTACTGCCATGTACATACCTTAGTTTTTGGAGGCTCCTGTGTAGGCCGAGTCTCTATGCTAACTGTTGTGGCTATTTTTGGTGCAAGCCGTTTTAAGGTTGAAAATGCGCTGACACAATTCTCTTCCACATATCAATTCAGTGGAGGTAGAAGAACAGAATTACGCTGCTTTACAAGCTGATCAATTAACTTTTACAACATTCTAGAAGAACCACATTAAACTAACGAGTTATTTTAATGTTCGAGTATAGGGTTTTGAGTGATGTTTGAGAGCGGTAGATAGCAACACGTATGAGCTTTACTTAGTCACACATTGGTTACGCAAGAAAAAAAATACACGACAATTTTAAAATTGAGAAAGCACACCTCTCACTTTTAGGTATTGTGTTCACTCAATAGGAATTGGCATGCATAGGCATATAGCGAACTTAAAAGAGCAAAAGGCGAAGTACGGAGGATGACCAGCGCCTGAAACTATCTCTGCTACATTGGAAACCACAAACTTAAAGACCTCCGACACAGCTGGCTGCTATAACTCTTGTATATATATATATATATATATATATCAAGTTTTTTCAAGTTTCAAACGTGGTTTATTCAACGGAACTGCATTTTGCAATGCTTAAGTTCTCGGTAAATAAAAATGGTAACGAAATAAATCAATCACCGAGACAAAAGTCACACTCAACAATATTTCAAAGAATGCTTTGAATAAGCACAATTACACAATACATAGTCACAATAAGCATCATCACCAGGATGTCTATACAGCGTTTGTTACAATGCACAGCATTAGGTGAGGCAACACGCGCTCACATATACGCGCAAGTGAATTGATACACTCATACAGCATCTATATAATACACCACGACATCAGGTAAAAACACACTGAAAAATTAAAAACAAATATAATTTGTGCAGATGATCCCTTATAAAAAGCACTAATAACCCCGATTTAGGATAAAACTAGATCATCAGCCCGATTCAGACTGTGAAATTAAAAGCCATTTTTTTACTTCGCGAGCAAAGAGGTGCTTCGATGTGAGGCATCTAATATTTTTAGGAATTCTAGTCCAAGTTTCGGGCAGGCGGCATGCAAGTGAGTGTTGACTAGTCTTCAAGGACACTGAGGGCACTGCAAAAGTTGTTGCACGCCTAGCCGATGTCCGATTTGAGGTTGGAATTAGTGGAAACGCAATCTCCGCTGGTACAATACCTCGCGAAATTTGATATGCTAGCATAGAAGCCCGCAGCGTGTAAATGTTTTCCACCTTGAGTAGGCTATATAGAGTAAATAAATCCTGGACCGAATCTCTCCATCTCCTAGAAAAAATTGCTCTAAGTGCATCATTCTGAATTACTCTGACTCTCCGGAGAATTCCGTCATATCCACCACCCCAGAGAAGGATACCATAGCATAGTACCGGTAAGAACACGGCCTTGTACACCAAAAGCAAGCCCTCTGTGGGGACCCCAATCAATTTCATTCTGCGCAGCGCCGATATAACAGCATAGCACTTGGGTGCAATATATTCTATGTGGGGATGCCACTTCAGATTTTCCTGGAGAACGAGCCCCAGGCACTTGGCTGTCTGCGAGAGCTTAATGTTTCGTAGCTCGAGTAGTTGGTTGTTAGGCAATGCCTGATGCCTTGGTGATGAGCGAAAAACTACAAAATGTGTTTTATCGGCATTGACAACTAAACCAAAAGTATTAAAAATGCTGATTGTATTGTCAACATTTTGGAGAGACTGGTGCAAATCTGCATCAAAATTACGATTATTAACTCCGTAGATTAGCGTCGTGTCATCAGCAAAAGCTATAGTAGAACCATGATTTAGCCCCTGAATTCTTAATAGGATAAAATTCAGAAGGATAAGAAACATAAAAGGCCCGAGAACCGAACCTTGAGGGGTACCTATATCAACCTGTTTCCACGAGGATTCAATTTGCCCAGCTCGAACCACTTGCCTCCGTCCTGAGAGATATGACCTAAACCAAGCAACAGCCGGCACGGAGCAGCCGAGCTGAGCGAGCATCTGGAACAGTAAGGAATGATCAAGACAATTAAAAGCAGCCGACACGTCAAGAAAGACCGCAAGACAAAACTTGTTTGTCTCCACCGAATCAGACACCCGCTGCCATAAGTGCGCCAGCGCTAGGTCAGTCGACCTACCCCTGCGAAAGCCGAACTGGTTGGGTGATAGGAAATTAATCGACTCTAAATGTAGATTTAGCCTGAACAACACCAACTTCTCAATTACCTTTGAGATATAATCAACAACAGATATCGGTCTGTAATTTGCTGCGCGATTTCGTTCACCCTTTTTCTTGAATAGAGGAAATACCGCCGTATCCTTCAACCGTGCTGGGAAGTTTCCGGTCTCAAACGAGCGATTTATAATAGAAGTCAGAGGCCCTGCAATCGAAAAAGCTGATAGCTTCAACAATTTTGCAGGCACACCCGTGACACCTCGGCTCCAGTTTGCCTTGAGACTGGAGAGGACACGAATAACCTCGGAAATAGAGACGGGAGAGAGTGAAAATACATTATTGTTTCGTTTCCAGACCTCATCAAGTAAGGTTTGCAGATTCCTGTTTTTCTTGAGTTGAGCGACCGTATTATTACCTAACGTGGCAAAGTGACGGTTAAGCTCATCTGCTATTTCTACTGGATCTTCCAAAGTTTTATCATCGTCAACTATTAACGCGGACGGTAGGTCCACTGCGTCACGTCGCCTGCCACAGAGGCCGTTGATGAATTTCCAGAGTTTAGCGGAGTCGTCACGCAAGTATTCAAAACGATTCCGATAGAATGCTGTCCTCGCAGCGCGGATAGCATTGAGGTAGCGGCGACGGCTGTTTAAATAGGCGGTCTTCGTGTCTACCGAATTTATCTTACGATGTCTGCGGTACAACTTATTAACCTTGCGACGCAGCCGCCGTAAACCTGGAGAGAAGGAAAACTGACACTCCTTACCCGAACTGTCAGGGTCAGGAAGGTCTACAAGGTCAAATGATTTTTCGTATGTAAGAAGCAGGATGGTACTAAAAGCGTCAAAAGCAGAGTTTACAGTGACTGCATCATACACCGTTAACCACGAGACATCTTGTAAGCGGCGTAGGAACGTGTCAATGTTAGCCTTTGTATGACGTCTACGTGGGTTTAGAGCCGACTTTTCCAAAGGCTTAGAAGTCGCGGAGTTGTCGGAAAGACTTAGGAAAACCGGGTAATGATCAGAAAAGAGCAAAGTTTCAAGAACCGTAGGCTGGATGGTAGTAAACTTCGAGCAATTTGAAACAGCTATGTGGTCTATACATGTACCCGACGCGGGTCTCGTTATGCGATCCACTACAAGGGTGAAGTCTCTAACGGAAAAGAATGATGAATAATCGCTAGGTTGCGGAACCGAAAGTAGATTAATATTTGCGTCGCCCATAACAATGACAGGGGTGGAGGTACAATTCGGTAACAGCTCGTCTAGTGTATTTAGTAGGGTGTCTTTGCACGAAACGTGATTGGAATAAAACCCTACAATAAAACATTCAAGGCCTGCCCGTTTTTTTAAATGTACGCGTACCACCTGGACATTACCATCATGACTAGAAACTGAGCGAGAAGATAAGATACTGCAGGTGGAACGCACGTAGATGCCGACACCGCCGCCTAGTCTTCCCTGCCCTCTGTTTGACGTGACTAGTTCGAAACCACCTATAGAATGAGATGCCTGATCACAATGCTTTAGCCAAGTTTCACTAACGACTGCCGCATCAAACATGGCCCCTTCTTCATCTAAAAAATGGCTTAACAACTCCAGTTGACCTGATTTTTTTTAGCCCTTCAGTGCCGGCATTTAAATGGATTAGCGCCAAGCCAGTGTGATTTAGTCTAACGTTGTTTGAAAGTTGGCATGCCTTAATATTAGGCGTGCTGTTTTGGCTAATATGGTTTACACAATGCATTTACAGGAATATATGAATGTACAAACACCAAGATAATAAGAACTCAGTAAAAAAGATGCTAGGTTAGCATCGATAGGGTTGACAACAACGGGGTGAGAACATCAATCAATTTTTTTAGACGCGTTGCCGCCTTTGGGGATACAACTTTTAAAACCTTCGTAATGTGTTTCAAAGATTTGATTATGCCGGAGTCACGTCCCTTCGATTTGTGAGTAGCAGAGGTGCGCGATGACTTCAATGAGAGAGGCTTGCGAAGAGTATTAGCAGCAAACTTCTTCACGGTGGGAATCTGCTTCTTGGGGAAGGATGTTGATCCCGGTAGATTTACGCGAACGTCAGGGCCAGTCGAGGTCTCCACTATTAGTGACCTCACTACGGCAGCATAGGTGGGTGGCGCAGACGTGGATGATCCAGGCGCAAAATTCGGAGCGGATGAGGAATCGGTTGCGATAGCCGGCTGCGGCGAGTCAACTACTTTAATTTGTGTTGCCTCAGGATGTTCTGATCCGACCTGTTGCAACAAGCGACACTCCATCAAAGCTTTGCGTTTCTCTATTTCGCATAGTCGGATAGGGCAGGACAGAGAAGACGACACATGGGGGCCTCTACAGTTTACACATTTTGCCTGGTGCTTGCAGTTTTGAGCCAGGTGACCAGCTTGTCCACACCTTTTGCATGTTACTTCGTTTCGGCAATATTTTGCAATGTGTCCTAGCCTCAAGCACTTGTAACACGAGACTGGCGTTCCAGCGTGCATAGTGACTTTATGAGACCTGAAAGCAAGGAACACGTCAGTCGGTGGAACCCTATTAAACTGAAGCATGACCCTGTCAGTAGGGATTGACGTGACAGTGGATCCTGATCTCCTAATAATGCTCTCCCGTTTCGCTGAGACAACACCAACATCCTTAAGGGCAGACAGAATATCTTCGTCAGTAAATCCTCTATCAACTCCGTTTATTCTGGCGCGGTATGCATTCAAATCGCCGCATTTAGCCACCACCGGGATGTCGAGGAGCGTCGTTATCTGTGTTGCCGCGTGTGCTTCATCAATGTTGTTGAACCAGACATAAATGATGCCAGCTTTCGACTCTGGTTTTGCGTTTGGGTAGAGTCTGTGCACCTCACTACACAACAGAAGTAGCCTATCAATGAACGGCTCGCTTGTAGAAACACTCATCCCGTCAACAGATTTCACACCTCTTCGCGCAATAACTACACGAAAGAGGCCTTTAGGTTGACTGAATGACTTAGACCGGATAGCGCCGATTTGGTCTTTCAGCTTTTGTAGACGTTTGGTAGTGTCCTTGGAGACCACCACCTTCCAATCATCGTTCACCGAATCTGTATCATCGGCCTCATTAGCACAGCCGGTTTCAGCGTTGCAGTTTGTTAAAACATCATTTTCTGCGGACGGCACATTCACCGAAACTTCATCCACGACTATTGATTTCGATGCAGATGACTCTGTTTCATTTCCACCAGCTGATTCTTCTTTCGATGCAGTCAGCTTGTTACGAGCCAAGGCAGCTAACTTCGCTTTCCGGTCTTTCGAATCGACGGTAGTCTTGAGTGTACAACTCAAGCCGGCCCTTCCCCTCTTCTCAGCCACCATCTTCCCGTTAACCATTGCTCATGTGGAAGAATATGATTTCCTGCTGACAACTGAATTTGTCAGCCACTAGATGCAGCCAGTGACACAAACGATTGTATGCAAGTAGCTGACGAATGCGAACGAGCAAACAAGTGATGACTAGATCCGTCGGAGAGCGCAGAGTTACTGTTTGACAGTGCAGCAAAGCGGCCACCCCTAGCCAGAACAGCACTAAATACACCTGGTTTGCCAAAGCAACACTCAGTACAGAGTCAATGCCAACGATAAAAACCGTGAAAAAAAGTGGCGTTCACAATTCACCGAGCCTCAGCATTGGGCTCGATTTGGACAGACACGACAGAAGACTCGCCCCATGCTCAACACGACACAAGGCAAGACACAAATCACACAAAATCACCAATCTCAGACGGAGACCACAACACGCGATGCACTACCGACGGAAGCCGGTAGCAGACTATACACAGTGGAATACATATATATATATATATATATATATATATATATATATATATATATATGTATATAGTGGGGTGGAGTACATATATATATACAGGCTATATATATATATATATATATATGTATTCCACCCAGATCTGAATATAATTGATCAATAAGATATATCTATTATATTCAGATCTGGGCTGGGTAAATGTGTTTATGTTACACCAAAGTGTTTCAAGACAACCATCAATCCAGCGTTTTGCTAATTCTGCTACGAACCGAATTGCCAGAGATACCGCGGCGTGATATCGATCACAATTGCTTCAGCACTCTCTGCATGTACATCTACTCTGTGGATCATGAGTTCTCACTAATTTTGGTTTGCCAAGTCAGCATATAAACGACAAAGGCATACGTTTTTTTTAGATTCTATATTAATAGGTAATTTCACGCGAGAATCAGGGTATACTGTATGTGTTTAATCCTTATCAATTCTTTCCCGTGCGCTTTTTCTTGTGGATTGCTTCAATTACTTCCCTGAGTAAGATTACCCTCATTATCCAGAATCTCGCTCCTCCGTCGTCTGATCCCGTCGACGTTTATATCTTAGCGGCGCTCTCAGGGTTGTATTCAATCCGGCCGATATCATCCTGAAATGTTTAACTGGACTGTCTGTTTTTACTAAACACTTGGGCCGCCCCTCCGCTTCTCAACAATTTAGCTTTATAAAAAATGTATTTATTTAATCTTCTAAAGAGATTTTGTCCCCCCCCCCTTAAAATTACTCCTGCCAAGTGCAATGTATATGCGCAACCTTTTTCCCCACTCTTTGAAATAAATTTAAACACGTCTTTCGAGCCTCAAAATAGAGTTGAGCTCCTTCAATTTTGTGGGCGTGGGATCCTTCGTGGGCTCAAAAAAAGTCGCACGAAGCCAAGTCCGGCAAAAATTGAGGTTGCAGAAATATATAAATAACATTTTCATTAAATTATGAGTAACGATGTGTGCGCTAGCACGTCTTTGCGGTGGATGCTTTAAGGGTTGTTTTTTCCACAATGCAGGCATCTTGCATTAGATATTCTCGCGTAATCGTTTTCGATGGTATTCCCTACTCACCGCAGGTCCAGGTGGAAAAATGCATGAAAGATAATTCTCTTGTAGTCAAAAACACAGCCAAAGGAAACACGGTATTTACCCAGGTCAATAACCATATAACCGGTCGTTTGCCACTGTCTAAAAGTTCAAGACATTCACTAACAATCTTTTGGAACGACGTTCGCTGCCATTTTTATAAAATATCGACCAAAACACCTACAGCTGATCCATAGGATATCTCTAATTCCTTAGCCCTCTATTTGTTATTGACGTCGAAAGCCTTCCCAAACGAGGGTCATCTTCGGTCTCTTGACGTTCGTCGCGCTAAATCGACAGTGCCACGTTTACGCAGCGTTTCAGAAACGCTTGATCAGCACTTCTCTACGTTCAGCTCTTCAAAAATCGTGAACTATCGTTTCTTTTCACTTCGTTGAACCAATCTCAAACAGTGATTTAGCCTGATAAATGGCGCAAACAAACCGGGAAACCTCGATGATTCGGTCTGGCGGCAAAATTCAAGGTTTTAAATATAGTCGATCCGCCCTCGTATGCAGTGCGTGTGTTCTTATCCTAGTGCATTTACGCAACAACAATGATGATACAGCTACCATTGATGTGTTTGCTGTAGTGTTTACAACAATGATGATATTGTTACCGTAGTTTGTTGCCTGGCTCTTCTTTCTGTGCTGTTGCCTGCCATAATCACGTATTTCTTCTGCAGTACGCCTTGCTTGCACTATGCACAAAACAAGAGTACCAAGTGGTGCAGGTGTACGTTATTTTAATACAAGAAGTCGATAATGATAATTCAAGTTTAGTAAATCGAATCGCAAGCTGCATGTACGTAGATACACCAATGTTCCCATGTACGTATGTGAATTCCCATAGGAAGCAACCAAGTCTGGTTGAGTCTGGTCGAACGTGTTCGCTGCAGCTCGATGCTGGCGCAGCAAACAGCAGCAGCAGCAGTAGCTAATCAGCTGTGTGGGAGCTCTGGGTGCTGGGTTCAATGACGGCTTCGTTTGCCAAACCCTTTCCCGGTCTGGGGTAAGCGTCCCCTCATGGGAATACGATGAGGAGGTCAGGATCAATAGCCATCTAACAGACTGTCTCTCTTTTTCTCTTCTTTTTTCTTGGCCCTTTATTGAGACTTTCTCCGAGGATGTTGAAATCTTCAGTTGTGGGCGCCCTAAAGTTCTGTTGCAAATCGGCATTTAATCAATTGATTTGTTTTCGTCGCTTTGTCTGTGCTCGTCTGTCGAAGCTTTTTGACAGTCAATACCTGCTTATTTATATATGTATATATTTATATAGTGTATATATATATATATATATATTTATATAGTATATATATATATATATATATATATATATATATATATATATATATATATATATATATATATATATATATATATATATATATATATACAGGGTATTACAGGAATATTTGATCAACGATATATGGAATTGTAGAGCTCGTTAAGGCAAATATTTTTTCCAATGGAGCATGGTCTTTAAGAGGCCCTGTTTCGGAATGAGAGTTAAATTACTACAATTTGTGACATTGGTGTTTTTGCCCGACATAGGAGCATAGAATGTGCTGTTGCGAGACAACCAGGTTTCCTAGACAGAAGCTAAACACACCGCCGTGTTCGTGAGAAAACTGCTTCTTTTGAAGAATTCATAAGGCCGGTCAGAAGATGCTACATGGTCGTTTAGAAAAGAATTCGCCAAAATGAAGTTATTTTATTAACCTTCACGCCCAATACCTCAAAATCATTACCTTACGACCACTTACAGCGCTCTAAACTAACATATTCAAATGCGCAAAATTCACTGTGTGGCGACGTTCACTACCGCCGACGTGTCGCGCGACAGCCGCAGCGCGTCATTTTACATGCACTTAATCTGGACATCCCACCAAAACATCGTAATTACTCCGCATCCACAGCTCGCATTGCCATAAGTTTGGTACCAAAATGATCGTCATGAAATGCGCATTTGCCTGAATATGTTGAATATGTTTAGTTTAGAGCGCTGTAAGTGGTCGTAAGGTAATGATTTTGAGGTATTGGGCGTGAAGGTTAATAAAATAACTTCATTTTGGCGAATCCTCTTCTAAGCGACCATGTAGCATCTTCTGACCGGCCTTATGAGTTCTTCGAAAGAAGCAGAATTTTCTCACGAACACGGCGGTGTGTTTAGCTTCTGTCTAGGAAACCTGGTTGTCTCGCAACAGCACATTCTATGCTCCTATGTCGGGCAAAAACACCAATGTCACAAATTGTAGTAATTTAACTCTCATTCCGAAACAGGGCCTCTTAGAGACCATGTACGATCGGGAAAACGGCGCACACATCAAAATTGCCTTGCTCGCAGTCCTTATGTACTTCGGTAGTGGTTCAGCACAAAGGGGCTTTAAACGCTGAAACACTTTAATGAACTCAACATGGCTCAGATACGTCTACTCAGAGCGTATAAGGAAGATTTGTTAGATATTTGTATTTACGAAGATGTAAAGCAAAGCCTGTATCTTTTCTGCATTGTTCATAGGAAGTATATATAGATATACATCATAAAGATCACATGCGTGGCTGCAAAGAGGTAGTTTACATTAGTGCTTAAAATGCAAACAAATCACAGACGCTTTTTTTAATTGTATAAATAGAAGACACGTGGCCAAACATGTTCTTTTGTGGCTATCAACGACTTTCAACGTTCATAATATTAGCCGCGGTTTTCAACCCAATCGTTGTGTTCGCAAGTGTCTAATTGGCCATAGGCGCCGCAAACAGCTTATTTCTTATTGATGTGCATCGACGGGGCAACAATCTAAATACAACAGGCATGGCTACTCGATCCACGACAGCATGGTCTCACGAAAGGGCGTTCAACAGCTATGCAGCTACACGAAGCTGTCTATGAGTGGGCTCTTGCCCGAAATCGGGTTACCCTTCTCCACGTCGCCTATATTGATTTTACTAATGCGTTCAACTGCGTTGACCACGGAATACCGCTAAGAAAAGTAAAAGCACTCTATTTAGGATCTCGTGTTGATCGAATGGGTCAAAACATACTTGACCGACCGTTCCTTCTTTGTCATGGTGGGCAACAGTGTCTCGAAGCGAGGGTCCTGCACATCGGTTCTTCATACTCAAGACGTTTGCTTAAGGCCGTTCTTGTGCACTACACTTGCCGTGGATCTTGAAGCCTAAGCAATTTTCTGGCGTTTGTTATGAGTTGTTTGCCGACAATCTAAAATATATACACGGCATACATACATAAATTCACGGTGATTCTTCTAGTCTCGATATATATATATATATATATATATATATATATATTGTATTCACAATAGTAATGTCGTGACGACTGTGAAGCAACTCCTTAAGCGGCACGTCAAAGACAAACCCTTTGGCTGATTCGGTTGGTTGTATTCAAAACAGTGACCGCACGTTCTTAAAAGGAATGAATTCCTCCTCAGTCTCTCACTCGATTCATGTTAAGCCAACAAAATGTTTCCCGGTTTTATCTAGAAGTGATACTTTAAAAGTTAACCTGCATGCCTGAAGCGGCTATATTTTGCCTGCTTGTTCTAGAAATGCCAGAGGCATTGCAAACGCTTGCAGGCCGAAATTATACAATGTTTAACAGTTGTAGCAATGTATGTACTGTAGCTATGCTTAGGCAGTAGTCTCTTAAAGACGATATAACCATCGGAGTAGACGTTGACATTGCTGACATCCTAATACGTTGACATTGCTGTCATCTAGTGATGTATACTGCATCTAAATGAACGAAGAATAACTAAATGAACGCGTGGTGGTGAATAAAAATGTCATCCACACTGGATAGGAGTACATCCACACTACGTTGTGTACCAACCGGGCTTTATCAATAACACGAATGCCGTGGCCTCTAGTACCGCATGCATCGTCCGTTCAACCCTACTCCCCTGTGACTCGTAAACAAGCCGTCTATCCGTTAGACACGTCCGGGATGACGTGTTACTCGCCGACGTATTGATAATCAGGGGCTGTTGCTTAGAAAAGGTTATCTGAAAGATCCACTGGAAGTCCACTGGGACCCAAAGTACGTATCGTATCTGTGATCGCTGTTTCCATCCTCGGTGATGAATCTTTTAACTTGTCTTTCGCGTTTAATGGTTTGCCGAAAGCAAGAAGGATCAGTGTTGTAGCAGATTTTAAATCTATTGGGGCATTGTATCAATCCATAGAGCATTTATAGAGTTATAGATAAACAGACATGTCTGTTCATGCCGCAATCTTTGTCCTAGGAACAATCGCTATCAACTATTGAATGAATTCGAATATCGGGAGTGCGTCATGAGCATGTGCCACTATCAACCTGTGTGATCCGTCTAGGACTCAAAAACTACTAAGCCTAGATTAACTCTCATTGACTTACTAATATAGCATTTAATCGGGGAAGGCACGTCCCGACAAACAACTTGTTCTAATTTTAGTGATCTTACAAGTGAATGGACTGGTCCAGCTTAGATTAATAAGATTGTGACTCCAATTGCGACAAAGTAGATCTAACTACCATCTAACTACTTAATATTGCGAAAACAATACTCAAAAATTGCTTTAGATTTTAGACGGTTACGCAATTATTAGCAGAAAGGGCCTACACTATGTGTGTAACTATAGCAGGTCACAGAGTTTAGATTGTTATTGCATGTATGTAAGTGCGTATATGCGCGCACGTGGATCTGTCCGTGGTTGTAACTTCCGCGAGGAAATGACCTCCAAAACATGACAACAAGGTATTTGCTTATAAATACATGTTAATTTGAAAATGTTACCCCCATATGGTAGATCGTTGAACTGTATGATGCGCTACATAAATGTCTTATGCAGAGATGCGTATCAAATAAAACCTGGTAGTTTAGAGTAGCAGTAATAAATGGTAGCAGGATATGTTTAAAAGATAGCTCGGCGTTGCGGTAATTTAACAAGTAGCCTTAACGGGCTAGTTTGAGTGGTTCGTTTTGTGGTATCTGAATATGCATATATTCAATGCTTTCCCGTGGAGACGCGTATGTTCAAATCATAATGATAAGGGTTGTCTATTACGGTGGCCTGTGTTTCGGCAGGTCCATTTCTATTAAACGTACATCCCTATGCGGTAGCGCTGTGCTTTGCATGTAGACATACTTTTTCATTACCAAATTGCGACGGCCTCGACCTTTGCAAATCATTGGAACATCTACTGTACACATTTCTTAAACCTGTGCGCGATTGTACCGCATCGGTGGTTCGAAAGACATTGTAGTGAAAGTTTTGGTCTGACATATCAACCATGGACGGATCGGCTTTCCACGATGAATAGGGTTTAAGATACTGTTCTTGTAAATTGCATTAGTCAATGATTTTATAAGCGAAGAAACCACCCATAAAATGAACATATCGCGTGGATTAGTTAATTTGCGTCACACTAGCTATGGATACGTGAAATTGTTAAAACGTGTATTGGTGCCGCACAGCTTCATCGAAAACGACGTGATGCAGCCCCTAAACGCCTGCACTCTCTTCTTCCTAAAGAGGGGAGCAAGTGAATCGCCGGCAACAACATATAGTGAATAAACACATGGCCGAATAATGGCACACCGGAATCAACACTGTTGTGAAAAACGTTGAAAAGGCCATGATGTGTGCCTAGTAGGATTAAAAAGGCGTGGTGTACTCTGAACCTCTGCACAGCAACAAATCGGCCAACAGTGAGACGTATTAGCAGTCACTCGACCGTTTAAAGTAAGCTGCGATTAAGAAGCGGCTCCAACCTGTGCAATCGTAGAGGCGTTATATTCCATGATGACAACGCCTGAAGGTATCGCTAAAACAAGAAATTCTCAAATAGTTTAAATTTCTCATTTCGAAGGCGTTGAGCGCAATTTGCAAACAGAGGCGGTGTGTATATGGTTGACTGAAGTGATATTGTATGCTTGATAAACATTTCCAATTCCAATTAGATTTATTTCACTCAGATTGAGTATAATATACAGTTCACGATGTTTCTTCATAATACTCGTATCTTCTTCACGCTTTCGGCGAGAGAAGTAGTGTAACGATGTTTTGTTCAGCGCTGTGCATCCCACTGCATGGTACTTGGCACACCTCTTCAGGCAGAACCGGCAGGTGCACAACTCGTACTCTTCGTGAAAGGCTGCGTTTGAACATACCAGGTAGTGATAACCATGCACTATGTACCTGGTGTATACGTGGCGACTGTCACATGCAGGACCAGACCAAAGGTGCACGGCATTGAAAACGTCCAAACCACCAACCTCCCGTCTGGCCTGTTCGACTTTAGCTTCCCATTCAGAAATGAAACATTCGTATGGTACTGTACGCGGCATCTTCAGCCTTAGTCGGATTGTTTCAGTAGCCGGTGGACAACCTGACATGAGATACACAAAGCGGCTCCTTGCTCGAATAGACAAGCAAAGCACTCGCTTCATATATAATGAGAAACACCTCTCAAGCTGGTTAAAATTCGCCAGTGTGAGGTGGTTCCACACCCTGTCAAGGCCATACATCAGCCCGGAACAATCTTAAGCATGAAGAGCCTCACTGCTGAGAAAACGGACAGTCTTCGGACATTGCCTACTTCCCCGTAAAGAGAGACAAGTGCCTTCCGTACTGTTTCGTTTATATGCGCTGTGAACGTCGTTCCCGTATAATGAACCCGAAGGCCAAGATACTGGAAAGAGTTAACAAACTCCAATGGTTGGCCGCAGCAACGTATAACGTCTCTGGCAGCCAATCGACCTCCACGCCTGAATTTCATGGCTTTGGTTTTCCTGGTGTTTATCTCAAGTCCCTTCGAGACAAGGAACGCCTCTATCATAGAGGTAATGCGCTTGATGGCACCTAGGTCGCGATGAGCGACCACGATATCATCTGCATACATCACCACCACGGCTTTTTAGTACTCCTGTCGGACGTAACCGACGAGGTCAGCAAGAAGAAGTGTAAACGAGACGCAGCTCAGCGGGTCTCCTTGCGGAGTTCCCACATTTTGCTTAATCTCCAATACACCCTGCTCACCGTCTACCAACAAGGTGTCCTCCTCAAAGAAACTTGCTATTACACTCAGGAGAGAGCCACCCACTCCTGCTCGTTGGAATGCTTCAACCAGCAGATAGCGAGGGGCTCTGTCAAAGGCCTTGACGCAGTCAATAAAGACTGCATACAGATGACCTCTGGGTTGTGCCACAGCTCGCTCGATTTCTGACTGGAGAACGTGGATTGCATCACGGGTGCCTCGGCCTCTCCCTAAACCGAACGGCCGATGTTTCCTGCAGCATATCAAGGAAAGATGCAGAAAGGCGCTAGTAGCAATGACTACAATTAGAAAACCGCAGCTGCTGTCCATCCTAACGGCACTGAGACTGTTCGATCTAAAGATTGCTCCAATGGCCGCCTACGGCATCGAAATAATTTGGAACGATCTCACCCCAGCCAGCCTTGAGCATCTTAATAGTCTGAAGGCAGCTTACCTCAAGCGAGTCCTGGGCCTTCATCGTTCAGCCCGAAATCGACTTGTCTATCTCCTCACGGAGACCCCCCTATTCGTCGAGGAGCTAAGACGACGTTTTGACTTGCCCTCATCTTCCAACTACGTCAACGTTCTCAAAACGTGGGAGTGCAAGTTTGCGGAAATTGATGCGGATTTCTTCAGCACAGGAGCGATGCAAAACCAGGCATGGAAAGGGCCGAGCCGATCTAACCGCCACGTGGTGACTAGATTCGCCGTGCATGGTTTCCATCACGTGCTGTGCGCGACAGCTGGGTTCCATGATCCCTCGGACTCGTGTGTGTGTCAACGCTGTAAACTACCTTGCGGTAGATACCATGCTGCCTCCTGCACACTAGTCCCGTCTCTAGCTAGTCTAGACGACCAACCTCGCGTCTTAGCTTCATAGCTTTTATATATCTATTATTTTATAAGTCCAAATGTGTGTATGTATACATATGCATATATTTTAACTGTACTTTTTCTACACAACATGTGTGATAATAAATCTGACTACACTCGCAAAACCGAATTGCTCCGGTGGAAGTGCCTCTTCAGCCACGTGCTCAATCCGCCGAATCACCAACTTACAGAAAATCTTCTTCAATGTGCGTTCTGACGCCACTCCACGGTAGAGATTTGGATCCTGATGGTCATCACCATGCCTACCCTTGAACAGAAGAGAAAGCCTGGCGACATGCCAGACTTTAGGCATCCGCCCCCTCTTTATAATTTCATTAAAGAAATCACAAAGAGTTTCTGCCAAGAGAGGGAGTGACTGGATCCAATGCTCATAGCATACCTGATCGGGCCCTGAGCTCTTTCTCTTCGGGAGTGACCGTAGGACCTGGCACACCTCCTCCACCCCGAAAGGCAGATTCATGTTGTGCTGCTCCAATGTAAGCGGATGCTGTACGATTGGAGATACGGCCGCAACGTCACGATTGAATAAAAGATTAGTTAGGTGGCTCTTTACCTGTCCATCACTAAGCGGATTATCCGCCCTACGAGGTCGCACGATGTAAGCTGAGGGCTCTCGTTCTGCTCTTTCAAGCAGCCGTCGTTCCTCCCGCCTCGCGTGTTCCCTTTTATGATCATAGCAGAGTCTTATATAGGCCTTTCTACGCTCAAAATAGTCCTGCCTGGCTTGCAGTGATGATGTTGCTTTGGCTCTTGCTTGGTGCAGGAGTTTAAGCACTTCAACGTGGGCTAGGTAGCAGGCTCGAGAGTACCACGGGCGTGATCTCTTCTGCCATAACCTTTTCCACTTCACTGCACTTCTCATCGTCCTCTCCAGCTGGTCACAGGTTGTATCGATGTCAGGGCTAACCTCAAGACCGCCCACCGCTCTGTCCAAAAGAGATAGATTAATCCGTCTCATTGCAGACCAGCGCGGCGGATTATGTCGGTCTCGCCAAATACCGGGAACATCGACAACGGCCAACACTGGTTGGTGTTTTCGGGCCGCTTCATCGAGAACATCAAAGCTTTCAATTTCACGGCTGACAAGGTTGTGAAACAACAGGTCGATGGTGCTGCTTCCATTGTGACTTAAATATGTATAGTCTTCACGCGCGTTGGCACATTTTAGACCAATATTTTCCATCACCTGAAGCAGCACCTCGCCTTTATCATCGTTGGCCCCACAATCGATTCTGGCATTGAAATCACCGCCGACGATAGTTGGCATGGTCAGATTTAACTCTGAAAGTCCAAAGCTCATCGTCTCAGCAACCTCCGCAGAATCGAATGTGGGTGGGAAATAGAATACAGCGACGTTTACCCTCCCATAGGAGAGAGGAAGCGTTTATGTAGGTAGATAGAAAACCCACCCACAGGTCTTCCCCGACCTCCCGCAGGTAAGACAGCCAGCTGGTGAAAGCCCCGCATATCATTGATATGCAGTTCGTCCCGCTGAAATGTCTCCGTGAGGAGTGCAATGTCAACCAACTTAAACATGTCATCACGTGCAAGATCCATTGCCCCCTTAAGTCCCTCACAATTCCAGAGAAGCACTCGTAGAGGTATGTTTGCCACTACGCTTGCAGTTCTAGAACTGGTTAGTCACTTACGGGGGCTTGGACCGCCAGGCGCACTAAAACTCTCCTTAACCATCCTCTCGTAGGGGACGTCCCCAACCCAGCGACGGAACAGGCTTCCCTTTGGCCAGAATTCATTTCTGCAACAGTTTGCGTCTGCCATCTGTTGCACTACCGCGCTGCATTCGATGTTTTGTTTTGTTGTCTCGTCGCTTACGAACGACAACAAAACCATCGTCGTCTGCCTTCTCCTCCGGACGTGGGTCAGCTGGATCTGCTGTCGGCGTTGTTGTTGCCGCAGCTGGTGACGCCGCTGTACCACCACCCGGTGGTTCCATCTCCACAACAGCGCCGTTCAAGTTGCCACTGTCGTTACTCAACTCTGCAGACGCCAAGCTTCTCTTGGCGCCTGCGCGGTTGTTTTTGCTGGTCTCTCCAGCCAGCTCTCTCGTCTTCGGCTCGGTGACGTCACCTCCTTCTGTGCTGTCTGCTAGCCTGGCTTTCTTGTTTTTCCGCGTTGTCCGCGTTCCGCCGCTTTTCTCCACGCAAATTTTGTCACTTAGCGTGGAGTTCAAACCCCCTGTAAGCGTAAGGGGTGCGGCAAACTGTTCCTGCGGGATTGCCTCGATTTTGGCAACCCGCTCCTGTAGTGCCGTGTGTGCTAACCACAGTTTCACAAAGTTCCACTGTAGCTCGCTTAATCGGCCGCACAACGTACCGTGAGTTGGTTCCTGGGTGTCACAGGCTCCACACGGAGCCGAGTGCGCATCCTCGGGGAGCACGGGGTCTAGACAGCCCCCATGGAACACTTTTGAGCAGCCTTGACTGCACACCACTAGTTGTTCACCCGTTTTTAGCGGGAGCGAACACTTCGAACAACCGAACATCACGACTGCTAGCAGACAACTTGATAAACATTTCTAAATTGCTTTAATATTCCGACAGAACTTTCTAAACTAACATAAATTACCGAGCAAGATGGCTTAGTGGCAAAGCCCTTGCCTTGCATTCGGGAGGTATGCATGGTTCCCAATTTAGACAAAGTAGATTAAAATTAGCCATGACATAAAAAAAACCGTAAACGGGCAATAGCCTTACGGAAAATCGTAAAAAAAAAATATATATATATATATATATATTTATTGTAAGATGCAGTTTCGATAATAAACCACGTTGTCAATTAAAAAAAATTATATATATACTTTAAACTAAAGTGTTGCGCCTAGAGGAACGTTTTCACGAAACCGAAACAAACATATGTCTATTGTCGATGCTGATTGACATCGAAGAGGACGTTGCGACAAACTTTGGGTCAATGGACTCTATTACAAACGTGAGCCATACGCCCAGGATTCCGGCTTTACTATATATATATATATATATATATATATATATATATATATATACTGAATACAGTAGTAAGCCTGATAAGTAGATTGCCATTGACAAGTGGGTGGGTGTACAAAATTGACAGTGTCTATCCAAGGATATTTATTACCTTGCCAGTCATATCTTGAACTCTAAGGGGTTGCTGATTTATGTGACGGCAATATCAGCTAAAAGATACCCCTTTTATAGAGGACAGGTTCCACAGCAAAGGTCCTAGCACGGGACCTTGTGCTACACCTGCAGTCAATGCGTGCTCCCTGCCGTCGTAACCTATACTTTGCTGAGCCAGGTACGAAGCTATCGTGCGCCGAATGTACGCCGCTGCTCCTCTTTTCTCCGCCGCATTCAGGATGACCCCCTCCGAGAACCTCATCCGACGAGCCGACCTGCTCCGCCTGTCATCCCCGGCAAGCACCATGCTCTTAAGTTCTCTTTCGTTTTTCACCGTAAATGTAATATATTGGTGGTTAAATTAAAATTCCCCTTGTATTCAAGGACCCCTTACTACTTTGTCGATTGTGACCGCGGCGTTGATCGTCAAGTCGACAACGTCTCCTGGCTTTTGCGGGCGAACGTCGCTGCCGTCTTTGAGTTGTTCATCACCAAATGGTTCCGTTTGGCCAACCATTCCATCAGAGATTGTCCCCTGTGTTTGTAGAGTTGGTGCGCCTACTTCCTCAAAATGCAGATGCCGCGATGAAGTCTTCCGTAATGACCTCGGTCTGATAATGCTGTGGTCTGACACTCACATCCAGTGTCTCGAGATAGTCGACAAAATTTTTTTTGGCTTTTGTTGAGGAAAAAGTAGCAGCAACATAATATCACTCCCCCTTTCTGTAGGCAGGACTTGTCAGTTCGCTGAGTGCCCTTCTACAGAGCAAACGTAGCATTTTCTCATTTCAGCAATGCTGTGTCTCGCTGTACATCCGGTGCCTCTGCAGCAATAGCATATGCAGTTTTGGGACATTTCATTTTAGGACAGTCCTTTGCCGTATGGCCATCTTCTGACATCTTGTACAGTACAGGAGATCAATCCCTTTGGTCATCCGGCACGCTTAAATGTCCTCTCGTCACTAAGCCCTCTCCGATCTGTCTGCTTATGACTTAGGTAGAGATCTAGACTGCGTTTGCCACTTTGCGTAGGACCTGTGCCGTTATTTCGCCCTGAAGCCGGCTTCTGGCGGTATTTTCTAGGTTTTCCTTAGAGTCGAGACCGTGAAAAGTCAGCTTCATTTGTGCGCATTTCAAACATTACAAAGGTGCAGAATCAATACTTAACAAAGTTTGCATGCAAGCATCATCCCTGGGACCCCTCGACGTCTACGTATTCAAGATGTGCCAAGACAACATCGAATCCGCAGCGGTACGTTCACACCAAATGGAGGACGTAAGAATGCATGGTTGTCAGTTGGAGAAAGGAGGACACGTGACGAGTCGGAAACATGGCGCAACAACTGTCACGAACAAACTCGGACAACTAAAACCTTTTAGCATATACAGCGCAGAAAAACGACGCAGACGACTGCAGGAACTAAGCGCAGCAAACAAACTGAAAAAGAGGACGTTACCACAATGATATATTTGAGAGATTGACACGTGGCGTTAAAGCAGCCCGCAACGCAGCAAATACACACACAGACTCAATACAGATGTATGTGGTGGATCGTTGAATCATAAAAATCATCATATAACAAGTCAGGCGAAAACGACTTTCTCGATATAGACATTTTGTCTTTAACCGAAACGTTTGTGTCTGCAGTCCCGTCTGTGTGACAGCAGTCTAAATCACTTCACGCACTGTATACGCAATATCTCATGGATCTGTACTTACGTCTAAAGGGAGGGCCCGACCCAAATGGGGTATGGCTATCACCTGGTGTGCATTTATAGTCCACCATATAGGCAACCCGGTGTCACTGAAAGAGCTATTCGGTGGGTAAGTCAGATGTTATGCGCACGGAAGCCGTTACACAAACTCACTATGCACAAACCATGGTTTGATGAAAAATGCAGATCTATAAAATACACTATTTGCAGTCACACGGAAATAATTCTGGAGGGTTTACAACGACTGGCTGAAATAAAATAGAATTTCAAAAATATTAAGTAAGAACAGAAACAAGCGTGTGACACGCGTACAACAAAGTGCTACAAAACTATGGATACCAAAACGACCCACTCCACTAAATCCACTAATCAATGACAATGTAATCTAATCCAAAGGAATTGGTATTCCTGTGGGTCCCGACCCAATTGTGTATAACCGTATTGAAAAGTTTTCTGTGCCCGCTATTAATTGTATCAAAGCCGCTGCGTAGGTGAATTTACTGTTGCGTAGGTAAGCAAACCATATAACGCATACTTACGCAGCGGTTAAACACCGGAAGAATGAAGAAAACGCTTCTTACAGCCACCTTACAAAAAGAAGAGTGAAGCAACCGACTCAACCATATACCGCGGAATTGCACTTATTAACGTCGTTTATAAAATTTTAACTTGCCTTCTAGCAAAAGGCTTATATGATGCCGTAGGCTTAGATTTAGCATGCGAACAACATGCATCCATGCGAGGACAATCTACGTCGGATGTCGTTGCGTTTAGACTATGTAGAGACCCGCCTCTTAGACTATGTAAAGACCCGCCAAGAAAAAAATATATGACAAAAGCCGCTTCTATCAATTTTAAAACTGCAATCGACTGCGCTTGAAGAGGCAAATTTTTTACAGTCTTTCGAGCCGGATATTTTATTGAGAGAACTATGTATATTCGAATACGTTCTATGCTGCAAGTGATCTTAATTACTATCAGGAACGGGGCTCATTATGTCAACAGGCCAGTAGCACAGAAAACTGGTGGTGTCGTCCAGGGTGACTGCGCAAGCCCGTTCCTCTTTATACTGTTTATAGCTGGCTAGGCTGACGCACTTATAAATGTTAAAGCGATACATGGATTTAATGCCGGCGATTTAGAAGCGCTTGCCAACGCACGAAACCACCTCCACTTTTAGCTACAGATAGCCTCAGATTGATGCCAAGAAAATCAACTGTTAACCAACATCGCCAAAACAAACATACTACGATTTTGTATGACCGGACCGTACGCTGCAGATAACCGGTGCATTAAGATCGGGGGAGTTAATAGTGAACTCGTCAATCACTTTTGCTAGCTAGAAATAACAGTGACCGGCTGTCATTCAGCAGACATATAGAGCAAATGCGTGGCAAGGCCACCGCGGCCATTATTCTAGTGGGAGACGTGACTGACATAGAGCTAAAAATCGCTTTTAATTTATTTAGAATAAAATTGTTCCTATAGCAAGATACAGCCGTCATGAAACTTCTGCTTATTTTGCAATACCAGATTTTTGTAACAACAGAGATTAAAAACAGTGATAAATTAAAATCTTACTTCATAACGCACACGTTGGGCTTGCCGAAAAACGAATCGGCGACGCTTGCACTACAACTATGCCACAAACGCACACTAGTAGAATATTTCGCACTGGACAAATACCTACAAACTGATAGACGGCCGATTGTACAATGATATTAATTTATGATGAATAAACCTGAAAGGTTTTCTGATGCGACGAATGTTCTCTACCTGTGTTTCACATGTACGGTACGAAAGCACACATATATATATATATATATATATATATATATATATATATATATATATATATATATCTATATAGTGCTATTTATATTGCGCTTTATATAATACACTAGAGTTATACCACTACACATACATTCGCTATTCTCTCTCTACAAATATTAATATATGTCTGGAGAATGAGGTGCAGCTTGGCCTAAATTCCAAGCCCAAATATGAAAAATGGTTGACAAACATACACGAAATGTCCGTAAGGCGCTGAGTGCCATTCACTCAATTAAGAATCCGCGACTCCTCTCACTGAGGACGGCTTTAAAATTGTTTGACCTGAAAGTTGCCCCTAGAGCAAGCTATGCGATTGAGCTTATTTGGGAACATCTCAGAGCTTTAAGTTTTGACGAACTCGACCGCCTAAAGGCAAAGTATATTAAACGGGTTATGGGCGTTCATCAAAGCAGCCGCAACCGATTGGTGATCTGGCTGCGGGTACCCCACTTTTCACAGAAGACCTTCAGCGCTGCTTTAACCTGCGGTTACCTCGCGAGTATCAAGAGCACTAACTAAAGGGGGAAGCTAAGATGTGTCACGTGGACATGGATTTCTATCGGACGCAAGCTATGATGAACAACTTATGAAAGAACGCCTAATACGAAAGTCGCCATTTTATTATGCGTCATGCAATGCACGGTTTCCATCATGCAGTGTGCACGAAAGTTGGTTTCCATGAGACAAACGAGCAGTGCACCTGTCGGTACTGTGGAACAACTTGCTCAACCTATCATCTATTGCATTGCCGGAATCCACCAATCCTTCGGCAAATTTGTATGTAACATACACTCAACGTGAGTAATAAATGATTGTTTTAAAATATGTATGAACCATAGACGGTGTAGACCAAAAATGTGCTATCTTTTTGAAATTCTACGTATATAGTGCCATTTTATACTGCGTTCACTTCTTTTAGGTGAGCAGCCCGTAGAAATCAAAGTCTCCCGACCACTGCGTAGATAGTTTCCGTATGTCTCACCCTGCTGAAACACATATGTTTGAACTTTACAGCGGTCTGGTTCTTTGCCCGTCCGTAGCACGGTGAGACGCAATACACCAAAACGATCTCTAAAATTCACGCAACTTAACGGTATGCCACTCTCAGTTTTGTTCTCGGTTTACTTCCTGCATTCGCACAGGCAATGTTCGGAGCTCCTAGAAACACGTCCACACTTCTTGGGGTCAAACCGGCAATAATATCAAAGGATACCCCCATGTTGGTAAATGTACACACTCATTTATACTACCGTTTATATATATATATATATATATATATATAGAGAGAGAGAGAGAGAGAGAGAGAAAGTAGTATAAATAAACGTATACGTTGACCAACGTAGGTGTACCCTTTACTTACTATTGTCCACATTTAGACTTTCTTAGTGTCCAAAATATGACTGTCCAAATAATGTCGTTGAATAGATACAGTTAACTTTGTACACTAATCCATTTGTTAGTAGCAATCTAGTTGCTAGGCTTATTATCGTATCGATAAGCCTGGAGTCTGAGCGCATAATTTATTTTTTAAAGTAGAGTCCATTGTTAGATTAAGATACATAGCAGAGTTGTGTTACCTTTGTTTAAATATAGATGTTTTTGTTTTCTTTATTTCATAATACATTGGTGGTTACAATATTTATAATATTTTCTTTCAGCTAAATAAATACAGTCTGTAGCAGTGGCAGTTGTCGTCTTTTCCGCAAAATGGTTTAAATGGCAAATATACATGTGAGTATACATGGCGAATGTGTACTCGTATACATTCGCCAATATTAAAGCTGTTACGTTTTAGTTATCTTTAAATTATTTTGGTAATATGGAGACACCTCTGTTACTTACTGTACCTTCTATATATAGGTCATCAGTCAATGTCGGTTAGTTAAGTCAAGTCAAGTCTCTAGGTGCAGAATAGAACGCGGTCCGAAAGTCTATGAGTGCAGCCTTTATCATGTCATTGCTGGCATAACCGTGCCACATAATTCAAAACAGTCCATTGCGTCTGTTGTAGATCGCATTGTGTTACAACAGGCGACTTAGGCAGATCATGCTATGTTCTTTTAGGATTGATCATATCGCCTCTTTGCTTGAAGCTAGACTAAAGGTGACTTTTCCACTCATCGGGTGTCATCTCTTGATGAAGCCAGTTGTTGAATAGATTTGTCAGCACCTGACCTAATATGTAGTTATGTTAATTTAAGTGTTAATATTAGATCTGGTGCTGCCAATCGTCTATTTTTATTTAATGTGTTGCTGCTTAGACCTAGCTTTTAAGCTATTATGTGTACATACATTTTAGAGCTTGTTGATGCCTCTAATCAACGCAATTTTTCTAGTATTGTTTGTATGCATGCAGTTCTCCAAACAGACACCAAAGTGTTGCAACATTAATTGTATTTTCTTTTCGGATGGGCTACAAATATAGGCATAATCAATAGTCAGTTAGTTGTAAAGCTTTACATCTAGATATAGTGTAAAGAAGTTACACTCCGTTCTCTTATATACATGCCTTCTTTTGGTCTCTGTCTACCCTCCGTTTTAATTGCGAGGCTGTGATACATTTTGTGTTACTACAAATGTATAAAGATAGGGTACGTTATAAATGTCTTAGTTAAGAGGAGTATTTCGTATTCCCTAAACTTGTCTTCCCTTGAGGTTTGCATAAGGATCACCATAGGAAGGCCTTGAACGTACCACAGCAAACGTTTCGACATCAGTGCATTTGACTCCTGCCTGTGGTTAAGATAGAGAGTCATTTGTTAGCCAACGATATGTATACCCCTTTGTGATTGTCGTGTTGTATATTCTGTATGCATTCAGCTATCCGCGGTATGGGTCAGAGAGCGTATACCCTATCGGATGTGTCTAGGATGTGTCTAGTAATTTTCTAAATAAGTTTGAAGCTACTTGTATCGGATAGTTGTTGTAGTAAATATGGTTCTTGTGCGCAGGCTTTGTCGCCCTGATTTCTGACTGATGTCGGCCCAACTGATTCGTTCCACGTACTCTTTGAGCACGTTAGCTAATTTTGACTCTATCTGGCTGTGTATCTATGTATTAGTAGATTTGTGAACTCCACGCTAGCCACTGTTTGCTGGCTATGATGCATGCGTGACACCATGCATTCTCCTCCCATGTCAAGAGTGACAGTTGCAGGCTACCAGTGAACCTTGCTTCCACCCCTGGGGGAAGTTCCGGTGCGACACGCGCCTCAGCAGTTCTCAACTTCCGCAACTTGTTGATACCGGCAGTTCCATGCCCAGTTTTATAAACACAGCGCACGACTCATCCCTTTTCCCAGCTGTACCCGGGACTGTGGTTAAATGCGTTAAAAGTGTAGTCCTACCGGCGCGTGTGTGACGTTCGTTCTTGGCTGCTGCTGCTGCTGAGACGTGGAAGTCGCGGCGTGAACGCCAGATAGTTGTTGCACGTTGCGGTTATGTTGTTGTTATATGATAAATTGCAGACCAATACGGAATACTCTGGCATCTGCGCAGGACTGTTGCTGTTAAAACTATCATCATAGTTATTTCACCTATATTGGGTATGCATATAACATAGATAATTATACAGATTATACAATTATACAGTCAGCTGCTCGCGGCATGTTATTCAAAAGAGGCAGTGCAGTGATCTCTTCGCTAGGGCCAGGCAGGCAGACGCATGAAACTTCGTACACGCCTGACAGCACAGTCGACAGATGCACTCGGTGTACTCCTCGTGGAAGCTCGTGTTTGAACAGACCAGGTGATGATAGCCATGAACTATGAACTGTTGTTGCTGGTTAAACTATTATGTGACAATTCGTCGATCCGTTTCTCGATTGCTTGAAGCTTGGTTCTTGGTCGCAGAGGCACTGGTGGTGGTAGCAAGGTTTTTCGACACGATTCACGAGATCTCCTTTCAAATCCACGATTTTCAGTTGGTGCCCTGATGCCTCCGGTAGTTGGAAGGTATACTAGCTGTGTATTGCCTTGCTACTACTACACAATCTTTACAGACCGTGCGGTATTTGCGTGCAGGATCTGAACGCCGCCGCAAGTTTTGCAGGGGGTCCTGAATTCATTTCAACAATAAGACCAATGGAGATGCACTCAAGCACTTGAAGTGTAGTTGGCGCATTGGATTGTGCATGCGCCCGTAATAACGTGCGTGCTTGCATTCAGTCACGGAAGCTGCAGTTGCGTATACGAGTATAGCTCCGATAGCGCTTTTAACAGTCGCGGGCTATATCATTATCATTTGCCCAGATGACTACATAGCCCATATAATTAATTAGTTATATTCATAAAATAAATAAAATTCATGATCAAGGAATGAGGCAATATCGACATATACTAGTTGACGATGGATAAGATATATGTGGAATTAATAGGTTTGTTTAGAAGCGTTAACCAGCTATCTGTCTCTTTAGACAACTGAGAATACAATCGATAGAACCGAAGGCACCGATATAACTATGTTGCGTTGAATCTTGTTTTAACAACGTGAAAATCAGTCAACAAGGGTCTGCCTTGTTAGCTTACATGGGATAAAGAGCGCTGGAACAGACCGTTAAGTATTCATGTTGTATTTCTGTTCTTTTTTTTTTTATTAGAGTTATAACACGGCTACCAAAAAACATTCGAAACTTGGTTATCGTTACAAGCATGTGTGCCTTAATTTTTCTTGAACTGCTTAGTAATTCTGCAGAAACTGTAAAGAATGATTTTGATATCTACTTGACTTCTTGGGACTTCATCAAGTGTAGTTTGCTCAAAGTTTTAATGCAAACAGAGCTGCGACATATAACGAAAGATGTTTCTAACGCAATTACAAGATCAAAAACGCGTTTGGAGATTCTTTACGTCGGATATACTGCAATGCTGGCTGCGTTATTCAAACCATAGACAATTGGCGACATGGCGATCAAATGACTATATGCCAATTTAGGTACGAGCAAAATGTAGAATTTGATAATGCTGCAAGAACAAACAAATCTATCGGATGAGAAATTTCAACGCTAGATTTTTTTGGGGTATACTACTCAGTGAACCACAGTCGGCCGTTTGGAACTTTCTTGAATAAGGAGTTGAACTATCCGACGGCCAGAAGCTTAGCCCATATCACGATGAGAGGCTTCCACTTCGGATGAAAGTCAAGAAGTAGCGCTGGCAGTAAAAAAGCAAAAGCAATTCCAGAAACGAGAAATGAGATGTCGCAACATCTAGACGACATTTACAACGTCACAGAGCAACACAACAACACAACAAACACAAGCGTTTTTTGTTCGATAGTCCAACGAGATTGTGAACAGTCCCGGGAAGAGGGGAAAAGAGAAAACGAGATTGTGCTAAGTCGCATCTCTTCGATTATTTAGTGGCTTGTGGCCAAAAGACTGCTCCTTCTGGCACCAGTGAATTAATGATGTCTTTTTGAGTCTGGATCTCCCATTTTCGTTTTGATCTCGCAATTGCACACGGCCTCCTCTCCTCTCTTTCACTAGCTCTCTCCCTCTAGCTAAATTTCCCTCGCCGTTCAGGGTACACTGCATCTTAAAACGACCCCTACTTCTACACCCGACGTCTCTATACCCCCTCGGCATTTCTCAGCAGGACGCGTCTTGTCGTGATTTGTCTTCATACGCACACACCCACGCCCACACCTGGCGGATAGATACTATAATTATAAATAACCAAATCAACAAACAAACAACGTTTGCGCATAGACAAACAAAGTACGTGACCGTGCGTTACTGCGCGTGCCCTTGCGTGGACGCATCCATCGACAAACATAAGAGAGGCTCCCGAGGCACTCGAGGGCTCGAAGCCTTTGAAGCCGAGATCGAGTTGAACATGGCGACCCTACTCGACTTTGTGCTGGGACACGCGCTTGACCCGCTTGTGTGGCTCTCATTGGCGTTGGCTGTGCTGACCGTGTACATGATCGGCTTTGTACGCGAAGTTCGCCGGCTTCCACCGGGTCCCGTACCGTTGCCGCTCATCGGCAACCTCTTGCGTGAGTTCCGTCGTGTTTTTTTTGTGTTGCGTTGCGTTGTGCCTCCTGCTGTGCCTCGTCGTTGCACTGGCATCACTGTTTCTGCGGCAGCGAGTTATGATCAATAGGATAGATATTTGCACAAAGTGTCTTATGCGCTGCCTATTGATTGTTAGATTGGCAGATTCAGTTCAAGTGTATATTGAATATCTAATACGGTCAGAATTTCTGATATCAAATATCTAGGGAGGACTACTGTGTCACACCCTTACCATATTAATAAACGGACTCAGCATATGTATAATTATAACTGCGTAGAGATTACCTGTACAATTAAACACGAATTGTACGCCATGGCGTGTAATATAGAGTCCAAATACAATTATTGAATACATTAAATATTTTCCCAAGTGTTACATATATATTATAGGAATGAGGGGTTTACTCATCTGCTTTTCATTCACATACTTATGCTGTCAGTTTTTTGTATTCTTGTTTTGGCCATGGTCAATCATAGTTATTTGGCATCGACGTTGTCTACATTTTTAGCAGTGAAAGCTACTATAGTCGCGGGTCTTGGATTTAAGCCTACCGCTCTTCGAATGCAAGGTACCAGAACCTCTCTGCACAGACGCATAGGTATATATATGTATATATACCTCTCTGCACAGATGCATAGGTATATATATATATATACATAAAAAAAATGCTCTAAAACTAGTCCGCTATCTGTAAAATGACACTAAACAAGAATGTTTAATATATTTTAAAGACGGTGGTGACATTTTATATTTTACAAGCTGTATAGAACAAGCGCAATGTTTAAGCTCTTTTTCACGTAAATCAGGCTCAATTACATTTGTGCACGTTTCAGTTTCCATCCTTAGTTCGCTGATAGTCGTGGGATTATTTTACTTATAAGCGAATCCACCGAAAAAAATTAACGATGTCAAAGGAAAAGTTTAACGACGAGGAGAGAGATTTTGAAAGACAGTGAATGTCTCCGTTACGCGAAGTCCCCGTTACCCATCCGGTACACTTCATCCTTAAAAGATCAACTGTCTTCACATAACGAGGCTCAATTGCATTAATGCTTGTGTTTAATGTAAATTATTAGTTTGCTAATTGACATGTACTCTATAAAAAAAACCCACAAGAAAACCTTAACCGCGTCAAATTGCAAATCCTTATGATTAGTAAGTGTACCCGTTACGAAAGATAAACCGTCCGAGGCAGGCCAACCCTCAAAAGATCACTTGACTTGCCGGCTTGTCGTGTGGCTTGTACACCATCTTGTTGGGACCATAGTTTACTTGCATCCATTCCATCCAAATTCGAGCAATGGCAATGAAGGATTACGCTGCGATAACGTTTACCTATGTAGCATTGGTGCTGCCTGTTGAGGAGGGTCTTAGAGTGTAAGAGACCGAGAAAGAGAGGGAGAGGGAGAGAGGGAGAGCGCGCGCTAAGGGTAGTAAATAAATGAATGAAAGAAATGCAGCTAGCTTAGTACGAGTGTAGGCTAAACCGCATAAACGAAGTTAGTTGGTTTATTGGTTTGCTTGTTTAGGCGTCGGTTTATACCGACGACTGTCGAGCTGCCCATTTGGGGGATGGTTTTTTTTTGCCCGTATACCTGTGTGCGTGTGCGTGGCTATAAGGCTATGTTTATATGGTTGCCTTTTTCATACCTATGATCTGGTAGTGATGGTGATAGTGATAGTGATGACGATGATGATGATGATAGGAACGCTTGCGGGAACGGCCGTAACAGCAGGTCACTGCTCTTAGCAACCCTCGAATGCTAACGCACATCTTTTACTCGACGCGTCTCGGCTCGGAAATGTAGGAACGGAGCAAGACGAAGTGTAGAAAAAGGATAGAGTGCAACGAAAATAACGAAGTAGAAAGGCAGAACTTCTTCGGATGCTACCCTTGCTATTGCTGAGCTAACGCAAGCCAGGCAAGCAGAAGCAGCAGCAGCAGCAATAGTAGTTTTTACTGCGTACTCCTATGCAGCCTGCTCCCCCCCCCCCCGCCTCTTCTTCTTCTCCTGCTACGTTCCTGCAGCCTGCAGGAAAAGATCCAGCTTCCACGTTAGCAGAGGAAAAGCTCCATAACCTCTCGCACTCTCGCTGCGAACCTACCTGCTACAAGGCCTGCGGCGGCCTGGGTTCTCTATCGGCCGCTGGTTGGCCCGGCTACTGCGCAATCTAATCCAGCGAACGAACCGCTTCATCGAAACGAGGTGTGTCTGGTGTTCGTAATAACCGCTGCTCGTAGTCGACTGACTAGTAGTAGTCTCCCGATGGCCTTCATTGGACTTCACCGTACGACGCTGCGAATGGCTGCAATGGGCTGCTGCTAATACTGCTTCGGCAGCAGCAGAGGCCGTCGGCGTCGTTTCGGCGTGTTCCTCAGTACGCCAGCGGCGATGTGCTGCTGGCCGGAGACCAGCAATTTGAACGGGTAGGCGAGAATGGGCAACCAACGAAAGCTGCGGACGTCCACTATGGAGCCTCCTGGCCAGAAGAAGACGGCGGCTACGACGAGTGACAGAGTCGGGCAGACAAAGAGACAAACGCACGGCAGAGGATTAGCAACGGTGCTGATATCTCGCCGACGACGATCTAATAGTGACGTCCCGCTTTGACGGCGCCATTGAAGACACAAAGCTTAGCGCCTACCTCTCTAGCCTTGCCTCAACTATTGCAATAACGTTTGTCGTAGTAATAGTTATAGTAGTAGTAGTAGTTGTAGTAGTAACACGCTCGTCCAAGTCGTCGGGGCGTCGTCGCCTTAATAGAATAGCTTCAAATAGCAGATTGACAGGGAGGTGGACAAGACTCCAAGGGAGAGAGAGAAAGAAAGGCTGGGGGGGCGGGGGGGAGATGAGATAAGGGACAGAGATGACGAAAGCCACAGGAGAGAAAGTGAGTTGGCTTTCTTTCGGCGATGCTATGAAACCAGCATAAGCGGGTGCGACACCGGGCACGCTACTAAGGAAACGCCCGAAGAAGAAGAAGAAGCTTGTCTGTCTGGCAGAGGCAACCCTAATAGCTATGGTGGTTCCGCCAACAGATTTTCGCCTTAGCGCTTCAAACAAGCTCAACACCGTAGGTTATTTCTGCTACCAGCTTTCTATGTGGAAATGGGGGTTGTAATCGTGTTCTAAATTCCGACACAACGTAGTGATGATAATCGTTTGCCTCACCGGGCAACGGCAGGATCAACGTGCCTGCCATTCTGGGCAACTTTGGCAAATTCCCTATAATATAGTACTTACACCTTCCAATGTGTACATACATCATGACGTGCATACAGTATGGCTGGCAGAATAGATCTGTTTTTACAACGTAATCGACTTCGATTGAGGCTAACCGGCACAATGTTGTCTAACGTCGCCGTGGCGATCCCGGAGGACGCAGACAATTTATCACCACGTCGCTTGCAGGATCGTGCGTTATACTAAAGTACACAGCGGCATGAGGTTGGTTCACCAGAAGAGACATTCGCTTCGCAGCAGAGAAAGCCCGAGAATGATGAGTTTTATCTTCTGGGTAACAACAACATGTTTTTCGAGTTTGTATAATTACTAGTTGGTGCCCAACAGTTAGAACTTTTTCCACTTTTTCTTCAGGCTTCTAGGAGTTATACACAGGTTAAGATTCAGGTGTGCATATATATATATATATATATATATATATCCATCAGTACATGCATACGCTGCACCTGAAATGTGCATACAAATTTCGGCGACAAAACAGCAGCAGCAAAGGCAAAGAAAGGCGTGGCCCCTGAAGCGTCCCAAGAGCATCATCGTCTTGTCTGTGTCAATACGAGCAGCAGGCGCCCGCGAGCGTCATAGCTCATGTCTAGACAATACGTGCCTGGACATAGACGGATATACAAACAGGAAGACACTGACGATATACTGCTGCTCAGAGATGCGCCAAGGCCGCCATCACCGTCGGCTCGCAGATGGAAAGCCAGCCGGTAGCTTCTGGGCCATGAAAAGTCCATGATCCGAAATCGTTAGGGGCCACCCGTAGGCCGCGATGGCAACCTCGGTGTCAATGACGTTATAACGACTAGCAACAAACACTGAGGGCCTATACGAACCAGCGCTGTAGTGAAACTCGCTTGTAGGATTTCTTGCATATATGTGTATATATATATATATATATATATATATATATATATATATATATATTCGGAGTCGTAGAACTCGTAATTTTTTTTCTAATGGAATAGAACGTAGCTGTAGTGAAACTCGCTTGTAGGATTTCTTGCATATATGTGTATATATATATATATATATATATATATATATATATATTCGGTGTCGTATAACTCGTAATTTTTTTCTAATGAAATAGAACGAATATCAAGTGGAAATGTTTTGTTTATATATGGCAGTGAAATGATGCTTTGTTGTCATGCCTATGTGGCTAATAAACAAACTAAATGTACGTGTTCCAAAGAAAATTCCGCTTTACCTGAACGACATTCAACGTTGGTTACATAAAAAGTGCATTTCATGAGAATGATTTTGGTATCAAATCAATGGTGGTTCGATTTGTGACATCACTATTAGCCGTTTTTTTCCCGCTTTCAATACCGGATTCCCATAGAGGAAAACGGATTGCGGTAGTCATTTTACGAAACAAACCGCCATCGATTTGGCACCTAAATGATCCGCATGCAGATTGTGCATTTTCCTAAATACGTTTGTCTTAACAGCCTAATAACAAATTTTTAATGTATTGAGCGCAAATAATGCAAAATTAGATATCACAAGATTGTGCGAACTTATTCAATACAACTTTTTGTTTATTTCAATAACTTACGTTGGATGTCTTTTAGAATAAGTAAATCTTTGGATATCTTTTTGACGAGCAGCATTTTTGGGGATCTCACAAGTGTAACAAGGGCTTGTACCCCCTTCACCTATTTTTGTGTCGTATTAGTTAATAGCGAGTATGCTTCTCCTAGAGCTAGAGATGTTATCTGCGCACCCAAGAATGTCATCATGTCTTGCCGGCCACATAATATAAGGTGCTCAAATTCAGGAGCATCTGAGTCTTTGTTTCAATAGTCTGTAATTCGCAGTTTGTTCCTAATCCCTCTCATGCAGTTGAAGGCTTAAGCACTAAGACAATCAACGCCCGTCAAAAGCCGAGCAAGCAAGCGGAATCATGGTTTCATTCGCTCCATCTAGGCATCCTAGGCAAATGATCCTCCTCTTTCTCCTCCGTGATTTGAATATCTTTGTATATTCGAATCGCTATCGATAACTTCTCTCGTTCCTAAGGACATCTCGGCATGCTGACGTGACGAAAGCCACTGCCGCTAGAGGTCGACTGCCGACGGCAAGGCTGTGCCTTTGCCGATTGTGCTTATCTACCCATAAGGGGTGGGGGCGAAGAAGGGTCAACGGGTGAGACGTAATGTTTATTTAGCTACCTATCTATTTATCCACCTGGGAGTCGCATCATTGACGTCGCGTGGGAGAGTGCCGTTGGCAGCCGTGGAATACCTCCACCGAATCTAGGTGGAGCAAAGTCCTCGCTATAACCAAGCAAAGTTCAACTGACGTGGGCGTGCAAAATAGCACCCCGCGTAATAAAGGCAGACAACGAGGCATACACCAGGGCCAGATAAGGTGCAGAAGGCTTTGGCAGTGTCGGCAGTAGTTGCTGGGCGTGTTGCTGATAATTCCGTTCGTAATGCTGACGTGAAAAAATATATACAGGGTATTACAGGAATATTTGATCAACGATACATGGAATTGTAGAGCTCGTTAAGGCAAATATTCTTTCCAATGGAACATGGTCTCTAAGAGGCCCTGTTTCGGAATGAGAGTTAAATTACTACAATTTGTGACATTGGTGTTTTTGCCCGACATAGGAGCATAGAATGTGCTGTTGCGAGACAACCAGGTTTCCTAGACAGAAGCTAAACACTTCGAAGAACTCATAAGGCCGGTCAGAAGATGCTACATGGTCGCTTAGAAGATAATTCGCCAAAATGAAGGTATTTTATTAACCTTCACGCCCAATACCTCAAAATAATTACCTTACGACCACTTACAGCGCTCTAAACTAATATATTCAGGCAAATGCGCATTTCATGACGATCATTTTGGTATCAAACTTATGGCAATGCGAGCTGTGGTTGCGGAGTAATTACGATTTGGTGGGATGTTCAGATTAAGTGCCTATAAAATGAGTGTGTGGCGACGTTCACTACCGCCGACGTGTCGCGCGACAGCCGCAGCGCGTCATTTTACATGCACTTAATCTGGACATCCCACCAAAAAATCGTAATTACTCCGCAACCACAACTCGCATTGCCATAAGTTTGGTACCAAAATGATCGTCATGAAATGCGCCTGAATATGTTAGTTTAGAGCGCTGTAAGTGGTCGTAAGGTAATGATTTTGAGGTATTGAGCGTGAAGGTTAATAAAATAACTTCATTTTGGCGAATTCTCTTCTAAGCGACCATGTAGCATCTTCTGACCGGCCTTATGAGTTCTTCTAAAGAAGCAGACTTTTCTCACGAACGCGGCGGTGTGTTTAGCTTCTGTCTAGGAAACCCAGTTGTCTCGCAACAGCACATTCTATGCTCCTATGTCGGGCAAAAACACCAATGTCACAAATTGTAGTAATTTAACTCTCATACCGAAACAGGGCCTCTTAGAGACCATGTTCCATTGGAAAAAATATTTGCCTTAACGAGCTCTACAATTCCATATATCCTTGATCAAATATTCCTGTAATACCCTGTATATATATATATATATATATATATATATATATATATATAAAGAGAGAGAGAGAGAGAGATGGGGGGAGAGAGAGAATAAGAGACGGTCAGAGAGAGGCTATGTCAACGCCTTTTTCTTGTTTTGGGCCTGCTCTCGCTATCCGCCAGCCGCTATTAGCTCAGTCCATCTGGACGGTTATATGTATGTCTAGTTGGGTTTGGGAATCCACACATAAACCCTACGTACGCACACTTGATCCTAGTGAAAACGCACACAACCAAAATAACCCAGCCTTAAAAATGTCTAATCCAAAGCTACACTTTTTCGGTCTGACCCTCAGCCAACGTTTAACGTCCACAGGATTGCTATTGCATTGCTTCGTAAGACGGTGCCCATAAATACAGATGTGCAACGGCGGGAATCGAACCCATGCACCTATGTGTTTTCTCTGGTTGCATCGCTCACGCGAATGCACCACCCCACCAGGATCGAGACTATGGCAACGCCTGGAGACTTCACACTATCTTGTACATAAATGTTTTTTCCAGTGCGCTGTCAAAACAATAGTAGGAATGCCGGTTTTGCTTTTAGGTATAACTTTAAATGAGTATATCAACCAGTCTGCTTAATTTCAGCTCTTTCTAAGCACATGTTAAATAGTTCTTCCGAATCATCGCTTGGCGTCACCGACGCTATTCGTGTCTGCTCCAGGCACGACCGAACAAGATTCGTCATTGACGACGGACAGTGTCACCTTGATACTTTAGGGGAACATTCTTTCGACGAAGGTTTCCTTGAGTCTTAGAATCCATGGCGTATTCTCTACCGGGAACCTCTCCAGTGCCACAGTTCAGCTCATATAGAGCCTGATTGCTATTTAAAGGCCCTTCGCTGCAGATGTTGCTGCTCTACTCACCACTTGCGGAAGGATTGCGAACACACAGCGCTGTGCTGCCTGTGTAAGGGCGGTCATAAGGCTTAGATCGCATAGAGCTCCTTAAAAAATCTATCTGCCAATCGCATGATTCAGCAAAACCCGAATACCGCACTAGTCAAACTCTGTGTTCTAACTGCAAAGATTTAACCATCCAAAGAAGCAGACGCACTCTCGCTACGCTAGTACAATATAGGATTAAGGTGGCGCAGAAATAAAGCGTTCCACCGGAGTCAAAATTGGGCCAACATTACCCGTCTCTTTGACGGTGAGTACCACAAACGATCCGACACATTGTCATAGCCTAGACGCAATGGTCATGGAGGTATCCGCGACGGTCATCCCAGAAATCATCGACGCAATCATGGTTGGGCATACATAAGGCTTCGGCAACTTCTACGAAGCCGCTAAGCGCCAATATACGCCATCAATTGGAGGAAGATAATTGACCATTTAACATGACGGTGGTAGCATGACGGTGTAAGGCATTGGTTCACTCCCTCCGCGTAGCCATAAGCAACAGCTCACAAAAGCGCATTCTTCAAGTACGTCACCGGCGCGCACTCATGCAAAAAAATGAAGGAAAATAATTTCCTAACACACGAAATGAAGAATGCCGCTATCAAGTCTAAAGTAAATGTGATATCGTGCATCTCCCGTAGTTTAAGTGAAAATTTTCCCGTCGAAAACTATCAACGAGGTGTGCTCTGTAGCCTAAGTTATTGAAAACACAGCCCGAACACCCCACGAATACGGCATTCTCTTAAACATCGATGCCGGCCCCTCCAGCCTCTGAAATAAATGTCACTACTAAGAAGATTCGAAACGCCACTAGACGTATTCCAAGTAGTTCTAGTGGCGGTCCGGATGGTCTTTGCCCTTTGCATTTGAAATATGGTATAGATTGCCGCCAGGATGACAGCAATCCTCTGTGGCAAACGTTAGGTAACTTCGCTATTCTAGCAGTCAACGGGCAACTCCCAGAATTGACGCTATTCACTTTCTACGGAGCAATATTAATCGCCCTACGAATGAAGAACGGGGTTTTCGGTCAATCGTCGTGTGGCTTATCCTGCGTCGACCGGTAAGGTCTTACGTAAAGATGCTATTATGGCTATACTCAAGCGAGTGGCTCCTATGTAACTAGAGTGCTGAGATAAAGAGAGAAGCAAAAGCGGTTGTGCATGCGGCCGTTGATTTCACCAAATCCCGCATAGGGCTAGAAAATGGCTTAGTCAAGCTCGACTTTCAAAACGCCTTTAATATGCTTTGCCGAAATTACTTACTCAGTGCTTTCGGCACATGTGCTATTTATAGAGGAGGTTTCGTTTACACGAGAAGGTGTGTTTATTGCACATAATTATTGGTGGGTCAGGGAAAACCCGCACCTGACCCGGCCGCATGCACATTAGGTTTGCATCTTCTTGAACGTCTGGGCTGGCATTGTGAATAACCACATTATAGGTCCTCACATGCTTCCCGACAGATTACATGGAGAAGCAAACCGCACTTTTGGGCGAAACATTGTCAGGGCTTAAGGCACGAATTCCACAGAATATTCGATCAAGCATGTGGTTCCAGCACGGCAAAGCGGCCCTACACAGCACCGCTGCAGTGTGGGCCACCTAACCGCGACCTTCCCAAATCCGGGCCGGGACCTCAGCTCGTAGCACCATGGACTCAATCGCACGGCGTAGCGCCATTTACTGGGCACTAAAATAATATTTATTAGATGTGCATTCGTCCGATATAGTGGCACACTGTAATAATGTAATAAGCACACCGTAAAAAATAATAATAGTGATTGTGCGTGAATTTCATAATATAACAACTGCAGAGTTTTATTTCTTGAGAATTATCTTTAATACAACATTTTGTTTAGAGCTTGAGCTAGCATTGGATTCAATTCAACATACAGAATTTGATGCAGATTTTCCTCCAAACACTCAGGTTTCTCAATATGATGACCGGGGCTCGCGACATCGCAGATTTGGTGACGATATGTCAAGAAAAAAATATATATATATATATAACTATTGTCTCTGTTGAAGACGGTTTTCCGGATCTCTTTCACCACTGCGAGCTTGTCTCTAAGTCCCGCTCTCACCTGCTGCCACAAGACGACGCCATTTAGTCTCAGTCGAGAATGTTACAAGGTGTCTGACTCGCTAGGCGCCCCACTGATCTGCTTGCGAAAAAAAAACGATTGCTAGACACACTAATCAGCCCGCTAAACATGTGAAACCTGAATGACGGAGTGCTGGCTGATGACCCCTCCACTGTGACAGAGGACTTGCCATATGCTCGTGCCGGACCCGCCTCGAGCCGACGCCACCTTTATGCAAGATATCGCCAGATGCGACGTCGGCAGCTGCGCGCTCTGCACGCGCAGAGCCCGCTACAAACTTGTTGCAGACAGCGAGTCATTTGCTGTCTGTTCCAAGCAGCCAAGTTTGACTCGACACTCGAAGCTGTCACCATTAGGCAGAGTGTTCTCAGTGCGGCGACTCCCCCAACAATCTAGCCTCATTGGCAGAATGGCCCCTGTACGAAAGCCGGCTTAACGATCCTATTGACGTAGCCACGGACTCCGGCAAAGCTAAGCTCAGAACGGTCTCCAGCAATGACGCTCGATGAGCGCCCTACCAAGAAGCCAGCTGGACCGCTTGCTGCAATATATATATATATATATATATATATATTTGGACGCAATACCTGATCGATTTGAATCGTTTCCTTGGAGGTCACTATTTAAGATTATATTACAAACACCGAGTCTATTGCATCAGCACACTGTAAGATTATCGCTTAGTGTCAAACGATCCAAACGGATTGGCTATCCGACAATCGAGGGACCGCAACATCGACACGCGGTCTGTAACAAAGCCTGCTTAATACATTATTAGGGAGTTGTATTGCAGACATTGTCTGAACCATCAGAACAGCATGAAGTACCTAAAACATTATATGTGTGAGGGTGTGCACGTGCCTTTAGCCAATTCAAACCAGTTACTGGAAGACGCGGATCAACTGCGTATTCTGCATCATGCGCGCGCCCGGATGCTACAACGATATGTACAGACACGTCGGGTTAAATATGTCGTAACTGTTTGCAGGGCAGGCGCTATCTGCATTACCTGCTGCCGTCAAGTTCTTAGAATACGTTTGATTTATTCTAAGATTCGGTACAAAAAAAAGCGGTACAAGCACATTGGCACAGTGCAAGTGTATATCGCCTACATCCGCTGAGCAATTGTTTTCCCCAGATATTGTTTTAGATAATGAATGCGAGAATTGTCTGTGAGCAAAAAGTAACACATCGAACCACTAGTTGCCCTTGGATACAGGAGGTTTAAAACCTATTGCCAGACCCGAGATAAAAACACAAACCTTAGAACTGATTGGCAGGTTTACGTTACCGGATGCTTAAATCGTAGGTTAAGTGATCCAGTATCTACATACAATAAACTTCACCGTGTTAGTATAAAATCACTCTCACCACGTGGCCTTGCCGCTCTATCTGGAAACCAGCCGCTGGATGTCAGCTATACGAAAACCACAATTTAAGTGAATGATGCACGTGCCTAATTGTGTCTGTTTTCCTCAGTACTCCGCAAGTCTGGGCATCTGTATGAGAAAGCGATCGAGTGGAGCGCTACTTACGGAGATCCATTCACGCTTTGGCTGGGACCGCGTTCTATCGTCATCTGTTCGACAAAAGAATCTTTCAAGGATGTCGCCGGACCTCACCGAAACCACCTCGGAGGGCGAATGCAGTCGAACATTGGCGATTTGCAGAAACGAGGCTATGAGGTGAGCGCTGGTAGAGAGGATGACGATGTAAATGTAACCACACATACGTGCATTTGAGCGCGCTCAGCTTCGAGATGTCACTTCAGACACGGCTAGGCAAACGTAACAGGTCCTCTGGTCGCCAGTTATCGTTAATCGAACCCATTTGGCAGAGCTTGTTGTTTGGTCGTGCTGGTGGACAACGTCTCACGTTTTTGGTGGCGTAATGTCACGATGCACAGGACGTGACGTTCAGTGACTTCAGCCCATCGTGGGACGTTCTCCGGCGCGTGGCGCACGTTGCCATGCGAAAATATGCCAGGAGTGAGAAGCTCGCCAATCTATCTGCTCTCAGAGTCGATACTCAAATTGACGAGTTGTTTTCGCGCGAAAGCAGCACTGAGGCTGGGAATGCTACTCTGGAAGCAATTGCAGAAGTGAACGAATTCGTTGAAGATATCGTAAGCAACGTCATCGCTGTATCTGCCTTTGGAGCTGGGTAATTTGCATTGCCTTTTCACTTTTCTGCTCGTTTGTTATCGTTTTGTCTTTTTTTATTGTTTATATATATATATATATATATATATATATATATATATATATATATATATATATATATATATATATATATATATATATATATATATATACTTTCTTCAGCTTCATAGCCCGCAGTTGGGTATACGCCGAACACCTGTCGTGCGCAGGTTCTAGTTTCATTAAGCAAGTCTATCAATAGGGCAGAGCCTTCCTGCATCAATATCGCCCAACTATGCTAGTCGATGCTATCATGAACTAGTAGCACAGTAGTGTTTCAGTGTGCCTGCTTTCCTATGCTTCGTTGCCCCCATTGTTTGCACCTTGTCCTCGGCTAATCGCGGCTGAGTTTAAAGGTTCTCAAAGGGCGATGCCGACTATGAGAAGCTTCAGCAAGCGGTTCGAACCTTCGAGACAGACTCCCCAAATGGCCTGCCGTCGGATTTCTTGCCAATACTCGGCTGGATCTTTTTCCGGCAAGAGCGTCGTCTTCGAAACAGCATTGCTGACTTTCTAGATATCAACGATCGAATGTTTGAGGCTGCCATGAAGTCACACGAACCCGGTTTGTCTGTGAGTACACTTATCTATCCGTACTCTACATATTTATATATATGTATATATATAGTTTAGATGACACGTAAAGTATAACGTCGGAAATATTACGTGTTAAATTTGCGTCAGGAACATGTTCACTTGGAGAGTAGGCTCTAGGAAGTAACTTGGTTTCTGACGTTATCCTTTACGCGTCATATATATATATATATATATATATATATATATATATATTAGGGCTACAAAAAAGTCTTTTCGGTTTTAGCGCTATAAAGAAAACACATATATGGGAGACACGGGAGGTTTTATTTATTGATTTATATATTCTCTGCCTAACGATTTACAAGGTTTTCGATTCCTAAATAATCTTCCACATTTTCAAAAAATCCAAAATATTCTTCCATTCCAGAACGCACGTGTTCGATAGAAGTGAATTTTAACCACTTAAAAAAATTTGCGTCGATCTGAATAGGTGATAATCAGATGGTACTAAGTCGGGGGAATACGGTGGATGTTCCAAAAGTTCCCATTTTAGCTGGGAAATTTTTGAAAGGGTCTCCCTACTCACGTGGGGCCTTGCGTTGTCTTGGTGGAACAGAACACCCTTCCTTGAAATTAGTGCAGGGTACGACTGCTTTAATTTTTCGTGAACCTTTTCGAGTTGTTGACATTACACGGCCGTATTTATCGTCTGGTTTCGCGGTAAAAGTTCATAGTGCACTATTCCGCCCACATTTCACCAAAGACGCAATAAAATATTTTTTTCCCTTTCGGAACTTTTCAAACCACTGTTGGCACATTCTGTCTGAACAACAGGCATCTCCAAACGATTTTAACAACTTTTTGTGAGCCGCGTTGCACTCAGTTAATTTTTAAACTCATGGAGTAGAATTGCCCAAATTTGGCATTTTTCTATCTCCATTTTGCAGCACTTTTACGAACAAACGGGTAAACAGATTTCAAAATGGTTGAGACCAGCATATTCCCTGCTCTTTTTCACATGAAAACAACAAAGAGTGAGCCAATGATCTATGCCTAGGCGCCGGGGCGTGCGCTGTGAAAGCCGCGCAAGCGCCAATCCAAAAAGACTTTTTGTAGACCATATATATATATAGTTTGACCGTTTTAATATATTGAGCCGACTTATCAAATTCAGTACGGCCAATGTAATCGTCAGATCAATAAATCAAATGGTTTAACCTTCGTGTAATAATGTGTTATTAAATCCAGTCCAATTTAGTGCATACCCTCCTCTATTTCTAGACCATCAATGTATAACGGGTTGATCACTATTATTAAAAAGGCTTGGAGGAAGTGATATATTTATAAAGAGTTCAATATGTACATTACTATTATCATTATTCAATGTTCTGGCACGTTTGCCATGACCCCAGGATCCACGCCATTTTACGGATGCGCTTCTGAACGCTCGGGCTGAGTTCCTTGCGGAAAATCGTGACTCGGCGAAATACCTTAGCGACATGAATCTTCGACAGGTCGTATTAGACATTTTCGGCGGGGGGGCAGGTACTACGAAGACGGTCCTCAGTTACTGTCTCGTCATACTAGCGAATCGACCGGATCTTCAGCAAACGCTTCGTGAAGAAATCTGTGATGCCATCGGGTCTACAACCTTGTGCCGACATACCGATCGGCCATCTTTGCCGAGGACTGACGCATTCATTCAGGTAAGTTGCCCTTTTTTCTGTACAATTTGTTATCCTTATGGGCAATGCATCCACAGGTCATCAGATACAGATTACGGACAATAAGCGAATTTAGACATTGTTGCTTAGTCTCTCATAGAAAAATACTTAGATTAGTTATAGGTCATAGACGCAGCGAAGAGAAAGATGGGTTTTAAAATGATGTATCTAAAGGGGCGCGCTATGATGTGATACCACCACTCTATCATTCGAATTCGACCGCATAGTAGTAGCTGCATATGGTCCGCAGAACTATATATATATATATATATATACAGGTAGTTCAACAAGTTCTTAAAATTAAAACCAAGAATTTTCTAAATCTTGTTTTAATTTTTTTATTCGATATACTCCCCGAGAAGCTCAATACACGTTTCCCACCGAGATTTCAGAGCATTTGTACCTCTTGAGTAGAATTCCGCGTCTTTAGACTTAAAATACGCATTGACAGCAGCCTTAACCTCTTCATTGCTAGAAAAACGCTTTCCACCGAGACTATTCTTCAAATGTCCGAAGAGGAAATAATTAGAGGGGGCCAGGTCTGGAGAATAGGAAGGTTGTTTAATAAGTTCGAACCTCATTTGGGCCACTTTTGCCGATGGTTGCCGCGACTTGTGTTCAAGAGCATTGTCCTGGTGAAACAGGACAACCTTCTTTTGCAAAGCGGGCCGTTTCACGATGAGTTCTTGCTTCAGGCAGTCCAACAGTCTTGCATAATATTTTTCCGTGATAGTTTTTACCGCTCTCGAGGTAATCGACCAGACTTATTCCACGTTGGTCTCAAACTTCCGTAGCCATCATCTTTCCGGCCGATACCGTTGTCCGCACCCTCTTCGGAGGTCCTTCACCAGGTGCACACCATTAGCGAGATGCTTCTAGGGTCTCGGGAGTGTAGTGATGGACCTAGCTTTCATCGACGGTCACGAATCTGCGCCAAAAATCCGACGGATGTTTCGACATCTTGGCCAAATTTCGCTGTGAAGCGGAAACACGCGCGTCTTGTTGGCCTTGGTTGAGAAAATGCGGCACCCATTTTGCTCTAAGCTTTTTCATCTTCAAGTTCTCGTGCAGGATGAAATGCTCACTACCCAAACTGATCCCCAAGGCCTCCGCTATCTCCCTTATGTTCACTCGCTTATCTGCGGCAACGATTTTTTGCACTTTTTCCACGTTTTCCTCATCAGTTGCCGCTTTTGGGCGTCCTGAACGTAGTTCATCCTCGGTGCTCCTGCGACCCTCTTTTTAACTCATTAGTCCAGTCGGAAACAGTGGCAAAACATGGCGCAGAGCCACCGTACACCTCGTCTAACTCAGTTTTCATTTGGGTCGCATTCCAACCTTTAAAATAAAAATGCTTGATAACCATTCAAAACTCTTTTTCTCAATTTTTCAACATCACGCCGATACGTTGCACGGAAAAGCGATCAAACGAAATCGCAACGGCCAATCACAATAATATTTTGACTGCTAGCAGTTTAAAAGCTGCCATTTCCAATAGCGGTGAACGCGCGCCAAAATTCGAATTCTGAAAAGCTCATTTTAAGAATCTGTTGAACTACTTATATATATATATATATATATATATGTCAAAAAGTTCGTCGGCTTTTTTACCCGATTTTAAAGAGCCTTATTTATGCAGACAACAGTATTTTTTATTCAATGATATATTGACCGTTCTGTTCGATAACCTTCGCCCATCGCCTCGGTAGATCCATGATTTCTTTCTCCCAGAACGTCTTGTCCTTCTCGTCGAAATACTGAGTGAGGTGATTTTTTATAGCCTCCAAAGATTTAAATGTTGTGTCATCAAGGGAGTTCTGGAGAGACCTGAACAAGTGATAATCAGATGGTGCGAGGTCGGGACTATAAGCTGGGTGCGGCAGCACATCCCAGTCAAACTCCGCCAATATTTGCCGGGTGGCCAAACTTTTGTGTGGTGTCGCCTTATCACGTTGAAAAGTCACGCCCCACCTGTTTGACAATTCCGAGCGCTTCGTTGCTACTGCAGCCTTCAAATCTTCGAGTTGTCTGCAGTAGACGACGGAGTTGATCGTCTGACCCATTGGAAGCAGCTCAAAATACACGACGCCCTTACAGTCCCACCAGCAGCACAGCATAACCTTCTTCTAATGAATTTCGGGTTTAGGGATAGCTGCGGCCTGAGGGACCCAACTTCTTTTTTGTGTTACGTTTCTGTAGAGTATCCATTTTTCATCGCCGGTTATCAATCTCCTCAGAAATGGCTCATTCGAGTTCTTCCGGAGGAGTGCGTGACAGGTATCGACTCGCCCTTCAAGCTGCCTATCATTGAGGTCGTGTAATAGCCAGATATTCCGCTTGCACGAGAAACCTGCATCATGGAGGCGATTCCAAACGGTTCCGTGGGAGACTCCCGTTACATCTTCAATTTCTTTTATGGTCAAACCTGGGTTCGAAGTAACCAGGTTTATGACTTCGTCGGTCTCCACAACATTGGGTCGTCCTGACCTCGGTTCATCTTCGAGATTGAAGTTTCCAGCTTTGAAACGGGCGAATCGCTTTTCGAGTGTGGATTTGTGTACTGCGTTTTCGCCGTAGACTGCACATATCCTCCGGGTTGTTTGCGCTGCACTTATGCCTTCACGGTAGGAGAACAACATAATGTGTAAATGCGTATTTTTGTCCTCCACTGCAAACAGCTGCCAATTCCGCAAACGAAACGGTAAAGTTGGAACCGGTATACCGTCGCGCCGCCACGGGTCTGCTCCTGAATGTAAACACCCAGCCGCACTCTCAGGCGGCCCTGCTGCAGAGCGCGGGAATTTTAAAAATGTGGTCCCAGAAAGCCGACAAACTTTTTGACTTACCTAATATATATAATTTCATCTATTCGTCGTCTCCGAGAGCTAGGAGTGCCTGTATAGGATCTTCTTATGGTGTATAAAGTGCTAATAGTGCCAATTATTTGTTATGGTATCTCTATTTGGGGAGTTCATAATAAAGGTATAACTCATAGGGCCAAAGTCATTCAGAATAATGCTTTCAGGGCGGTATTGAACTTGCGCCGCAGCGATTCGGTTCGTAAGTGTTTTAGGACATTAAGCATTTACCACTTAATGATATTTACAGGGTAAAAATTGCCATGCTTGCATTTAAGATGTATAGAAGAGTTATTCCGGATGATGCTGCTTTTTCTATAAAAGCTGCTGTTAGACGCACAACTGGATGTGCAACGGAATTTGTGAGGCCAGTAACTCTTAAGCAGTCTACTCGTCATGCTCTCGTGTACACCCTGCCGACTATCTAGACCGAACTTCCCAAAGAAATTCGTGTACTTACCTCAGTCAGATTATTTGAACGTGAGGTGAAGAAATGGGTAACGAGTAAGAACTCTAGTCAAAACTAGCTACCCGTCAATGACATTTTAAATATTTTTATATACGAGAACTTAAGCATTGTGAAATTGCAGTTCCGTGAATAAGCCTCAAGTTGAAAATGTATATATATATATATATATAGACAATATTGTGATGATTTATTAATCATTTACAATACGTTTGCACACTCGGCAGTGCTCGCCTTAATAAAAATGGTGGTAAAAAGGTGTCACGTGAAGTTAAGAGTCAGTTGTCCGTGTCCTTGCTTGATGGTAGCCCCCGCTCTTATGGACCCGGTGCGAGCGGTATATCCTCAAGGTTCCTTGCAAAGTTAAAACGGGGAGATCCATAAGATTCCTCTTCGTGACGCCGAGCCCCAAGAGCGTCCTCGCAGATTCGGAGTCCCATACACCACTCATAGAGATAGTGATGGATCCGAATCTGCGAGGTTTTTGCGGGTCGGGGAGCGCCGCCCTTAGGAACTCGACGTCATATTTGGCGATCTTGTCTTGCCGTGCTTTTGCCAGGTCCCGGTTCAGGCCGCAAACCTCGGCATCTAAAACCCAAACCTCGGTAGGTGTTGTTATTACGAGGTCGGGCTTTAGACCCGGTGCGCCCGGTCGACGGAATACTCGTTCACGAACCACCTCATGACCCTTTTCGCGGAGAAGACGTGCCACGCGATCACAGACGTCGTCATGTCTCTTTATGGTTTGTTTGTGTGTTGTATCGCACATCTGAGCGACATGAGCCAAAGTCTCAGGCGCATGACACCCGTGCCTACAACGTTTGTTGTAGCCCGGGCGTCCCCTGTCCAATCTGGCACGCGTTGGTAGTGCGTTGATCCTGAGCTTTAGTAAGTTTAAATACTTAAATAAGGGCATACCCTTAATCCAGTAATGTACAAAGGGCGTTTCGTGTGCTTTTTTAAAATGTGCCCCATCGAACGTGTTGTGTAGTTGTTGAGACCAGTAGTCGGTCTCTTGTGTAGCGGTCTCAATGGAGGTTCCCAAGCGCTCGCAAAGAAGTCTTGTTTTCGCAAGATCTTTTTTAAAGTGCTCGGTGGTTAGCATTTATTGGACCCCAAGGTGCGTGGAGTGTTGTAGTGCTGTCAGGCGGGAGAGGCGGAGTCTGGGAATGAATGTTTGGAGGCAGGGGATGTCCAGACAGCCGTGTGCTGTGTGCGTGTACAGGTAGGCGTTCGGCACCGAGTTTTCGAGCTTAAGCCATTTCGACTTAACAACCTTTCTGATCTCTTTATCTAGGTCACTAAGGAGTGCGTAAGATGGTCTGGGACCGGAGACCAGTTTATATAGGAGACGGGGAATGAGAAAGTCTTTCAAAAGTATGAGTCTTTGGTGGGGTTTAAGGGGAGCTATCGTGAGTCTGTTGAGTAAATTAAGGAGTATATCCCTGGTGGAGTCAACTCTGCCATTGCTGTCAAAGTCGACTCCAAGATATCTCCATCGATCGCTCATACCTTTAGCTGGCAATTGCCGATCTCCAACGTTAAATTCTGGTACGGTATTGATAGAACCTTTACCTTCCTTCCTATTAAATAGGTGGGAGATAGTAAAGCTTTTATTAGTATTAATTTCAAGGCCTCGGGATTTCAAAAGTGGGTCCGCAATATTAAGGAGCCGTGAGAGTGGATTTCGTGGAGGCTAGGAGGATGAGATCATCCGCAAAGGCTAAGCCCATAAGGCGAAAGTCATCAGTAAGTTGGTACCCGATATTAGTTTTGTCTAATTTTGAAAGAATGTCGTCGAGAACTAGATTAAATAAGAGGGGGGACAGAGGATCTCCCTGTCTAACACCCCTAGTTGGCCGAAATGTGCGACATTTTTGTCCAAATTCTATGAGAGTTTTAGATGAGAGGTACAAGCGTTCGATATAGTTAATGAATACCTCCGGGTATCCGCAAGTCCGGAGTGACCACAGGACGGAGTCATGACTCACCATGTCGAACGCCTTACGGAGGTCGATTGAGGCGAGTCTGAGCTCACGTCCTGCAGAGTTGGCATCGTTAAGTAAATAAAGTAAAAAATAAAGTGCGTTGCAAAAAAAGCAACTTATGTTTTTGGTAATAATTTTGGCTTGATTTATTTGAATGATTTAAAATTGAAGGGCATGATGTACACGGCGAACCACGAGCATGGTGTTAATTTTGTTGTAGTCCCACAATCGGTTCATACAAAAAATAAAACAGTGTGAAAAAACAGTGTTGCAAAATATTAGCAACAACAACGCCTTACGTAGTATTCGATTCTTAGCACGGCTGTTTGACTTATTTAATACTACATATTCTATTCTAAAAACGGGTTTTTTGTCCCTTTTTCGGATTCAAATCGTAAACTCGGTCTTTTATGGAGCTTTTTTTTTTTTTTTTTTTACAGGGGCCAGGAACAAAAATGCATAACGCACACCCTTTGGTCTGGGTAGTGTGGGACTCTCAAACCCACTAAAAACCTGGTGACCCCCTAACCTACATGACCGGGATACTTGTGGTATTACTTCAGTGCATGTAGGGAGCCGCTAGTCTGGCTCTCAATCTTCGGCCTGGCGGCGCTCCATGCGCTGCCGCCTCTCTTCCGTCAGCTTTATCTTCTCTCTTATAACAGTCTCCACAAAATCAGAGCCCGCCTCCCAACTTTTTTTCGAGCTGAGCATCCCTGAGAGTAGGTCTCTCGTCGTATTGCACTGCACGTCTAGCCGTGAGCGGATTGTCTGTCTCGTGATCTCAAGAGCTCTGCATGCAAAAAGCGTGTGATCCACGTCGTCGGTCTCGCCGGCATCGCACAAGACACATATGTCTACCTCAGTCTTACCAATCTTCACCATGTAGGTCTGGAAGCTGCCATGACCGGTGAGAACTTGGGTTAGGTAGTACGTCGTCTCCGCGTACTCGCATCGGTACCATTTGATGAGATCTGGGATTATTGACCTCGTCCACGACCCTGGTGCATCTCGTTTAGCCCCAGTCCACTCAGCCTCCCAGCTTTCCAGAGTCTTTATCCTTGCATCTTCTTTTCTAAGTGTCTGGTCCCGGTATAAGAGGATATTCTCCTCTATCCGTTTTGGCCAAGGTATCATGCGGGAAATTACCAGCACAGCGTCTGTAGGACACCGTCCTGTACGCTCTGGCGACCCTGATGGCCAGCACTCTCTGCGCCTTCCTTAGCTTTTTCTTATTCTTCTTGGTCTTCAGTGCAGCTGGTCCCCACACTGCTGACCCGTAGAGCAGAATTGAATCAGCGACTGATGCTAGAAGACGGCGCTTTTTCTCCGAGGGCCCTCTTGTTCTTGGCATTAGCCTGGCGAGCTTGCCCGCAACCTGATGCGTTTTGGCCGTTGCATAATCAATGTGGGCTGTACAGCTTAAGTTACTGTCGAGCATAACACCCAGGTATTTGACCTGCTTGTGTATTTGGATCATGTGACCGTCCACACGGATATTCAGCTCCCGGCAGTGCTTTCTGCCAATAAGCAAAACCGCCTCGCTCTTTTCCGGTGCCAGCATCAGGTGGTGCGACTTCATCCACCGGCTAACCCCATCTAGGGCGTCATTTGCTCGGTCCTCCAACAACTCCGCATCCCTTGCGGTGACTAAGATTGCCAGGTCGTCGGCATAGGCGACGAACTCAACACCGCGAGGCCTGCTTATCTCTAGCACGCCGTCGTACGCTAAGTTCCATAGCGTAGGTCCTAGCATGGAGCTCTGTGGTACACCTGCAGTCATCGCGTACTCCCTGCCGTCGTAGCTCACACTTCGTTTGGCCAGATACGACGCTATCATACGCCGAATGTACGCTGGTACTCCTTTTTTCTCCACCGCATTTAGAATCACCCTCCAATTTGCGCTGTTAAACGCATTCTTTACATCCAGCAATATCAGGAGGCATAGATTACGAACTCTGGGGCTCTTCTGTCTCTCCTCTTCGGCCTTAGCGAGTATCTTGCTAATGGGCTGGAATGTGGACCTTCCTTTACGAAACCCGTACTGATCCTCTGAGAGCAAGATTTGCTTTTCCTCGATTGCGTCATTGAGCCTGCTCGCTAGTATTGACTCCACGGCCTTGGCAACTGTGTCAAGAAGACAGATGGGCCTGTAGGCTGAGGCCGAGCATGGCTCCTTCCCCGGCTTTGGGATAAGAGCCAGGCGGGCCTTCTTCCATTCTTCTGGAAACCGTCCCTCTCTTAGAAGTGCGTCTACGACCGTTCTAAAGGCCGATGGGCACTCCTTCATTAGACATTTGATCGCCTCCGGGGGTATGCCGTCGGGTCCTGGAGCCGTGCCCTCTGACATCCTTTCAGCCGCTCGCTGGACCTCCTCGAGCGTTACAGGAGGAATATCCTCCTCATTCACCGTAATAGGGTCTCTGCCTTCCTCCGTCTGCACCGGAAAAAGGTGAGCCACAATGGCTTCTACGAGATCAGGTGGGATCGTTAGAGCTCTCTTGCCCAGTTTGTCCATCACAATTTTGTAGGGCTTTCCCCACACGTCCTGCTCGATCTCCTTGATCAGTTGGTTCCAGCACCGAAGCTTACTCTTTCTGATGATGGTCTTCAGGTTCACGCGTGTTGCCTTGTATTCGGACCAGCGATCATCTGCTTTATCCCGCCACTCCTGCTCAGACGATTCCGTTCTCGCCTTTTTGGCCTTCCACGGGCCCTAGTGTATCGGCGCCGGGCTCCAATGCACTCTCTCCGTGCAGCGGCCACCTCGGGGGACCACCAGTACTTTGGTGCAGCGTTTCTCCGCCGCGGATGTACTAAAACTGGCATTGCCTTCTCGCATGCCTTACGGAGGATTTTGCCTAAGCTTTTCTCGTTGAAGGTGTCCTCCAGTTCGTTACAGCCCCGAACTATCTCCTCCTTGAGCTTCTCCTTCCTCATCCTGCGAGCCGACCATCTGGGCCTGTGGCATCTAGCGGCAGGCACCGTGCTTTTGAGTGATCCGTCGTTTGTCACCGTGTATGTAATATATCGGTGGTCACTAAGGTTCTCTTCGTGTTCGAGGACATCCCAGTTCACTACTCTGTAGGGTGTGTTCGCGGCGCTGATCGTCAGGTCTATAAAGGCTTCCTGATCTCTGCGGGCGAACGTTGCGGCCGCTTTTGGGTTGTTCATAACCAGAAGGTTCCGTTCGGCCAACCATTCCATCAGGGACTGTCCCCGAAAGTTGGTGCGCCTACTACCCCAAAGCACAGACGCCGCGTTGAAGTCTCCCGTGATAATCTGGGCCTGATGATCCTGCGTTCTGACGCTGACGTCCAATGCCTCAAGGTATTCTGCAAATTCCTCTTGGCCTCTGTTGGGGGAGAAGTAGCAGCTATAGAATACTGCGCCCCCATCGATCTGTATCCAGGTGAACCCCTTTCCCTGGCCCCTGTCCCGGATTGCGATGTCTTTTCGACGGTTTGTCCACCAGATCGCGGTGTCCGTTCTTTCGTCTACTATCCATACCCTTTTGTCCGCTGCCTTTGCCAGGGCCTCGTTTGGCTCTGACAAGAGACATAGGTCAACTCCCAACCGGTCTACTGCTGCCGCAAGAAGGTCATGTGCGGCCCTGCATCTATTAAGATTAACCTGCAAGACCTTAATTTTCATAGCTTGTCGAGATTTCCTGATCCGTTCTTGCCGCCATAGCTGCATCTGCCGTTGCATTTCTGGCTAAGGTGGGAAACTTCGTCGTGTGTCTCCTACTTGGTTTCTTCCAACCACTTTCCTCCGTTTCGTGGTTTGCCCTAGTCTCCTCTGTTGTCGGGCAACTGGCACTCTTCTGCGGTCCCTCTTGTCGGAGTAGTAGACCTATCTTCTTCCTTCGCAGGTCGTCCACCCCTTTTCTGTAGGCAGGACATGCCATTGAGTTCGCTGAGTGCCCTGCCACAGAGCATACGTAGCACTTTCTGATCTCAGCAGTGCAATTTCTCGCTAGATGTCCAGTGGCTCCGCAGCGATAGCATCTGCGGTCTTGAGGCATTTCTTCAGCACAATCCTTTGCCGTATGGCCCATCCCCTGGCATCTCGTGCAGCATGGGAGATCGATCCGTTCGGTCACCCGGCAGGTTGACCAACCCACACTAAGTCGTCCTCGCTTCAGTAGGGCCTCGCCGATCCTTCTACTTATGACCAGGGCAGAGATCCAGCCTCCATTTGCCGCTTTGCGTGGGACCTCTGCTGTTACCTCGCCCTCCTCCTGGACCTGGTTTTTGACGGCTTGCTCCAGTTCCTCCTTAGAGGTGCCCTGTTCAAGGCCGTGGAGGATCAGCTTCATTTGTGCGTCCCTTTGCCAGGTTTCGACACTAACGTTCGATGAGACCTTTAGCTGGTTTGCGAATTTTTCGCACCCCCCGGCCTCTTTTTCTCGTACTTTGAGCCGGATGTCTCCGTTAGCAGCTCCCTCGACCTGAACCTGTACTCCGAATTGGTCCGGGCAGACTTTGGTTTGCAGTTCTTTAAGGATGTCGGCGTAGGAGCCACCTCCCGTTCGGACCACCACTGTGTTCGTTCTGGTGGTTCTGTGCGTGCTTTTGGCGCTTTCTTTCTTTCTCTCTCCTTTTTTCTGGCCTTTCATGAGGCAAAAATCTACTGAAGCGGCGAGTTGTCCTCCCCAACATGCCTCTGCGGCCTTTCGGGCTATTACCGTGTCCAGGTCTTCCGGGAAGTGGACCGCTATCGGGCGTCTCTTCTGGCTCGTTTGACCGGCGTCTCGCTCCTGCGGCCCTGCGTCTTGTTCAGCTCGCTGTAGATGCGTGGTCATTTGTCGGAAGAGCCTTACGACGCTTTTGACATCAACTTCTCCTTCCTCTAGTTTTCCGACCACGAGAGTTCTAGTGATCTCTGGTAATTCATCTGCGGCGGAATCTCCGTCTTCCGGTACCATTTCCGCACGGGTTCGAAATACTGCCACGTTTCCAGGTTTGACGACCTTTACTCGGGTTACCGCCGGGAATTGCGGCGTCAAGCGAGCAAGGAGTTCTGAGTCTTTGGCCGACCCTTCGCGTATGACCACCGCCCTTACTTCTCTTTCTGTCAAAATGCTTCCGTGAACATTCTTTGTCATGCTATAGAGTCGTATAGGCCAATTCTCTTTGACCAGCGTGACCACTTCCTCCTCAGTCGTTGCCTCATTCATGCGCCTGTGCAGCTCTGCTGCGCGCTGATCCTCTTTCTCTTTCCTAATCTCCTCGGCGCTGATCTCCGTCTTACATCTGTTGCAGATTTGCGGATCTCCAGATGCCTTTGTGACTAGGGTCGCCTCTGAAGCATCTGCTGGCTGGAGCTCCATCGCCAGGTTTAAAGTCTCTTTTAGCTTACTTCGCAGCTCTGCCAGTTCGATACGGCCATCTTCATGCACTCTCCTGGCAGCCCTGTGGAGCTTCTCTGAAACCCTTTTGATATCAGTTTGGGTCTTGGTGTGCTTCACGGTAAGTGCTTCCAATTCGGACGCACTTTCTAGTAGTGCTTCAATCATGGAGTCCAGTCTATAAGTTGCTTCGGTCGCCTTTTTCACTTCCTTGTGGCCCGTTTCGTCGGGCTTCTCTGGAGCGTCCTGGATCATTCGCTCAGCTCCAGCTCCTGCCGTTTCTTGATCAATGGGGATCCTAGTCGTGGCCACCGAGCCAGTCTCCAGTCCGCCGCAAGTCTCTTCTATCTGAACTCCCGTTGGGCTAGCATCCGGGGCTCTTGTTAAGGCCTTTCCTTGGGAAGGATTTTCTCCGTCCATACAGGCCGTAATGGAATCTTCGTCCATGGTCAGGTTACGCTCATTCACTCCTTAGCCCCTTGTCCGGGCGTAGGTAGCCTGGTAGGCAGCAGCGGTGAGTTTTCTCCACCTGTGTCTTATATAAACCTATATAGGTACTGAAGCACTATCACGCATACATATACACATATAAACACACACTGTTCGGTGCAATACTACCACATATAGTGTACTGCGCTTATAGACTGTGTGATACAATATTGCGATGTATAATGAGCCATATATAATACACAATATCTACACGCCAGTCTGTATATATATATATACAGAGCGTGGTACAGTAATTTGCTTTTTTGCTATCTATCTGTACCCACGCCAGACACTTTTTATATAATGCAGTGTTACCCTGCGTTAGTTGAGCTGCCGTTAGAATTCAAATTTGAATGCTCGGCGGACCGCTCGGAGCCTTCCGACCGCTGCGCGGGTGGTTTCGTTTTGCTTCAGCCTGCCGAGAAGGACTTGTTTGAACTTCACAGCAGCCTGGCTCCTTACTGCTTCGTCGCACGGTCACGCACAATACACCAAAATGGTCACTGAGTTTCACACATCACTACGGTATGTCACTCTCTAGGTTTACCTGCCTGTATACACACGAGCAAGCAAAACCTCTCGGAGCTCCGTAGGCACACGTCCGCACTCTTTGGCGCCAAACCAGCTTCTCTTTCATGGAGCTAATGAGCTGTTGTAAGTACGAAAGTGGAACATCAGTCCATGCTTGCTGGACAGCTTTACTGGGGTCCCAGAAATTATCATATTGTCGGCCATTTGCGTAAATCTGCTTCACCAAATGTCCCCAAAGATTTTCGATAGGATTCAGGTCTGAACTCAATGCCGGCCAGTCAAAAGTGGCACTCCTTATTCTTAAAAAAAAAAGGCTTTAGTGTTAGCCGAGGTAAGAAACGTGGCGTTGTCTTGTTGAAAACTGGTAAGGTCCCCCATTTCTTCTGAAATGGGCTTCTAACTGGGAACCGACGATACGCTGGTACTTGTCGGAATTGTTTCGGCCCACAATCGCGACTAGATCAGACTTCCCATTATATCTAAACGCGCCCTAATATTTCACAGAACCACCACCGGCCACACGTTTCGAGAACCATTTAGGTCCCTTCCGTAAGTCATGCCAATAGTACTGACAGCCGTCAGGGCCATCGGGATTAAATTTCGAAAAACAATTCACGCCGTGCGACAAGTGCTTTGGTTGCAGCCGCGGCATAAGCTTCCTTTTCGCGTATCGCACGTTTTTGTCAGAACCTAACACTCGGTTCACTGTGGATCGGCGCACTGGCACTTCCAAAGTCGTCCTGATCCTGGAAGGTAACATTTAGTCATGAGTCCACTGTTAGATCTGCACCTTTAGTTCACTCCAGGGTGTAAGGACCTGCTGATAGTACTCTAATGCCTCACTTCTTGTCTTTTCGTTATCCGAGAGATCCTTTGTACGACCCATAGTTTAAACACAAGCTTGGTCGTTAGTTCGGAACAACGACTGAGCTGTAGAATATTTTGCAGCTATAGAACAATTGACTTAGCCAGACAATATTTCTGACATTTCATCCCAGGGATCGTATACAAGCCACTCAAATAAATCAAGCCGAAATTATCACCAAAAAACATGAGTTGCTAATCTCTTGCAACGCACTTTATTTATAACATCCGTAACGTGTTGTAGCTATGTGAAATTGATATGAAAACAGCAATCCGACAAGGCAATTCTTCAACCAAAGTTACAAATGTTTACCTGCATGCGTGGCATATGAGGGCCCTGATAGGTATATAGATGGCTGGCTGGAAAGCTTTACGATCATGATCCATACAAATTAATAGAAGATAGAGATATGGCTTAACTTATAAAGTTCTTCTTCAGCTGCTGTTGTTGTTCCTGCTGCTTGTTATAGGAAGTAATTCGATTGTACCCTGCCGTACCCATGGCGTTTCCAAGACGGGCATTGGCGGACGTGACAATCAGTAAGTTCAAGGCTACCATATTTGTGTTTTTTCTAAATGTTTGCTACCTCTTGTCCAAACGGGCTATAGAGGTGGCTACAAGGTTAGTTACTCTCTTCATCATTATGGATGAACATATATATATATATATATATATATATATAAATTTATATATATATATATATATTGATGCGCGCACAAGACCGAAAAACCTGTGACAAACTTGGTCCCCCGGTCGTATATTCTTCTTTGCATGACTTTATTTGGCTAAATTCATCAGAGACATGGGACAAAACATTAGTGCAGTGATTTGCATTGTGCATCGATAAACTGTTTTTTTCATGACAAGTTTTGATTTCAATTCAATTCAAATTAGTACATTGTATGTACGCGGTAACAATGATCTCTTTATAGAAGTATACACGACACCAAACATATGAAACCGTCACACATCCTCCCGATTCGGCCGTGTCCAGTTTAGTAGAATTCCTCGCGCAGCGGCGTTACCCCGCGATAGTCTCTGGTGAAGTCGTTCGAAAGCTCTGCTGTCTCCCGCCGAATTAAATTGTTTATTTGTTGTCTTTTCTCTCAATTTTATTGTTACTCGGTATATTTTGTGTTTATGTTCCTTCCTCCAACTGTTATTTATTTAGATTCGTTTAATTTTTACGTACCCATATAACGAACCGCGATGGTTGCACATTTCGTAATATAGCAAGTTGTTGGAACTAGCCGACACCGACAAAGAGTAGCAAAGCAAATTCCTATAAATATGTTCGTTTATGCATAGCGGTTGTATGTATGTATGTATATATACAATATATATATATATATATATATATACAATATATATATATATATATATATATGTATATACAATATATATATATATATATATATACAATATATATATATATATATATATATATATATATATGTATATACAATATATATATATATATACAATATATATATATATATATATATATATATATATCAGGCGTGGGAGTCATGTTTGTACGCGATGGCAGTATAGATCAATCTTGTAAAAAATGTGTTGTTCTTAACAACTGTGTACCTGGGATGAATATTTTATAATCTTATAGAGTGCTTTTTTATTTAATTTTGAGACGGAAATATTTGTTTGTTCCAGACCAACGTAATGTCCCAAAAGACACGAACGTGATCACCAACGTTTATGCTGTCAACCGCGATGAGGAAATTTGGGGCCCCGTAAGTAAAAAATGTTTTTCATATATATATATATATATATATATATATATATATATATATATATATATATATATATATGTTGCCATATAAATAGATTTGCCAAGTCTAAGTATTTGAATTCGAACCGCCTAATAATCGAATTAACTGGGAGCACTTTTGGCACGGATTATCTCTTTCGAAAACCATCAGGACGCAAGGAAGTTCAATCCCGAACGGTTCCTCACAGCTTCGAAGGAACAGATCTCTCAAGGCTTCACCTCGTTCGGCATTGGGTCCAGGTAATTAACGAATTTAGTGAACAAATCTTATTCGACGGCACCTTATATATATATATATATATATATATATATATATATATATATATATATATATATATATATATATATATATATATATAATGGACAGTCGCAGTTATGTCCAGCGAGCAAACTGGTTGTATATGTTCTGCAGGTCATTTGCCAAGGCCAGAACCGGCTACCTTTAAATTGATACTCTAATTCTCAGTTAACTCAAGATAAAAGACAGCGTGGGCTATGAGTTGCCGTGATCAGAAAAACTAACACCAAACAACATAGCTACACAGGTTCAAATTTAAAAAAATCGTGCATTCCGTCGCCCAATCATCATTATTTTTCATGATTTACAACTGTGAGCTTGAAACGTGTAATCTAGAAAAAGGTGCCAATGGCTACTAGGGGTGTTCCCCTATAAACGGCAAGGCATAGAAAATGCTCCCCCTTTACAGCTTTCATTTAACTTTCTAGAGTCTGAATAGGTTTCGCCGGCCGTGTCCAATTAAGCCAAGGGTCTCTTTCTGTTCTCTTCATCTGAGTGTTTACGTTTCTTCTTCGTATCGGCATGTTCCGCCTCTCAGCTGGCAGCGATAGCCCTCTGATGTGTAGGAGAACGTTTAAGTATAAGACATCATAATATTCTAAACTAAACCACGTTTTTTTAAATTTACCACGTACCAAAAAAGGCGAATGGTGAGGCTAGTTAGTAAGGCCGTTTTTAAGTTAAATCTTCTTTAGGGCTTTAGGTTAAAAAATCGCTTCGTTTTCCTAAACGCAACGCAACACAAGCGGATAAAGATGGTCAGCTTCAACTTGGCACAGCAAAACACGGCCTGCAGACGGGACAGTTTGGGTGATAATGCTTTGAATAGTAGTACCAGCGCACGTCGTCCTGTACCGTTACAAATACGGCGCGACTTTTTATAAATTTCAAGTGAGATATCACCCTTGACTAAATGTTGACTCAAAGCTATTTAAATAATTCTACCAGTTCACCAGAAGGGAGCTAGATCGGTACTAATCCTCATCCTTAGTCCACTTCAGCGGCGAAGACTGTCGCTCTACGCCTGAAGTGTTTTTTTTTTGTATTATAGATTAACTGGTAAAATGAATTATGTAAATCGGGCATCGTTAAAGGCCATGGTAGTGTGGCACTTACAAACCCATTAAAATCTAGTTGTCCTTTTTGCCTCTTGTCGGAGGTGGCTGCCGTACTGTCTTAGCAAAATTACTTTACCTAATAACTTAATCTTGCCTTTAAGAATGCTTGACTTTGTACGGCGGTTATTTTCGCCTCAGAGACAACTGCTGCAGATGTTCTTGCAATAACGCAAGGCTTTATGATCCTTAAGGAGCGTCTCTACAAGGGTTTGGCATGTTAGCTTCCCTGTCTTAGGTTCAGAAACAGTAACTCTAGATCAGTATTAACTCTCAGCCTCTCCTGAGTTGCACGTAGGGTGTAATGGGGAGTCAGCTTTACCAATGCGGTGTAGGTATCATTGAAAGCAGCAGTCGTGGCCTATTAGCCGTTGCGCGAGTGGACAGGTAAGCGAGCCGTGTAAATCACTTTGTTTTTAGATGAAAGAGATGAGGCGGCGTGCTGATGTATACCTAGTACTCGTGTGGTCGCATAGGCTGCGGCATGATTAAGTTATTTATTGAATTATTTTTTTTAAAGTAGTGCCCGCAATTGCGGTTATACTATTAAATAATATAATAATTTATATTTGTTATAATTAATATAAATAAAATAATTACATAAGATTTAAGGTGAAATTTGATTTTATGTGAAAATATATATAGTTAGGATACGATTTTATATTCAATTTTTCAGTATTTCCCTACAATTGTGGGACCCAAACGTGTACCCGCGTAGGCTCACCCCCCCCCTTCTCAATCCATAGAGCCGATGATAGCGGCGGCGTTACCCCTACACACTGCGAGCGAGAGTTGCTGACGCAGAAACTCGCCCTCGCGCTGGTCACCCGTGTTAGCACTAATTTTGACACCTAGGTCTTTGAGGAGGATACTTGTGCTCTTGCTGATCGGGCCCATTGTTTCCATGGCGACGGGTACGAAGTGATATCTCCTCCCCAAATCAGAGTATTTGCGTTTCTTTGCGATCTCGGCATGTTCAGCAACCCACCCTGGCTTGATGGCGCTGTGCATCAGGTATGACGGAGCCACTGTACATGATACCGTGGCATCCCATACCAGGCATTTGCCGTTGGACCATGGCGGGATGGTGACGCCGTCTGGTCTTTTGTCGTCTTCGAAGCCCAACCTGGGCTCCAGGGTGCTTGGTATGCCGGCTCTACGAAGAGCCTTCTTCAGGATCGCGTTGATTTCCGCGTGTCTGGAAGCCCTACCAGGGCTTTTAGTGCAGCTCAAAGGGTGCAGTCCGTCCTCATCCACTGTTTTTCCACACGCCTTACACTCGTATGGCTCACATATGGGAGCGCCTATTCTCAGAGCGGCCACCATGCGGAAGGAGGTGTTGTCCAGCATGGTGCCCAGCTGTGATGAAGGAAGTGCTCTTAGGAAGCCACTGCTGAAAGTGTCACGGGCAGCTATGAATACCGCTCTCTCTGTCGGGGATTGGATGTCATCTAAGATCGTGCGAGCGGTCGTTTGACACTTGTAGCTGTCAAGCATGTGCTGTGTAGGGTGTTGCTCCCAGGGGCCAGGGCCTATCGCTTGTCTAGCTGCCAGCTCAGCTTCGTCCCTCCTTCCGCGCAGCACAGAATGAACATCCGGTTCTAACAACGTCTCCGCAAGCCCCGAGAACTCTATGATAGAGGCCGCGTAGCACAACGAAGCAAGGTCTGCCACGGACCTTAGTCCCAATCCTCCTTCGCTGAGTGGAAGTGTGGCCCTTTCCCAGGATCTGTCGGTAAGGGCCACGTTTAGAACTTCACTCAGTATCTCCTTTGCCACCTCGTCAAATGCTTGCAAATTATCACAGTGGTGGCCTGTGGGGGAATTATTATTATTATTATTATTATTATTATTATTATTATTATTATTATTATTATTATTATTTATTACATGTTAAATAATGTTACAATTGTGAGGTCTGAACGTATTATTATTATTATTATTATTATTATTATATAAATAAATTAAAATTAAGAATATTAAACTAAGGTGCAGTGTATAATAAAGGATGAAGTGAATTATTATATATTTTTATTAACAATAATAAATTTGAAAAATGATATTAGAGTAAAATTTAAACGTAAAAATTATAAAAAATGTAATTTTGAAATTTATAATAAAGTATGTACATATTGACCGTCACTTTCAAATTTTGAAAGAAGTCGCAACAAAGTAAGATCACCGGAAGGTGATTTCAAGGATAGTAAATTATAATACTCGTATATATAATTATAAACAATTTGTGTTGTCCTTCTACAATAAGTATTTTTTTATTTTATTTATTTTTATTAAGAGTATTATAATTTTATATTTACAATATAAAAACAATACTTTTGTTATTCTTAAATATAAATTTATATTTTAATTAATATGAATTCCAAGGATAGTTTATTATAATAAATATAATTATAAACATATTTGTGTTGTCCTTTTATAATGAGTAATTTTTTGTAAGTTTTTTTTTTTTTAAATATTAAAAAATATCATTTTTTAAATTTTATTGTAAGGGATATTTTATTAATAAAAAAGTAATGTTTGTATCTTTTGTATATATACATATTGTTTTATAAATAAAAAATATGTTTTTATTCCTCGGAGTAAATTTAATTATAGAATAAAGTATTAATATATTTATTAATATTAAATAAAATTATTCTATATTATGAAAAGTAAATTTATATTTATATTTCTAGTTTAAAAAATAATATTTTATATATTTTCTTTTTTATATAATAATATAATAAAAGATTTAAAATATATGGGATAAGTTATATAATTATGTATACATTTAATAAAATTTATAAATAGTAAGATTTAATAATAATTAAATTTTGTACTAATTATATTTATTTAGGAATGAAATATTAATTTTTTAATATAAATTAGTTAGCATTAAATAATTAAAAAAATGAATATAAATAATAATTTTAAAAATAAAAATTTGACAGAATTATATGCAATTGTTTAACACATTTTTTTTAGTTTTAATTAAAAATATATTCTGCTCAATGATAATATTAAATTGCTGTAGTAATATAACTATACAAAGGTATTGAAATACGATTTTAAATGAGTGCTAAGAGAATAAATGCATGCATATTAATTGTTTTTTTTATTTTATTAAAAAATAATTTAAAAATGAAAAAAGATTTTATATATTAGTTGGACAAGAAGACCATATGAATCTCACTTATTTTTAAAAATTAAAAATGTATTTGGAAATAATTTAGTTGGGGCGATTGAAAAAGGATATTTATCTTTATTTTGAATTTATTTTTTAAATATGTGAAAATATACTCTAGGGATAACAGCGTTATTCTTTTGGATAGCTCATATTGATAAGATAGTTTGCGACCTCGATGTTGAATTAATGAACCTGCTAGACGAAGTTATTTAGTAAGGTAGATTGTCCCTCTATTTAATCATTACATGATTTGAGTTCTGACCGACGTGAATCAGGTTGGTTTCTATCTATTTATCTATTAGGTATTTATTAGTACGAAAGGAATATAAATATTATTTATATTATTAGCTAGACAGAATAGTGCATTAAATTAAGAATATAAATTAGGTGAGACGGATCATCAGTTAATAACTTAATGCTGATATGGCAGAACAATGCAAATAATTTAAGCTTAATTTTATACTTTATAAGTTTTCAATACAACCTGTTGCGGATGCTATTAAATTATTGATAAAATAATAAGTTGTATATAAAATATTAAATAAGATAATATTTTTAATTTTTCCTTTATTGTCATTAGTATTAATATTATCTTATTTTGTAATTATTATATATAAATATAACATGGGAATAGAATTAGAATTTAGAATAATTATAATTATTTCAAGAATGGGGGTTTATATTATTATAGGATGTGGTTGATCTTCAAATTCAAAGTATCCTTTATTAGGATCATATCGGGGCGTGGCCCAAACTATTTCTTATGAAGTTGTTTTTTATTTTTTAGTTGTTATACTATTTTTACCTTCTATGGAATTAAATAAAAAAAAAAATAATAATAGTTCAGGATTATTCTTGTAATTACCTACTAATAACAAGATTATTTTTCTTAGTTTGGGGAGTTGCCCCCTGTGGTCAGCGGGAAGATTTTTTGCAGATACGCTGAGGCTTTAGCAGGTTATTGCTGCGCAACGCACGCGAAATGTTTTGATTAGAGCCCTACTCCCAATCACACCCAAGTACGTAATTGTGGGCATGGATACTTGGTGCCCTTTTAGGCGTAAGTTTAGATTATGTGGAGGGCACTTTAAGCCATTTAGAAAAGTGCTTCCGTTTTTTGTAAAGCCAATGCGAGACCTAGTGCCTGAATGACTATTTATTTAAAACTGAAGCAAACCGGACCTGTGTTAAACACTGGTCTTTATTTTTATTATATTAGGTCCTATTTCTGTATACGCTGTTAACTATATTATATTCCTGTCAAATACGAAAATCGAGTTTGAGAAAGACTAATATACATTTATTTTGTGTCTTTAAATATACAATTGTCTTGTATGAGCGTTTCAATTAATTATAGAAATATTAAAAGCGGTTAAAGCTAACCTCCTGTGCGTCCGCACCTTGACTGCGCCGAGTCGCATCTGATAAGCTATTCAACGACGGTACCGCAGCACACGATGCCGCGTGATACCTGGGGCATCTTTCACCGCATCTTGTACAGATACATGTATATGCAGGTGCATGAAACCCCCCCCCCCCCGTCCCGCATAAAACGTGATGAAAGCCATGAACAGCAAAGCGCGTGAGAACGTGTCGGTTCGTTCGTCCGGCCTGTTTCCATATTTCAGAGGTAATCGCACCCGTGCTATAGAAATCAGGATCGATCTCCGCCATTTTCTCGTCCCAAGAGCTGATAAATTGCGCGTAGGCCGGAGTGGAAGGGAGCTTGAATCTACGCTTTAGGTCCTCTATAAGCAACGGCGTGTCACATAGCAGATAAACGTATCTGTTTAGCGATGTACGATGCAGACCTAGAGCTCGTTTCAGGAATGCAGGCTTAATCCGCTCGAGCTTTTCGAGTAGCGCCGACGAGAGATAATCCCAGATGACCTGTATTCCGTAGGAGGCGACTGGCGCTACCGTCATGTTGAACATAGACAGTGTCGTTCGTAGGGATAGTCTCGAGGGAGTTCGTATACTAACACTCGCAACCAGCGCTCGGCGCGCTCTGTCCGTAATGTGCTCCACGAAGGACCTACCGTTTATAGGGAGTATCACCCCTAGATATTTAAAGTTGTTTACATATTTCAGGGATGTCCTGTTTATATGCAGAGCATCAGAAGCCGCAAGACGGCCACCGCGTCGGAATTTCATGGCTTCTGTCTTGTCCATATGAATCAATAGGCCAGCCTCTTCCACATACCCCGACAAAAAATCGAAGTCGAGTTTACCTACAGTTAATTTTTAAGGTAGATTTCGGGAACACACGATGCTTATGCGTCGCTGGTTGCTGATGAGACTGCATGCAGAGTTAGATGCCCCCGTTTCAAATCTACGCAGAATTAGAGTAAGGTTTTTGCTAGTATTGTTGTATGTAGATTTATAAACAAGTAGCATACTATATGAGGATTTTATTAACAGCTGAAAAAAATTGTATATATATATATTCTCTCGGTACTTTCTGTATCAAAGATAACCAACGATAATACATTTTAAACGTAGATCTATCTTTACGTATAAGGACTGAACCCTAGCATCTAGCATGGGTTATCCGAAATCATAGCTTCGTATTCATGTAATGTATAATCTAACATTTATTCACAGTAGATGTGGAATTTTAAGTGAACCCACTAAGTGCAATGTAAATTTCCAGAATGCAGCACATATATATGCAGTACGTCTCATACAGTAATTTATTTTGTGGTTTTTTTGGAGGAGGGTTAAATGCAGTTACGCATTATCAGTACTCCTTTTCGAGCAGTGTGAGGCTTGATCCCAACTGTTTGATGTTAGAACATTGAATCCATCCACCCTAAACGCATCTCTGTCCTTAGGCATCTCTTCTTTCTCTCTGTTTCTTCAACGCTTATCTCATATTTATTCAAATTGTCTTCGTGCCCTGTGAGGATGTAGTTGGGTTGATAGGTAAGATCGCCACCTACCCTCTACATATTTGACTTAATATCTGGCAACAGTCCGCCCAGAGAACCTCTAGAACCCCGAGGGGGATAGCGTCCGACTTAGTCCGCCAAGTACTATCCTTTGTATGTGAGAGGTAAAGGCATATCAAAATTGAAGATTATTATTATTATTATTATTATTATTATTATTATTATTATTATTATTATTATTATTATTATTATTATCATCTAGAATTTAGTTAAATATATGCAAATTGCAAATAATGTTTTAAAACGGGTACATCTTGTTACTCCTCAACAATTCGGCTATTAAATCTATAGCCGAATTTAAAACACACTGCCCTAAATAAGGGCATTGCGTTGTGTTGATTTACGAGTATATTACAACGAGCTGTAACGCTACACATACGGACGAGCTTATATACGGCGTTATATAACTTTATGCTTAGCGGCGTGGTCTTTTTTTTTTTTTGTTCTGGGAGGTTTTGAGAATGCATGATGCACATGCGCCACTAGCAGCCTGCGTGACTAGTGTGAGACTCGCAAACCCACTAAACCCGGATTCCTCCCCACCCCCCAGGCTCGGTATTACTTTGGCATTACATCGAAGTGTAAGCGAAGTGTAGCGGCGTGGTCTAGGGCTAGCGCACTAGTCATGGTTGTCATCTCCCGAGGTGTTGCCTATGTTGGGTTCGATTCCTGCTGCTGATCGGATTTTCTTTGAGCGATGGTCACTGAGAATAGATGATGAACCATACCGCTGAGAGGCAGTGTTCGGGAGTGGGCGACTGTTCGGAAAAGATATATCTCGACATGTGTGCTTATGCCGCTGCTCTATGCGCCCTTTACGCAACTTAACGTCACACTACAATGAACTACGACGTGCGGTAGGTAAAGTTCGCTGCGTTAAGCCCCAAGGAAGACGCACTAAATGTATGCCAAAAAGGCTCGCTTCTTTCGAATGACTCGAAATTTAGCACGGTGACTCGTATTAAGCAAACTCGTGCTCCAAGGGTAATTATTTCGATATTGTCGTCCGGTCGGAAAGAAAAGAATCTTCGTCGCCGGGAACGGCGCTTTGGAGTTTCACTTTAGCGTCGTATCCGTTACGACATCGCGAACATTGTCGGGGGGAAGATGAAGGATGCTTCATTAAAAAGTGGCAAACGTATTATAGTAGTGGAGAGAAATATGAAGAAGACAGAGCGATTTTAATCTGGCTATGGGAGCTAGCGAATGTTAAGTGTAAACGGAACACGATCCACGGTGGGGGACAACTTACTGGGGCTTTATACTCCTGTTCCGGAATCGGCCATTCAATCGGAGCACTACGGTCCTCCAAAGTTACAGAAGCGGCTCGGGTAAACGCGAGTAACCTAAGAACCAACGCTGTGTCAAACCTTAGGAAACACTGCAACGACCAGGCCTGCTGTTTTTTGTGCAGCTGGGAACACGAGGCTATGTGGGTATTATATTTGGTAATTATGTTGAGTCTAAGCTATTTGTTAGGCTATACAACCACCACAGCATTATTGATGGTACCATAGCTGGTAGTGAACACGAGATGGGACTACTACATCAAACTTCGGCCGTTTGACTGTCCTTCTGTAACCACACGTGCCCCTGTAGCAGCGACACGTGAACACTAGTCTAGGCAGATAGACACGTTATAGTACGTAGATGGCCGCATATGCTTGCCTCAACTCTAAGGTCTTCGTTAATGAATAGAACACATTATTTCTCATATGTTCGAATCAGCATCAAGCATACCTAACACGAACACAGGTGGCATCTAGAAAATGTTTTATTATCATAGGCCTACTACTTCGTGTTGTAATTTGCTTAATATTCTCGTTGTGACAAGCTTTTTATTAGCATTTGCTTATTATTCTTACTATCACAGGCCTATTTTCTCGTTGGTTTATTATTTAAGTATTGTTGTACACATTTAAATGCATAGCTAATCGCATCTAGCGTTAGGAGTCCCGCATCCTAAGCATTTGTACTGCTCCACTGGGAGCCCATCCTCATGCAACCCGGCTACACAAAACCTGGCCGGAGCAATGGCTCGATATCTTGTTAGATCGTCAAAGTTGCCCCGGTCTTTGTATTATACAATGGAATTAAATAGCTTTGTCTCTACAAAGAAACAGACAGGCTTGACATTTGCATCCTTCTTTATCTCCTCCTTGTTTTCGCAAAGACACTTCCGTACCCATTTATGTTATGTACAGGCATGCATATGCGCAAAACAAACCTTATATAAACTTGACAGTTTGCTTAACACAAATCGCGTATCTCTACGCGGTAACTCGATAGGCTACGAAACCTAAACTTTTGTGACCTCACGTGAAGTCAGCATTTTACCCAAAGCGTGAACAGCTCGCCGTATATAATATCGCTATTATGTATCATAACTACACAAACGAATTGAACGTGTTCGTTTAGTTTTGACTACAAAGGTTTTTTTCCCACAGCACTTTGCAATTGTTGTACTAAGCGTGAGATTACTAACTTAGACAGGGATATTGGCCGGTGTCTCACTCGTAGGGCGCTGCTTGTGCACACATTCGCTAATATCATGCTAATCATAAAAATCATGCTAATATCACGTGCGCAGCATAAAGGGCAATTCGGCAAAGCGTCTCGTGAATAGTTGTTGTATTGTTTCGCCTGATGTATAGCTTCTGGCACCGTCGTGCCATCAAATTGCGAGACCAAAAACGCGGTTATCATGCCGGGATGCCGCTCACCGTTGACTCTTTGCACAGAAATTGAAAATAATGCCTTCAGCCCAAATTCCGCGCTAAGCAGTGACATGTTTGAAGTGCATTTGCATAGCATGATTTGATATGGGCCAATGGTACTTTAAATGCATTAATTTGGCTTGCTTACAAAGTCATCAACATAAACATTATCTACAAAGAATTAGACGCATTTTGCGGACTGTGGCCGTCCAACTTTTTTATGTATTATTACATCACCTTTACTGTTAATTACATTACATTACACGTACTCATTAAGTCTCGAAAACGGCATTTGTTTCCGTTAATCCTGGACATATACAGAATATGTTGTATATGCATCTCCGGAAAATGTCAGCGACTTGACGCCCAAACAGCTGGCGCTGACCGACATTTTTCATGCTGATATTTGGTGCAGATGAGGCCGCAGAATGTGCAGCAGCAATCATCGGCAGGGTTATGGAACCCAGCGCGACGGCACAGTTTGTGGTAGAACCCATGGACGGAGAAGCGGGTGAGAACGTTGCTCGAGGAGCGGTTCCATCCATGTATTGTCCAACATTGCCGGTCTTTTGTAGAATGCTTCTGGCACTTCTCCCATTTTCTGCTCAAAGCTCAAAAAGCTCGACAGACTATAAGTTAGCCTGTTTTGTACGTTTTTTGGGAGGCCCAAAACACTCTTACGTTGCCTTCACCGTGTCGAGAGCACTAAGCTGCTGAGTGGATAGTTGTTCCCATATTAACGTGATGATGCCACCGAGGCCACTTTCAGATTGAACAGCTATTAGAGCTGTCGTTACTGAGAGCCTCTGTGAAGCGGGGATTGAGGTGATGGCGACAATGCTGCTATTCGCCCAGATATGTGGGCCAAAAAAGAGGTTCAGGCATCCTACGGATCTGAACTTCATAGTCTTTGTCTTCGATACGATATTCGTTAAACCATTGTGCTTGCTGTATGTCTTCAGCATCCTCAGAGGCCTTTTTAGATCTATGAACACTCTACTATATACCACAAAATCGTCAGCATAGAAAGTTATACGAATTCAGGGGTAGTGATCATTGATAAGGCCCGGGAAATCAATAAGTAAGACTGAGAATAAGAGCGGACTGAGATTATCGTCTTGGGGATAGCGAGTGGTTTGCAGGAAAGGCCGGTAATCCTGCATGCCGTCATATAGGATGACCGGGTTTGCTTTCAGGGGACCTGCCAGTTTTCGCAAAACTCATGGCCCAACGCCCGCGGCGGCTAGTTTCTCTATGACAATATCTTGGGGGCAGTGTCAAACGTTGCCTTGTAGTCTACAAATACAGCATACAGTGCTTGGTCTTTGACAAAGTGACCGAGTGCTTCGCGTTGTCTAAAAGCTCCTCGGATGCGGTCGAATGTTGTCGAATGTCTCACACGATAGCATTATGAGTCAAACCACTCGGGTGAGCGACTTCCCCTTAGAGTACGCCTATATGTAGACGCTCCGTCAGCTCGTGTCAGCATGTCGGAGAGCAGACTTGGCGACATTTCCGGCAGGTGATTGAGATGCCACGCGCAAAGCTCCATGCGTTACGTATTAACGTCAATGCATTTACCGAGCCCCTGGCGGCCCGGCGTACTCGTGCTCTCACCTCCATCTTTTACTTTAACTATTAAATAAACTGGTGCATGCTTTTAAATGCAGTAATTACAAACTCAATCACTTGTCCGCCACATTAAATGTCTCCTTTGGGACCTAAGTAAGCGAATACATCGATTTGGGAAGACCCACCCCTATGCGGATAATCGGCTGGTCCACCGCCATCAGAGTAAAACGTTCGCGACGAGTACATACCTAAAATCTATACTCCTTAAGCGCTTGGCGAACGCTAATTGTCCGAGAACACGCAGCAGTATCAAGCCTGCAGTCCAAGTCTCCGGCCAGAAGAGATGAAATAACTTTAATATTTTTTTCTAAGATCTTTAACGGAATCCCGGCTGCCACTACTGTACATCCCAATAAAAGATAATTAGAAAATATTAGGTGCTGAAGACGACGGTGTTGTTTTTGGCCAGAAGGATCCTTGCTTGTTTAAATCGGAGGTCGGCTCCTAGTACAACTTTAACATTTTTAAAATATTGTTCAACGTTTTATTAGAGTTGTTTTAACGAGAATAGATTCATTTTTGTGTCGAATCGCGAGGCGTTCGTAAAAAAATGGCGGACTGTCTATCTCGGCCTACCTTGGACATCAACCTATGCAAGGATTTGACTATCAAAGCTCAGTAGCAGCAGCAGCAGCATCAGAAGTGGCGCCAAATGTAAATTTTTCGCTATTGTTGCCGCGACGTCCTGTATTGTACAGATAATGGGACGAAATCGTTTTGTCTCTATACTGATGGAATGTGTCTAGTTTCGAGGCAGACCCAAGGTTCGAGGGCAGATTCCCAGCAACGTGAGAATGGAATGCTACAGCGTTTCTATCGGCTTTCAAATGCTCGTACATTCACTAGAGCTCTGCGACTACTTTCGGGCGACGGGAAAATGATGGGGGGGGGGGGGGGATGGACCTCAATTGCACTGCTGATGTCGCTGCCGTACTGATTTGGCGCGAGCGACAGTGGCGGTAGCGACGACGACAACGACCGCGGTAAGCTAGCTCATTGACTAACAATGGGCTCGACAATAACAATAATGACAACAACGACATCACACCAACGATCGAGCACAAAGAGCGCCAATGCCCAATGAGGCTCCTCGTGGAATGTATCGCTAATCCCTCTCAAGCAGCCCGGGTGTTAGTTGGGGTGAGCTTCGTCACGCCCAGCGTGCTGCCCCAGCAGCAGCAGCAGCAGTAGGCATGGAGCTGCCGTGCGAGCTGCACGAAATACAGTACGAACAGCATGAGTGAGTTTGGGCCAAACTTTGGGCTCGAGGACGTAGGACGCAGGACGAACGGAAAGCCGATAGCGTTGAGCCCCGCCAACCACCACACCTGCCGTCGCCGTCCATCACCACAAATGACGGCCACCTCGAATACTGGGCACGGTAGTGGAATAGGAAAAGAGAATACGAGAGCGAGAGAATGGGGCAGAGAACGCAGACCAAATAGATACGGATATTTAATGCCGAAACATACAGAGAGAGAGAGGACGACGCCTTAGCCTTTACGTTACGAAACACTCCGTTCTGGTTCGTTCCCGTTACCGCCCGACAACCGCCTCCTCCCTCCTTGTACACCTTCCAGCCCGCACTGTTCTCATCTGGAGTTGCTCGCTTCTACTTAGAGCAGAGATATTCGAGAGTTCGCGCAATCTATCTGCTCACATTTACTGTTTAGAGGTGGCGCCTGTCCTCTCTACTATGGTAGGTCACGATTGCCTATACTACCCGGGCAGGTACTGTCCTGCCAGACAACGCTTAACTAGGCTAAGTATCGCGCGTTAACAACGTGCAGACTACTATGCTACTACTACTACTACTACTCCTACTATTGGCTTGCAACAGCAGTGACACAATCTCTAAATTGCAACTTATTCTCTGCCGCTCTTCTAGGTCATGCCCTGGAGAGAAGATGGCTCAGTCCAACATCCTATTCATCCTCGTGAGGGTCCTACAGAAGGTGCGCCTTGGCTGTCCCAAAGGACCGGGTACAGCCAGCTTTGCCCCAGTTGACTCGAATATCCAGATCGACCTGCAGCGACAGAATCTGCTGTTTACGAAAATAGAGGCCTAAGCCGGCCTTGAAAACAAGCACGCTAAAACAAGCCTCGAGATAGTAGCGGATGCTGTCGTTCGGGCAAGGGAGAAGATTTGCGATGGAAATACAGGGCTTTGTCAGCTGCGTTCAGTTTAGGTTGCTATTTATCGTTTTGAATTTGGTCTGAAAACTACATAAAACCACACCAAATACGCATCTGGCTTGATAAACACGCCCAAAGCCAACAAACGTCTTTGTCACTCGAAGGGCTACGTGGTTTCCCGCGCTTACCTTTCCTTTGAAATATCTTTAATATCAAAATATCTTAATACAAATACTTCCATCTACCATAAAGGCGACCTGACAGTCAGTGCCGTAAAGACATAACCACATCTAGAACAGGAACTATGTAGTATATTTGTATTTTACACGACATCGTCAATGTATAAATTGCCACTAGAATTTTAATAAAGTTGTATTGTAATGTAAAAACAATCTTAGTTATTATTTTACTTTACCACATCTGCGTTAATACGCAGACACAGTTAGAAGTGGTTACATTAAAAATATATACGTGAGTTTTTTACGCACGTTTCTGTTCTGAACTAGAAATATAAATGTTTTGAAAATAAACTATTTGAATTGAGTTAATAACCAGCATGTGCTTATGGTTAGATCGCGATCATATGCTTTGCCTTTAGTAAGAGTAACGTAAAACAAAACCAACAATTGCCGTATAGCCTATCGAAACGTTGACCTACGTATTGCGCATGGACTAAGTAGCTTCTGTATAAATATCTACTGCGTCTTTGTTAGCAGACGGTCCGTCAATACGCAAAGTTATTTGCAGTCATGGACAGCCTACATTGATACTCTGGAGCTTCAGCCATCTGAAGAAACAGGTCTGTTCACACAACATTCTGATACAAAACACCAACAGGTCGTTCTGCAATATGCTATATAATACCTATTGGTGTTTGGTAGCGAACATGTCTGAGCCCGATAAGTTAGCATTTCATTCAAAAGCCCGATGCAAATAACACATAAGGCATACACTCGATCGCTTTTCCTGAACTGCGGATTAAATAATTTGTTGTCTAAACGTGATACCACCACCAAGTCAAAGAGCAGCAGCTGGAATTTGTTTTTATAGTGAATCTGAAATTATCTTGTAGTTTAGTTCTCTATATAATAAATGTAAGTAAAAATGTGGACGACTTACCCAGTCAAACAATGATGCGATTTCCATAATGTTGACCACAGCTAATGCGGTTTGTTGTAAGATAGAAAAAGAATAGTAGAAAAAAGGTAGTGTTCAAGGTGGCTTCACGTAGCCACAGCTAGGTGAAGCCTAACTTGAAACCGTAGGGACCGTGCAGCCAGTGGAATGTCCTAGTGAATTCCCAGTACTGGAGCGATAACAAATACGCTTATTTCGAATACTTTAGAAAGGACAGCTCGGCCCACCTATTTGGAACATAATTCCGTTGCCTTACAATGTAAGTAGCACATGTCATACACAGGTCTATTCCGTATTCCTCACCACTTTCTTGTCACGGTCTACGTGCGTTGTGCTGCGGCCATTCTCTAACAAACAAACCTCAGATGTCGGCAAACATAAAACAACATTTTGCAGATTATACCAACAATATATAAAACAAATAAATCAGGCCGTAGGTAGCCTATTCAATTCGCGGGTTTTTAAGCCTATGTGAGCTTTATGCAAGTTAAGTTACTAAATACCAGACAGAGTTAGTTAGCATATCGAAACGAAATTATCCACGTCTGCTTTAAATGACCGCCCGCTACCCAGGATTGACATTGCATGGAGTGACGCTGGAGGGCGTCGGAGATATTGTTAAGGCCTCTGAGAGGACCTAGAGCATAATTAGGACTTTGTGCGCGTTGAAATTAACTGAGCATAATTGAACTGAAGGCGGCGACGGCAACAACAACAACAACAACGCACTAATGAGGGACCGTTATTTCTCTTTTCTGCGCTGATTATGCACGCGTAGGAAATGCCCACACGCCTACAGTCTCTAACAGCTTTGAATAGGAACCTCTGTTAGACAAGATATAACTTAACGTAACAAACGGGCGATACACCACTGAAATGGGCTGAAAGCCAACTTTAGCACCTAGCTGTTTCAACCTAGTTTCAACCTGGCTGAATGAAACCAATTGAAATAAAGTATAATTACTGTCATTGGCTTCGCTAATTCACGCTTGCGCGCCAGCCCAGCGCGTAGTATCCTGAGAGAACTGACAGCGACTACACAAGATCCACCTTAGTTTAGCAAAGCTTACAGAACACCCTACTAAATATTGGTACTGCTTCTCCTTGAGAAAAATCAATGATTAGTCACTCATCTAGAATCTCGTTATATTAAACGCCACTTCACTAGAGCTCCCTGATTAATCTATTGAATCAATTGATCAATGCATGTGTTGATCTAGTGGCTGAGTCAATCTAAAATGTTCCACAAAAAAACAAGAACATCAACACAAAAAAATGTTACCGACGGTAGTGTCAATTTGGAGAGTCAAGGCATCAGTCGCTGTACTCTAGTGACGGGCATCTTAGAATCGTGCAGTTTAAATCGTACTTTCCGTCTGTCTGAGGCATAATGCCACTACATTTTGCGCAAGAAATTGTCAGTGAGCCGTTAGATTCGAGTTTCGTCGCAATTAGGCCGGGTGGCACTGATTCAGCTAGCTCGTTGTTGGCCGCCTGACCTTGCGCTAGTCGGTGATAGCGGCGCGAGGAAATTGAAAGCAAGCAGAGCACGTGGAGCACTAACCTAGTATTGTAGACCATGCGTGTTTTCCCCAGAGGCGCGCAATTTAAATGCAGCACCTAGAGATTGGCCCGCACCGCGATCGCCTTCGCCGCTCACAGGAGCAGAAGCACCACGTAGCGCCCGTATTGTCACGCACGGGCTTATATGATTGGCTGTTTGAGCCGAGATTGTCGCTAATCTAATATCGACGTAACTACGTTAATTCGCTTATTCCATTTGTTCCATCAGGCCGCCCGACAATCTGAGCGTGCATTTGAGCAGAGAACGTGCGGACTGTGGAGCAATGAAACTATGGCTGCTCCTCGTGTATGATGTTTTAAGCGTTATATTTGTACAGCGACTTCAGCCGGGCTATGAGCGACATCTTGTGTTTAGTGCTTACAATAACTAGCCCAAATCTGTCTCGAACACACAGTTCGCAAAGTTAGAGTCGGCCGGCATTATTAATGTATGTAGAGGATTACGCATGTTAAAGCTCAATGTTGTAGTTAGTTATGCTTACTAAAACTGCAGCAGAGTGTGCAAATAGAGTACTATAGTAGCTAAGCTATAAAGATGTACTACAAGGCGTTTTTGGCATAGCACCGATCATCAATCTAATCTACTCACGAGTTAAATGCTCTCTCAAACTGTATATGGTTTGTGCTTAATAAACTGTCGGCCAGATACTAGTAAATCTACCCAACTAGAAGCAGGGTCAACAGCAGCAAAGAAGCCAGGATCAAGGATTAAAGCAATCCTTTTCAACCAGACACGGTGGGACTCCTTTCCAACCAAGCACGATCGTGTGTGGAAGGTGAGTACTTCACGAGAGCCAAAAATGATATGTTTTTCGAATTCTGTTCAACTGGAACTCTCCACGGGATTCGTTCCAGAGTCAAGTGGTGTCAGCTACTTTTGGCCCATTTGTTTTTCTTATGTTGATTTCAAGCATCGTGCATATTTTCTCCGGCTATGTTCAAAACATTTTGCGTTTTTATGCGGGCTTTTTTGCCCCACCAGCACGGTTGCAGCAGATTTTACGATTTCTACGCAGGCGATTTGCTTGGCTCGGCGACAACGGCAGTATGAACGTATAACGTGTTCCGTCCAGAGATTGGGCTATTGGACGGAGCGCAGTAATAATGCCGAGCCTGGTGTCAGCCAAGGGAGCTATTGCAGTAATAGTAGGAATAGTTCCACTATAAATATGGCTATATAAGCTAGTTCTCTTTGCTTCTCTTGCGCCAATACCCAGCCAGCCAGCCAGTCAGCCAAACAGTCGTCACCACCATTAGCGTCATTAACATCACAACAACAACACCAACATCCATAACAGTGACAGCAACAACATCAGTATAAACAACCACAACAAGCAGCAACAACATCAGTATAAACAACCACAACAAGCAGCAACAACAACAACGACACGGGTCAGCACAGCAGCAGCAACAACAACAGCAACAACAGCAGCAGCAGCAACAACAGCAGCAGCAACAACAAGTACTACACGGACAGCAACATTTACAACAAAATCATTATCGTCGTCATAGTCATCATCGTCAAGCTTTTCAGCATCTAGGTTCTTCGCCGCCGGATCTGTACCGCTAGGCAATATCAGTCGCAATTGGGGTCTTGTTGCAAGAGGGGGCAAGGGACAAGGGAAGAGGGCGAGAGAACCGGAGCGATGCAGATTGGGTTGTGCTCTGTGTGGGCTACTTGGAATTATCCAACCTCCCGCCCCCCCGGCCCGCGTAGGATCTACCGCCTTCGCCGCTCTCATGCCTATGGGCATCGCCGTCGAAATCAGTTGGATTAGCCGTCGTGAATATTGATGGTTGTTCATCTCTGACGTCTGGCGACTGCCGCTTTCCATACAGACGGACGGACGTCGTCAAAGCTGTGGTTGTACTGGTTGATTTAGCTGAATAATAGAGGTAATGGTTTAAGTAAGTGAAGATAGTGAGGTGATTTTTAGCCTACGCAAATAGTCAATTTACCTTTTTTATTGTTGAACGATGCCCAGGAATAGGGCAAACACAGGGCCAACACGAAGGGTCAAGAGCATTTTTTGATTCCGTCTACAGTATCAAACGGCAGCTTTGCCACTGCTAATTGATTGGTCGCGGCTAACTGGTTCTATGGAAGGGCCGCCAAAATAACTTTCCTAGATATGTCAGAGTCCTATATAGTCGGTGATTGCTGATACACTACGTTGGATCCGAAATATTGCAAATCCTACAAATCACGAAATAATAGCTCATGTTTAGTCTAACCAGTTCCGGTTTGGCGACATCGAGAGTAGCCCATGTTCTAGTTCATAATTGTCACTACCAGAGTGTGTAGTATGATGAAAGGCGTGAAACTTTCTGCAGGATTAAATGGCAATTGATGCGGCAAATGAAACGTTGTGCTGACTAGACTTAACGGCGCGTCTAAATGAATCCAGCGAGATACTAAATATGAAACAGCATGTTTGCTTATGAGCAATATGTAGCTGCAATACCCGGCAAATCTAGATTCCCTTCGAGCTGTGACAAGCTGGTTGTTTGCAGTAAAACCGAAGAAAAGCTTTGAAGCTACAAGTTTTGTAGAGTTCTGGCGCTGTGCCGGATTTCACATGGTCTGAGTTAATTAAGAAATATTATTGTGAATCTTAGAGCTCCAGCAAGTGTAAATCTAGATGATGGTACCCAAACGTAGCATCGTACATATCACCGCCTCCTTTATATCGCAATAACGAATCTTGTTAGAGAAAATGGTCATAAATGCAATAGCATTTCCGCAGACGTCATCGTTATGCGACCGAACTGCCATTCGGCATAAAGAGAGTGGACAAACGACGACGGAATGTTGAAATCGTGTTGAGGCAGGCGGACCCGCAACCCTTGCAACGTTGCGACAGGAAACTGTAAATAGCCGGTAAATTAGCTAATCACGATTGGTACGACAAAACCTGAGATTATATAATAATTTAAAATGGGGTATACAAATAGCCCTAGTAAAGTAGTAACCCACTTAATTCACGCCACTTGATATACACAGGGTCTTCCAGAATCGTATGTACTTATTATAAGGTTTGATAGGACTCGGCAAGAAAATAGTTTTTTCCAATAAAAAAAGAGGCAGAAACGTATTGCTTCTAGGAGTGCACAACTGTGTAGGAGGTTTCTCCTACATAGTTGTGCACAATCTACGCTTACGGTAGAACCAGTCAAGGAAAGAACCAATCATACCGGCATTTTCGGCTGAAAATTCTGCATAATCTAAATGATACTAGACAAAAGCTAGCGAAAGGCGAATGGCCAGGTTAAGGAAAGTCATAAAAAGTCGATATGTTGTTAGGCCTTACCTAAAACTTTTGCCTAAATAGAGCCTATTTTGGGGCAATAGCAAACTTAATTTAGTTGCCGAGTAATTAAGCTTTGTCGACTGCTTCATCCAAAGCGAAGACCTGTATAACTGCATACGGTGTATGAGAAAATTAGGTACATATTTTGAGCAGAAATTGGCGAACTTTTGGTGGAAGAAGAAAATATGCTTTAGAAATGGAAGAAGGGGGTGGACACGTTTTGGCAAAATTGAACAGTTCTGAACGTGAAAGTCTCAACGTAAAACATTACAATTATGGTTGTCGCAACAGCTTAGTTACTCGGCAACCACGTAACGTAACACTATCATTTACAATTCGTACAAAAATTATGGGCATTAAATTGCTATTACTTGAGAATAGTCGTTTGGGCGTAAATGCTTGGTCGTAATGACAACATTTTATGGTTCTGCACGTAAAAACCTATATATATATATATATATATATATATAAATATTTTCCCAGTGGAAAACATGTTTGCTTGTGTGTCATTGCGGGCAACCACTCCTCCTACTCAGAAACTAAGCACATCGTCGTGATCGTGAGAACATGTTCCGAGGAACACAATGCTGGGCAGAAGATGCGGCATGGTCATTGAAGAGCCGAGGAAGAGAGGTTCGCAGAAATTAAGTTATTTTATTGGCTTTCACGTCCAATACCTCAAAATCATAACCCTTCGACCATTAGCGCACGAAATGTGCAATTGCGAAGAAACGACGCTGGTCAGAAGGTGCGACATGGTCGTTTAGAAGAGAATTCGCAAAAAATGCTAGTTCTCTATTAGCCTGTACGCCTTACGCTAATAAGGAAATCCTTCTCAAAAGCATACCTCTACGACCATTTGCAGCGCTCAAAACGAACACATTTAGGCATTTTTTTTGTGCGTTTATGCATGCATCCAATCTCAACATGCCCGTCGAAAAATCTACATTACTCCTCAACGACGGCTCGCATAGCCATGGATGGTATCAAAATTATCGCCATGAAATGCGCACTCACCTATATGTTAGTTTAGCGCTGCAAATGGTCGTATGGCAGTTTCTTCAGAAGAAGCAGAACTTTCTCGTGAACACGACGACGGTGTGCTTTGTTTCTGTATAGGAGGTCTGGTTCTCGCAATGACACATTTTATGCCCCTATGTCGGGCAAGAACACCAGTGTCACAAATTGTAGTAATTTCTCACTCCGAAACAAGACTTCTTAAAGACTATGTTCCATTAAAAAGAGTATTTGTATTGAAACGCTCTACAATCATTATTACTGATCTTCAAATAGTAATGCAACACCCTATATATATATTGACGATGTTAGACTTTTTTTTAGATTTAGTATAATTACGCTTGTTTTTTAACAAAACATTCCCTATACCGTGTCGTATCTTTAAGACATCCCACAGCTGACCAAGTATTCGCTTTGCACTTCATTTTGCCAACGAACAATTTCGGACGCAGCTGCGCCTTTCGCCAGTGCGGTAATTCTTTGTTTCCTGGATGCTCCTTCACCGCCGAAAAACATGCCCAGCTTCTCGACCCTCCTTCCGGAGTGGAATCGAAGCTGTCAACAAGCACACGAAAAAGCCATAACAATTGGGTGAATGCCTACCGCTTCTAAGGGCACATCGCCGCGTATTTCTATTAAATATCGTCATTCTCAGCATGTCTCACACATGAGCAGCCGGTGCTGGAGGAAGTTAATCAGCTTGTTAGCGAGACGCTCACGCGTCAAGTCAGCATCCCACTGACCCGTCAGGCTATGCGCCAAGCATGTTGGCCGAGGGAACCTCGACGCATCGGCAATCGCGGGCCCGGATATTGCTGCGTCGATGCAGGCCTCTGCGGAGATGGTCAAGCTACTCATCAATTCCGGTGCCGACAAAAGCATCAGCGACGCCCTCCGTGACATAACGGTGTCTACATACTGCTCGACATCACCGGGCCAATGTCCAAGGTTCCAATAAGCTAACGATGATGAATAAGCTCCGTAAGTACGAGACTGTTTCACAAGCGCACTTGGAACCCATGACGCAAAATGCAACACGAATTAGCGTAGAACTCTGTCTGAGGGTGCGCCTGCCTTATGCCTATACTTGCGACAATCCGCACGATAACCTCGGCAGCCACCGGCTTCTCGTGCTCCCATAAAGCTATTAAAAATATTCATACAATCTCTAGACAGGGTTTATTTCATTTGAAGTTACAGTGGAATATGATTAAATCTAACTACTCTTGGGCTTGTGAGGGGTGCTACCAATCGAGCTTATCCTCGAGGCCGCCCCTCATGTACCATACTCTCTAGACATTAGTAAGCCATTGATACACCTTCATCACGACGCTGCGGTCCAACAGTCTCCCTTGCGCAGGGAAACTGGTTGGTTTGGTCCACACGTTGTCCCGATGGACGACACTTGCTATTTCGTATGCAGTTTTTATCCCTCGACAACACCAGTCGAAGTCATTCCGGCATGCAGGGGTTGGTGGCTTAATTCTAAGCGTAAGTAATTTTGACTTTTGATGACGATACCTTACTGATGCAGGCTAAGCAGACCTTGTTGCCGGTAAGGCAAAATGTGGAAAACATCGCAAGAAGACCAACTTAGCTACGTCTTCTTTACTCATCTGCTTGCCGATTTTGTTGGCTATATTCGACAGTAGTACCAAAGGGCCATAGTCGTGATGTATGCAGCTGGCTCTCATGATGACCTGGGTGCCATCACGCGCATGACTTTTCTGACAAAGGTGTTTCTTTTTATACAAAGGCCGAAAATAACTGCCATAAAAACCAATGCTGAGGATTTCAGAAGAGTTATGGATTGGCTACCAAATATGTTATACGCTGCAATGACGCAATGCTCACAGTAGTTCTCCATCACTCTCTATTTATGTAAAGGTAGGCGGAGTCCGGCGACGGTCCGCCCTGACGGCAGAAGCACTCTGTGACCTCAAGGTTGTTCCAAGGCTGATGTATAGTCCTGACAGAGCATAGAGCACCTCACTCGGGCAAACCGGTTTGTTTGAAAGGTGCTTCACAATGTTCATGAAGCGAGTACTTTGCTTGTACCTCATATCAGGCTGTGCGCCGGTTGTTAAAAACGCTATGTATTTTGGGTGTCGTCCAGACTTTATTTCATTATACAGATTTAAATCTCCATAATAGAGCTCGGCAAACCATTTTCAGCAGCTCCGTTCATTGACTGAGTCGTCCTCGAAGGCGGTGGAGATGTTTGCACGCGCTATAGCAGTGTTGGAATCATTTCGGGACTCAGACAGCAAAACACTCCAAATTTGCTTTGTTATATTCATCCGCCTTCTTAGAAGGCAATTAGGCTTTTGGTGCCAAAGCGGAGCCCTACCGACTGATGCATTCATGATGCTATCATAAACATATCAACCTTTTTCATTCGGATGTTGCCTAGAGGGCGCTACAGGTTATACACAGAGCGTACACAAAAGTGTATACCAAAACGGCAAAACCTCTGCAATAACCTGTAACTTAATACGACCATAACTGCAGCCCTGTCGGACCACCACTAAAAATACACATTTACATTATTACTCTTCAAACGCTCTGGCAAATTATGATTATACTGGATACGTTGTTATTATGAAGTTCGCCTGGACTGAATGGGTGGAGACTTCTCATTCACATTAGAAGCGATTCACATTAGAACTCAAGCTCAATCGTCTACTCGAGCTGCGGCGTCTCAGCAAGGCGATTGCCTAGGACCCCTTGTTCTGCTTGGCAATCAAGGGCTGGATTCGGTCGGCAACAATATTAAAAAGGTATCTAATTTTAGCCTCAACAGCGGCCTCCCGCTTAGCACTAGCAAGAGAGGCAGCCACAACGAACAGACCACCGTACGCCAGCCGCTAACGTTCCCGCGTCTATTAGCTTGGGACCCTACGTGGGGGACAGACATTGGGAGGATGGGAAAAAACGGTTCACGGTAAGCATACCACGAATCGAACCTTTATTAATTTGGTACCACAATGATACCCATGAAATACGCATCCTGTCAATTATTTGCTTTATGAACGTATTGCCAACGTCTGAATGCATTAACCGTAAATTATAAAACGTGAAGCTTTGTAGGATATTAATTTGTGCTAATTGTTCTTAGCATGAATACGATGTTTGTATTAGCTACGTTGGAGGCAGAATGCTTTGTTTAATCCTTGCATCAAACAATTTGTTCTTCTGCAATCGCACATTTTGTAAAGTAACGTCCGACCAGTCATATCGGTACAACAAAAGATTAGTCATTCTACTCCCACTCCGTAACCAAGCCATTCCACTAGAAGTATGCTTAAGAAACTTATTTTAACAAATTGTACAAACCGCTTAAGTCTGGCCAAACTGGGTTTTGACGCCATTTACATAGGACTATACGCAGAGTGTGGATCAGACGCCCCGTTCTTATATTTGGTCAAGCATAAATCATCCATAACACATCCCTGAAACTATGGTCACGCTAACGCATCATAAAAATTGCTCAATTATGAGTGTCGGCAAAATGGCTCACGTGTATACAGAGCAGCCATTATTACGAGCCCGTTCTATTGCGGGAATTGCGGAGTTGTTTAAACTTAATCGGAACGTCATAAAACGAACTGTTTGTAGATTTCGTCAGTTGGAGAGCTCCCAGTGATTGCCATCGGAGCGAGCTGTGTAGGAGTTTTAAAAATTGTTGAACAAGTGCGTTTACGAACCCTGTCGGTCCCATAGATGGCCGCTAGAGAGATTCAGGTAACTCGTGCAGGCTCATTCAAAAGAATTGTAAATGAAGATCTCGGGATACTGTTATATTGTCTTGCGCAACAACAGGGGCTAGCCGAAACTATTACAGAGGTTGACTTTGTGCATAAATTTGGTACACCGCTTTCAGCATCGCCCTTTTTGACTGGCTGTGAACAGATAGGTGCAAGTTTGGTGTGCAGCCAAACTTCAACCACCAAAACGACCAACTGCTTGCGGAACGTGCAAATGGGGTTGGCCGATCGCAAGGAGGAGCCGCAACCGTGTTAAGCGCAGAATGTCGGCAACCGCCAGAACTCCATTGATTTTCATCGACTGACCACAAAAAACCTGACGGCCGATATTCATTGACAGATAATTTTACAAATCGTTGTAGGCCTTGCAAACTCACTTCAAAACCGACTGTAGGTGTCCCAATAAGAGCGCTTTCCTAACGTTTTGGACAAGGTGGAGTGGCCGCCGCAGAGCCCGGACCTCAACCCCATGGATGTTTCTGTAATGGGTTTTAAAAGCCTGTGTAGGGACTATTTGATTCCAAAAAAATTGGAAGAGCTCAGCCTAGCCCTTCGCAAGCAGTGGGACAAACTTGACGTGTCCTACCTGCGATCAACATTCGCTAGTATTTTGAGAAGGCCGCGGCCCACCATGTACGTACATGTCAAGCCAGGTGGTTTAGTGGCAATGCCATTTCGTTGCATCCAGAAGGTAGTGGGCCAGCCGCCGAAATGAGTCTTTAATTGTTTTGTATAGAGTGAACGCTAGAGTGCGCCATATTCGTTCATGGCCACAGAGAAAATAAAACATTTTGTTGTTCTTGTTTCATGTTAGTATTTCATACTCGCCATCATCAAGTCAGCTTTTGTTGTTGTGGTTGGTGTTGTTGTGGTTGTGTGTTTGCGCTTTCAAAGAAAATAACGTGATAAACCTTTCACTTTTCAGACGAGCCGGGGCTTGCACAAACACACCGTAGGCTTTTCCAACGGAAGAGAGAGCATCAATTCATGTTCAGAATGAGCGTACACCCTGTCGGAAGAAATCATAAGAATCGTGCTCGCCAGTCCTCGTATTATTAGCGACACAAAATAACAAATCTTCCAAAGACCAGTTTGGCAATTTTCAATAAGGACAGTTTTACAATATCACCACAAGGAGCGACCGACGACTTGATAGCATCGATTAGTGCGGCCACCACCACCAGGATGCAATGACAGTCATCTCATTTATTTCACTCATGTTTAGTGTGTACATAGCATTGACAAGTATACAACTGTCGTTAGCTGCTCCCAGCATGCTGGTATTCAAGAACGGCGGTGCAGTGATCTCTTCGCAGGAGGGCAGGTGCATGGTACATCGTACACACCTGAGAGCCACAGTCGACAGACGCACGCTTCCATGTACTTACTCCTCGTGAAAGTTCGTATTCGAACACACCAGGTTATGATAGCCATGAACGGTAGCTGATGGCCAATTAATATAATCCCGACTCATTGTCTACACTTGTGCTACGCTTGGCGACCGAATAATAATAATAATAATAATAATAATATAATAATAAAGCACCTGTCCCAAATCAATACAGCCAAATAAACAGCTGTAAATGCTTATCTACGCACTTACCGATGACGGGGGCTGCACGCCCATTGGCCCGCATACCTGTCCCAGTTACACCGCCTGCTTTCGACGGTGGTGAATCGCGTGCGATGCCTAACCAGTATACGTGTTTGTGGTATGCTCGTTTACTATGCAGGAGGTGCTCGAAGCATGTCGATGCCGTACTTACAGCTGCGCGGTCTACTAACACCTACGCGGTATACGAACCGTCGAACAGTGGAAAGTTACGTTATGAAAAGCCACAGGGATGTGCGGGGGGGGGGGGGTCAGTCGTCCTACTTCAGCACACAGCTTACGTTGCAGTACATGACGTTGGCATCTTCTTGTGGAAAACAGAAATGGTTGTCGTTGTTTTCTTTTTTTTAGAAAGCAAATCGAGCAGGCAAACACGACTGCTGGCTGCTGTAGCAGCAGTAACAGCACCAACAGTAGGAGCGGTCAGCGTGGGGGACGGGGACACGACTGGATTTTTAGTGGGTTGGAGCCCCACACTACCGGCCCGCACTTGCAGGGAGCTCCCTTGCTGCGGTGCCCGCGTGTGCAACCGCATTTTCCAGTTAGTCCTCTTAAAAAAAAAACTTAAAAAATAGCAGTAGGAGCGGTAACAACGGTAGCACGTCTGTATACGCATGACAATTGCCCCCAGAGAACAGTTCGAGTTAAATTTACGTGTAAGAATACTCGTTCGCCTCCTAGTGCGGTAATACGTGGTGCTATACGTGTGCCCGTTCATTTGTTGAATGCAGGCTGTTTGGTTGCCTGCGTTGAACATTAGAACCTTAGGCCCGTGTCGTATGCTTACTGGCCGACCGAGACGCCGCGTCCGCGGTGGACCATGACAGAAGCAGTGCGCGTTGTACTGAACTAGTTGTTATCTGGCCAGGGCAGTCAGTGGCCATTTTCTCGAGTCGCGCCGCTTAATACGAAGCCCGTGACGAAACACTGCAGTGAGCGTGCGGGTTTCGGTGGGTTCAGTCAGCTGTGACATGCGCAGCTCCTCCTGAGGTGATTGCGCCCTCTACGTCAAGCCCAACGCCATAGCAGGCCATGTTGAAATCTATCGTAACCTCTTGCCGCTTGTCTTTTGTGCAGCAGAACCGTTGCAATGCTGCCAGATGGTTCTTATTAAGGCTAGCAAAAATCCGGTGATAAGGTTGAGGAACAAAAGACGCGTGGCAGAGTGTAAACGCTATAAATAATAGGCGTCACTGCTTGACACTCTACTGGCTTAACAGAACGAGTAGGCAAAATCTACGATTTTTTATCAAGGAACAGTAAACCGGTACTGTCCTCTCATTGTAACAAATAGATTTAAAAAATGCAAAATTACCTAGTTTAAGGTATTCATAGCATTGGCAGATGGTCGCGACGAAATCGGCACTATTTTGTGTCTGTGTACGTGCAGCGTATTTGGTATAAACGTCCCACCCCATACGAGGGATTACTACTGGTATAAGCATCCTATCCAAAGCCGCATTTAATCAAGACGCCGTTGGCGTTATGTATTACATACGCATATGACACATATATTACAAACGCATATACACATATATTACAAACGCATATACACATATATTACAAACGCATATGTCCTTGAATTGTTTATAAAGTTTCACTAAAATCCTATGTGCAGGAGAAGGAAGCAAAAAGCATATTGTTGTTCCGCAGAATCCCATAAAAGCAACTTAGATATGAAATAGGGCCACTATTCACTCAAGTTGAAAGTTTGTTTGGCCTTTATCTAAGCATGAGGTAACAACAAGATAGTAACTTGCAAAGGCACAGCGTGAGATAGAAGATTCCCAAAATGTTGCCTTGATGTTACGCAAAAGGAAAGAGAAAACGTAATTTCTTCAATTATCAACGGGGCCACCTCGAGCGAGTATACAAGGCCATTGTAGAATAACTCTAGTCTTAACGCATAGGATTTCTGTCTGCTTTTGGCCGGAACTCAAAACAATTGCAATATCATTTCTCAATAGGTTCGTGGTATACTAAATCGTGCTTGAACATCTAATCACACTGACAATCTAAACGTATACTAGATCCCCGTGTGGCCTCGTTGGGTAGCTATCAGCGATGCAATATTGTTGGCGCTGTATTACCGTTATAAATAGAAAACGCTGTGTAAGATAGCAACGTGCCTATCTTAAACTAGGTTTCCCCATTCAAACGCTACAACTGCTTCCGTTGGTAATATATATAGATATTTTTTTTAAATATGATACTGCAATAATATAATTAAAAAAAAATTATCATTCCTGTTACTTATACTCTGTTGGATCTACCGGACCTTACCATGTCCTTCGCGCCTGCTACTAATGATTAAGCCATATCAACGTTCAAAAAATGTTAACCTTACCAATATAATATACTCCAAAAAGATACAATTTTCAATGTTGTCTACAAAACACCAGAGGGCAAAAACTATACTGCGAGAGAAATACTCAACATGTAACCAGTAATAGTTCGAGATTAGTAATGCCATGGCGACCATTGCGTTGATCTTGCGACGAGCCAACGATGACATCGCGTCGTGAAGCTGAATCCGTTTTAGGACCGTCCAATGAGGATCTTGGCTCACAAGTGCTCGTTGTCGATGAGCACCATAGAAACGCTAATTGGCCATTTAAGCTGCAGAATCATTAGTGGGGCCTATTTAAATCGGCAGGGCAATCTTAGTGCTTTGCCGTGTGGTAATGAGCACACTATACATCGGGAGCGGCCGGTTTCGTCAGTTAGGTCGATTTGGCGAGTCCAATGATAATAGTTCAAACACTAAATACTTGTTTATCACTTCAAATGAATCGAATGGGACACGCTTTTTTTGTAACTAAAACTATAGCTATAAGCACCTACGACTATATATATATATATATATATATATATATATATAAATATATAGAATAGAATAGAATAGAAAACGCCTTTATTTACCGAATAAAGTGTAAGAAGGAAAGCTAGGTGGGCAAGGACGCCCCCAAAACCTCCTTGTTGTGCAATTCTCTGGCTACACGCCAGGCGAACATATTATTGACTGTTTCAAGTCTTGGAATACATTTTGGTAAAAACATTATTTGACTTCTGCGATTATTCATTGTCACGTCGAAAAAACGGTTGATAAGATCGGCACTTGAAAGTTGCGATAGTGCTCGCGTGTCGTTGTTCTTCAGTAAAAACGAGATCGATGGAAGGTTTACAGCATTCGGGCCAATATTACATCTTTTACAGAGCCTTTTTAGAAATCTTCTCTGAATACCTTCAAGCATGCCTATGTGCTTGCACAAGTATGGGCTCCAGACAGGTGAACAATATAAAAGTTTGGATAGCACAATTGCTTTATACAGACGAATATACACATTTGGGTCTTTGATGATAAAGCAACGGAACAGCGTGTTCACAAGTGTAGATGCTGTTTTGACTAGCTCTCTTATATGCACAGAAAATGTTAGATCTGTTGACATTAATACACCGAGATCCCGAGCAACATTAGCGGTGGGCAGAATTGTCCCGTTAAGCTGATACTCCAGATTAAAGAAGCCATGTTTCAAAACGAGGCATTTCGAAACTGATAGCTCCATGCCATTGTCAATGCACCAGCGGCAGATGCCATCGACAGCAGACTGTAACGCAGTGTGCGCTGAGGGAGAGTCCAAGGGAGCGTATATCTTTAGGTCATCGGCGTACAGTAGGTATTTAACACTCGACGGAATATAAGATTTTATGTCTAAAACAAACACTGTGTACAGCAAAGGAGAGACGCAGCTCCCCTGTGGGACGCCGGACGGAGCCAGTCGTGGCTCACTGAGAGCTTCCCCGCATTTGACTCGGAACGACCGATTGTGTAAAAACGCGGCAAGCCATTTGCGCGTTTGTAAATGAACCTGGAGCGTCTTCATCTTGTCGATAAGAAGCTTATGATCAACCCTGTCAAAGGCACTCTTCTGGTCAAAATATATACAGTGAAAATCTTTTTTGGCATTTATGTACAAGGCCCAATCGTTTGTCATTTCTAAAAGTTGCGTGCACGTAGAACGACGAGGTACAAATCCGTGTTGGAAAGTATCAAAAAAATTATTCACAGTCATATAGTTAGTTACGTGTTTGACTAAGATCTTTTCAAAAATTGTGCAGGCGATGGAACACTGAGCTACAGGGCGATAATTCTCAACGCGCTTTTTGGGCCCCTTCTTGTGTATCGGTGTGACAATGCTCTGTTTGAAAACTTCTGGGACTACGGTGTCATTGTATGAACGTTCGAAGATGAGTTTTAATGGCTCCGCTAAAAATATAGCTAGCTTTTTAAAAAATATAGGTGGGATGCCATCAGGTGTATGGCTGCATTTGGGTTTCAGAGATAAGAGTTGCATGTAAATGTCATATTCGTTAAAATCAATAGGTGAGTCGCTGTAGCTCGTAGGAAAATAAGATGTCGACATGGGTGAGACGGAAGTCACTGGCACCGTGTTGAACAAAGATGAGAAATGAGCTGCTAGAAGCTCAACCTTCTCCTCGTCTGTCGATGCCGATAGTGATATATATATATATATTTATATATATAGGCGCATACTTATACGCTGTAGCTTGCATAGTAGTTCGTGCATTCCATTTCAGAGCCAGACACTCGAAAATTGTGTTCAATAATTACCAATTGAGGCCTTAATGCCAGATGAGATTATACGAAGTCATTAAGTAGTATATCATCTACACACTCTACATAGTATAGCACAAAGGTGCTGTATTCTCCAGACGAGCATATCGCCTACCAAATAAAATATATGCTAGCCATTCAAATATTATATATGTTTTGCTATAGTGAGGGACTTAGAAGAGCAGTATAGCGGTAGCAATTGACTTTTTTACTTTGTTTAATGAGGTTTTTAATTCTAGAATATCGTCCGTTCCCGATGGGCTTTAAATCGCTGTGGGGCGTCTCTTCGCTGCACCCAGGACCGGAACATTTGATGTTATCTGGTCTGAGATTTTAAATACTCGCGTATGGTTGTCACAACCGAAACAGCACATTGATCTCCCTTTTTACAGTCTTGTCGATGGCGCTAAAGGCCTCGATATTCTCAAAGTGGCTGCGGAAAAACACCTACCGGTGTCAACGGTTCCAAATATTCCTAATATTCGAAGAAAAAAAATACTTGGTTGTCACGAGATATGTAGATCTTTCACTTTTAGCGGTTAATAGCATCGAGGTGAGCCGTTTGAATAGACACTTTTTTTTTAGATTTTCCGTAGGGCTATTGCCGGTGTACGGTTTTTTTTTCATGTCATGGCTAATTTTAATCCACTCCGGCATTTACCTTGTCTAAATTGGAAACCATGCAAACCAATTTAAGAGTGGCCGGTCTGGGTCTCGAACCCAGTCCTCCCGAATGCAAGGCAAAGGCTTTGCTACTAAGCCATCTTGCTCGGTGTTTTTATGACGAACTTGCTTGAAAGAGCTATGAGAAGTGCAGTCAGGTCGAAGAGATGGAGGCAGGAGAGATCTGAAACTGGTTCGCTCAGGCTCGCCCACCGTGGGGTGCTCGAGCTCCTGCGCCAAATGAGAGTGAAGGCACGACCAGCTGCTAGCCAGACGGAGGCTTGACTACCTCATTAGCTTACGTTGTGTACGACCTTGTAGAGGGATGAATCAGGAGATTTAACGCGTCACCAAACAGATCTTCAGTCAAGAACGCCTGGCTCTAATGATTGAGCACCCGTTTACATTGGAAGAGTATACTATGAGTCTGCCCTTAAAGATAGTAAACGTGACTTAGGTCCTGCGCTTTCTGTTGAGTGCGGGGTCGGACTCTGGCTCGGCGTCAGGAGCTCAAAAATGCAGTTACAATAATTGTATAAAATATAGAATATAGACATATACAATATACAAAGTTATGATGACATTAAACGGGCGAACTGTATAGAGACCCAATGTTCCTATAAACAAGACCGTGATATCTAGAGCATTCGGTATGACAATATTTACATCTGCAGTCAACACCGGGGTCGTGGAAGCCTTCTGAACTGCACAAGTGGTGGTAGCCGTGTACCGAAAAACGCACTATCACACGGCGATTCGGTCGGTCGGGCCCTTTCCACGCGTCGTCAGTCATTGCAGATGTTATGAAGATCAGGGTCTATATCGGCCAGTTTGCCCTCCTGAAGCTGAATGAACGCCTTGTATGCCTCTGTCTCTGCAGCCCATACATATTCCGTATATCTTCTACGAATAGCGAAATCCCTGTCAGTACATAAACCAGGCGGTTGCGAGCGGAGGAGTGCAGGCCCAGAACTCGCTTTAAGAACGCGGGTTTAACTCTCTCCAGCGTTGCGAGGTCGTTTACTTTGAGGTGTCGCCATATCAGCTGCACTCCGTATGTAGCCGTTGGCGCGACTTTGAGATGGAATAGGCGCAGGGCGGTGTCTATGGAGAGCTTCTGAGGCGCTTCGATTGTTATTGACACAATCAGAGCCTTTCTCACCCGTTGTTCAACGTGCAGGCGGAACGCAGTCCCTGTTGTGGTGAGAGTTATGCCGAGGTATGTAAAGGAATGTACATACTTGACAGGCGCACCCCCCAGGCGGAGTTCGTTGCTAGCAGCCGGACGACCTCCTCGGTGGAATTTGAGCGCCTTAGTTTTACTGTTGTTGATGGTAAGACCAACCTCGCTGACGTCCCTCGTCATTGTGACTATTGCTTGTTGCAAGTGGTGTCTGTTCGTACTGAACATCACCAGATCGTCAGCGTACAGAATGACTTTGACGAGCGGATGCCTCGTGGTGATCGCGGGCCTGAGATAGCGCAGGGCGCTATCTCAGGCCCGAATAAAAAACGCTGTAAACGAACTGGGCGTCAGCATATTCAACATTATCAAGACTCAAGACTAACATGACTGCTAAGGATTACATCTTGCTTTTCAAAGTATTGACCCTCGTCTATCGCCACATTTTTATTCGCTGTCCCATCTATGTGTCCTATATATGTCCAGTAACAAATATTCATTTTGCACAGCTTACAATAGCTACAACCTAATAAAATGTATTATTTAAGTGTATTATTGTAGACACAATGACAACGCAGGCCGTCGAGGTCTTGACGTACCCCTTTTAGACGATTTATACCTTGGCATACGCCTCCTATCTGGACGCATGTTCAATTGTTTGTTTATTGACATTTCTTGTAAGATAATTGCACACATTAATTTCAAGCTCCATTAAGCAGTAAAGCTTGTTCGGAGTAAGTTAAGTTCCTGTAAGTATGTGGAAAGATAGGCAGAGACATAGCTGGATCAAGGAGAACGGCAGGGACGCCTTTACCATGGCTTCGAGGAAACGTCAGCCTGGGAAGATGGAGACGAAGTTAAGTAAGTTTGTGAATGCCACACTAGTTACGCGAGCTGCTAGTGACGCATGTGCAATCCCAAACCTTTCAAAGAACATAGGATAGCAATGCAAAAACAAGTGTGCATCGTGACGTCTGAAATGAGGCGATAGGCGATTTCTTCGGGTATAGCTAAGGCAATTGTGCGATGGGCCTTTGGGCCACGACCGGCGATTTCTAGGGCAGTTCCGTGCACGCTCTAAGGACTCGCGTACAGAAGATCGAGTCGACACTAGCAAAGAAGAAGACGCGTACAAAAAGTTGACACCAGCAATCTCCGACAAAATTGCGATGCGAAGCCACATAGTCATACATATACGACATCCACGTAGATTGTCGGCGTATTCACTTGTTCATCTTTAAGTGTTACGACGTAAGGTGAGGATAGTTTATTTCCCTACTTGTTTCGAGTTTACCTTCAGTTTCACTGTAACCTAAACTACGCTTCAGATGTATCTCGCTGTCTTTGCTGACAGCCAATGACTTTCCATCATATCAGTGCCTACTGCGTTTCTGAATATATCTTATTTTTTTACCTTTTATCTGAATATATATAACTAGCTTATCTAATTATATATTACTAACATATCTGAATATCTATTATCTTACTTATTGCTTATCTCGTTGTGCCTATCGGTGCAAGTCTAATTATTGTTACTACTACTACAACTACTCTAGCTAGTAACACTTTAGTAAAAAAACGAAAGCTTGCAAGCTTTTAATTAGATTTCTAAACGGAAACAAGACGCATCCGGAACACTACAGAACACAAACGTTTATTTCATGTACACATCAATATTTTACAACGAGTATAACATTAGCATTGTCCCCTTCGTCATCGTTACCATCATCACCATCATCATCATTCATAGCTTAACCATCGTGAACATCACCCCATCGTCCCAGAATCGTTCTGTAAACCTGTCACTGTCCTCTGTATCATCGACCAATTAATTCATCGTAGATTCGTCATTAACATCATCGTCCGAATGGCTATGCACACAATATGGTTGTTGTTGTTGTTGTAATCATCAGCGTAATGACCCTCGTAGTTACACATTATGGTCACGCCTATGGGCTGCATCCTGTCATACCTGTGTATCCTTGCACTCTGAACTACTACTAGGTATTATTACATGTACGCTTGCACACACGCATTCATGCATTCATTCATTCATTTATGCATTCATTCATTCAGACGCGCTTAGATCTGCCTAGACGCAGGCCGGCAGCGTGGCGTGCCTCATTTGTCAATGGCTGCTACAGCTGTCACTGCCGCCGCTGCCATCGCCACGATTGTTGTCACGGGCGGACGCGAACAGCATGCGTGACTGTTGTTGTTGTTGTTGTTGTTGCTGTTGTTGTTGTGTCGACGCCGCCGCAGCCGCCGCTCAAAACACTTCGAGACACGCTCGCATCGATTGGATCATCGGTACCGGCATCCATCTCTCAAGTACAAATTCTTATATCGGGCTGGATAATGATGATGATGATGATGGCGGCGGCAGCAGCGGCTCGCCTACTATTTGGTTCCCTCAATCTACCTGAGTGAAGTACAGAGAGAGAGAGAGAGAGAGGAGAACGGGGAGATTGAGAGACAGCGTGAGAACGCGAGAGAGAGCTGAAGAGTCAACTCGGGACAGGCCCTCAAAAGTTGTCCGTTGCGGCTGTTGTTGACGCAAACACCGGCGATGCTACGTAGTGAGCTGATAGCTGGTCAGGTCTGAGTCTCCGCCAAAACACGGCGATATATCACACTTCTATTTATTCTACTGCTGTTGATGTTGCTGTTGCTGCTGCTACAAGTGACTTCTTCCATCGAAATGCAGAGAGAGAGAGAGATGTATCGAAACGTTGACGAGACGAAGACGGTGACAAAAAGGTGGACATAAAGGAAGAACACACGGCGGGGAGAAAGGAGGGAGGGGTAAAATGCCATAGTGAGAGAGAGACAGAGAGACTCAACACGGTTCATTTGTTAGAATTTTGGCAAGTTTCTTACGATGCTCGCGCTTTACAAACATGCATGTATATGTATTTATTTATGTGTGTGTGTGTATTTGTGTGTATGTGTGAGCACTATAAACAAAACGCGCGTGACAAGTTACCTCCGCGCACAGCCTACGCAAACTCCTGAAAATAGTATCAGAAGTACACACTCCTGAAAATAGTATTAGAAGTACAAACTTCTGAAAATAGTATCCGAAGTACAACAAAAAGATTGGAGTGGCGAGTCTAAAACACCAGCCGGAATCGGCGTCCTTCCATAGGAATGGTCGCTGGTGAATAGTTTACCAAGTCAACCAATAACTCATTTTTGATATTGTTCACTCTTTTTTATCGTTTGTTATTGCGATTAGTGTGTTGGTTTTGTTGTTGTTGTTGTTGTTGTTGTTGTTGTTGTTTCTATAGTCATTTATCTTGTCTTTACCATCATGCTTGGTGTCATTCTTTTCTATCGATTGTTATATGTACTCTTCACTACGCATAGCAATGGTGCTATTGTTGTTGTGGTTGTTAGTGTTTTACACTTCCTATATTGGTATTAATGTAACTCTATACTCTAGTGTTACGAAGCACTTGTATTTACACTGTGAGCATGCGCAGATCATATATACATTTTAAAGGACTGACCAATCGTCATCCCAAGTCACTACTAGAGGCCCAAGAATATATATATATATATATATATATATATATATATATATGAACCGTTTGTGCGTTGTATGCGTGTCCGTGTCTGTACCCTTCCGTGTGCCCCCACTGGGCACGTGTTTTGTAAAATGTATATATAAACACATACAAAGAAAGTTGAAACATTGATATTAGTGTAGCATTAATTAGCAATAACATTTAAGATCGAGTGCGTACGCCCAAAAGAAGTTACCGGAATCCTTGATAGGTAGGAACTTCGCAGAATAAAAACGCTGTAACAATATGAGCAATACTACTAAGGGCAGGCTATATGATGGATTAATATATATAAGGAAATCCGTCCTAGATAAATAGAAACCGTCCTATGTATCTATAGATGCTAATAAAACCTATGCGAAACTAAATAGGAATTCCGTTTCTACTACTACAAGTGTCGTATCAGACCGTCCTGTAAATGAACAACACTACCAGAAACGAAGACGCCAACAATAACATCGATGGGGTCGGCGCAGAACTTGCGTACCCAGTTCAACGTGATTAAGGCGATCACTTAGGTTGATTGACAAATACAAGTATTGCTAAATCTACGTTTTGCCCTATGTTATTGTCATTAACAAAGCCAATTCAAATATAGTTTTCTGCTGTAATTAGCGCCATCAATAATAATAATATTATTTATAAATAGTATTATTACTATGTGCATTACTGTTGCTATTGTGCATTATGTTGTCGCTTTGGGCTTTGACGGTATTTAGGCGTGACGCCCGTGTTGTTTTCTGTATACATCATATTGTACCTATCTATCATGATCGTGTGTATGCGTAGGCTGGTGTGTATATGAACGTATGAATGTGTACATATATATATATATATATATATATATATATATATATGTGTGCTCATATATATATATATATATATATATATATATATATATATATACATATATATATATATATATATATATATATATATATATATATATATATATATATATATATATGTATATATATATATATATATATACATATATGTATGTATATATATATATACGTTAATGTGTTTTCTGCTAAATATAGGGGATCAAAGAACATCGATTGGATGGTGAAAGGGACTCCTGAGCATTGTGTGTTAGACAAATAGGCATCGAGGAGTCAATTCCAAGGGAAAAGTCGTACTCGAGTGCTCGTTGGGGTGGCTTTACCGACTGCTGACGAATACCGCCGGGCCGTGTTTTTAGCGCTTTCTTTCTTCGTTCTATACTTCGGACCCGCTCATCAATGAGTCACAAAGAAGCAGCTCTGTCATTCATCATTGTTATCACGTTCGACTTCGTCTGGTAGGAGACTTCATTTCCTATTTGTATTACTACTACAACATACTACCACCCCCCCCCCCTCTTCCCCCCCTCACCTCCCGGCTTCCAATGTCCACTACTATCATCACACTTTTCTTACACAGACCCTTTTTGATCGTCGAACACTCAATTCACTTCGCATTCGACGCCGTAGCAACGTCAACGTTCTCTGTTCGAGCTGAAGTCTTTGGTCACATTCAAGCTTATCAATGCCTCGCACACACATATTCCCTACTCTAGTTTCAGGTCGAGTGAAGCGGAGAACATCTTCAGTCACATGTGTGCACACACGCATCACAAACATATATGTATATATATATATATATATATATATATGATTTCAAAGACATTTTTCACAATGATCAATTATTTTTCCCTGAATGTACACGTATATATATATATATATATATATAGAGTAGATATAGAGTAGACCCATATAGAGTTCACTCTGTACCGAGTGTCCGCTAGCCGGCCAACAATCAAACGATTATAGCACAGTGATATCGGCACGTTTATATTAGTCACTGTAATGCTACTACCACCAGCTAGTGGCGTTCTCATAGACAGTAAGTAAGTCGTTACCGTAACTTCATGAGAGAAGCAACATAATTGTGTGTTTCTAATTCGTTATAAATATATACGGTACTACGTGTTATTGCGGCGATCAATATGATCGACTTGAATTCGTAACGTTGCCTATTGTTGGTCGTGGAGCGTTTGGTTTTTCTTGCTCGTTTGTATTTCGTCACTATAATGATGATGATGATTAGGTCATCACTAACGGCATCATTACACAGTTACTTATTCTGGCTGCGTGTGCTTCTTTTTACGAATCGCTCTGCGATCACATCTATACGGTTCCTTCTAGCGTACCTTTCTTACGTTGGGTGTTTGTGATTTTATGTGGTAATATTAATAATAATCGTCATAGGTGTCAGCACCAGTAGTAGCAGCGACGTGACAGCGAAAAAGCGTGCTGGACGGGACACGGGATTCACGGCGTGAACTCCGTATTGCTGCTCAACAATCATTTGTGGCCATCTGAAGCCTTTGCGTTCATCAAAAAAATAGTCTCTAATTGAGGTTCACCTTTCCTCTCTCGCTCTTCTTTTCCTTTTCTCTCTCTTGCTCTCTTTTCCTTTTCTCTCTCTCTCTATCTCTCTATTTGTTTCGATCTCTCTTTATTAGCCCTCTCTGTCTTGACCACGTCTCTACATACGTTTTCTCTGTATTTCAGTCGCTTGTCATCTGTTTCTTCTGTGTATTTGACTACCTAATAATACAAAGGTATGCCACGCTGCTGGAGTGCGCCACATCATCTGAGTTTGTTCATTGCCGGCACTTTATTTGTAAGCATTGCCGCTCCTTTCGTATTGATCTAATTGTTTCTCCTTTACAGGTCCCCTCTAACTAAATGTCTACCCGTGTTGGTGCTGGTGGTGGTGATAATCACGCTGCTGCTGCTGCAGTAGTTATTGTAAAATTACTATTATTTTTTATCATTATTCCTCTTATTATTTTCATTATAATCTTCATCGTATTACTGTTCTGGTTAGCTGAGGGGGTAATAGTAATTGTAGCAGAATTAATAGCAATATTCAAAACTAGCTTTTATTCAAAGTGACACACGAAGGCCAAGGCGCCATTTTGCGCCTCCGGGTCTATGCTTGGCCAGCCTATCGTTCGCCTTCCATACGTTTGGCATTGTCAACAGGGTTTAATATTCACTGGTGTTGTTGTTGTTGCTATTGTTAATGGTCGGTATCACCTACATGCACGAAAGAAGTATTGATGAGGGCGGCTTTAGAGACAGTCACTATCAATTAGTATAAGTATAGTTACTTTATGCTGTAGGTGTTGCAGTTGTTGTTGTTGCAGTGTGACATCACCGTCATCTTTTTTCCAATTAAAAAATCACCTTAAAACCTGACTGCTCTATGAGACTGAGATGTGCGGGCTGGATAGAGATACGCAGGCAGATACAGACATCGTTTATAGATCGACGAGATACTATCACTATACATCGTGGCATCAGTGGCATTTGTCGATGTACACCGATTAGCCTCGTTAAACGAAATTGATCGCAATGTTACTTCTTCACCCGTCCGCAAACAGACGAGTTAACCACGCCTCATAACGCCTCACGACTGCACGAAATGAACGGCAACAACGATGTGCGTGTGCGCATCATTAACAGCAACAACTACAACAACAAAAACAGCAGCAAAAACTACGATAACAGTAATTAATCCGGCCGACCAAACCAGCCACCCCAGTTCCCCGCCCCAAGGCCGCCCCCATTTCCTGCTTGTAAATGCCACCAGGGCTCGAAACAGCTTGGTCGTATGCCACACATATTGGTACCGACTGGAAGTGGATCCTGCGGAAGTCCACCATCTACAGTCTTTGTCATGGCGACCCGTACTGGCGGCCATTCCATTCACCACGAATATAATATTACCACTGGCTGTTGTTGACGTTGGTGCTGTTGTTGTGGTTGTTGTTGTTGTTGCAGCTGTTTTTGTTCTGGTTGTTGTTGCTGCTTTTGTTGTGCTTGCAGTGGCAGAAGCAGCTGTGGTCGTTAGTTGTTGTTACAATGGCACTGTTTGTGGCAAACGTGTCAGACAACGTATCGCCGATGCATGCATGGTGGGTGATCCATCCGATCGTCGCTTCTGCACCGAATCCGAACATACACGCATACACACACAACCATCCACACGCTTTTTTTTAATGTGATAGTAAGAATAATAAAAGTGATTTAATGTTAATACTAATATCGTGTTATTGTTTAATTCACACTAATTTCCGTGCTGTGTTTGGACAAAAAAAAAGTGTTGTGTTCGGATTGGGCCTCTCTTACCCGCAGACTAGTGTCGCTAAGTTCTCGCGTCTCGTTCGCTGCCCCTCAAAGTGCTTGAACCACCCTCAGTTATTGACTGATGCTGTTGCTGCTACTGCTAACACGCAATCTACGACTGCTAACTGCTTGTTCTGTTCCTCTGTTCTTCTGTTCCTCTGTTCCTCTGTTGCTTCTGCGGCTGCTGTCCTTAGACTTCGTCGTCCTTGTAGTTGAGTGCGTTGTTGGCACAGGTCACTGAAGTAGTGAAGGACACGCAGCTTCCCGCTCTGGTGTGGCGCGATTCTCTTCGGTCATCCTTGTAAAGGCGCTACACAACAGGTTTGTTGGTTCGTGGCATGGCGTGGCGTGTTGTTGATTGGTCGGTTGGTGGAACGATCCATCGATCCACCAATCGAACAATCGGTTTATTTATTTAGTCATTCATTTGTTGATTGATCCGGTCGACCAATTCGACGATAGATTAACGCATGGTAATAGTCAGTCCCCAGTCGGATGGTCGATGGACAGCGAGTCGTCCGTTCGACCGCCCGATCGTTGTCATGCGTTGTCATGTCACCAAGCGTTGTCATGTCATGGGCCCGTCAAGATCGCAGACAGGAACCATACAGGTACGGCGATGGCGACGACGACGACGACGATGACGCAGGCGGTGAACGTGTGGTCGTTGTTGAAGGCGCGGTGGCAACAGCAGGTGTGCAACAGGTAAGCACGTACACGAAGAAAGAGACGCCCGGCAAACCGGCGAACGCATATAGATCGATATATACAGAGCACGACGCACATACCCACCCGCACGAAGGCACGCACGTGTACACACAGAGAGACACATACACACATACATCAAATAAACGCGTCGTATATACAAACGTATGTAAAGGGAAGAGAAAGAGAGAACGACAAGATGATGCACAACGTATGTTAGAGAGACGAATGATTACTATTACTATTATTATTATTATTATCGTCGACGGATGACAATTGGAATATGTGCCTATGTGCTGCATGCTGTTTGTTGCTCATCGCATCAATTTCGTCGTCGTCACGCACGTCGTCGTCGTCACGTCACTACACACGATGCATACGTTACGGAGCTACGTAGCAAAGCGGGCCGCGTCTCTGTATTAGCCACACACGCCAGCGGTCCCACTGTACGTGTGATAGGCCGTCAACGTTCCCGTGTTGCCAAAGAAGAAGAACAGCACCAGCAGTAGCAGCACAGCAAACAAGAAGAAAACTGCCGGCCAACGGTTCCGGCACCATAACGTAACAGCACGCATTCTCTAAGGCGCAGGCAGACGCTCACGACGTATGGCGCGCATCACTCAACGATCTACGAACGCTACAGGCTAGAGGTGATGGTGGTGGTGCAGGTGACGGTGGCGGTAGCAAGCATGCACCAAGAACCAACATTATTACGGGAGAGCCAGCGGAGGCGGGGGGGCGGAGGAGCTGGAAGCGGGGGTGGGCTGAGGCATCGTGGTTATTTATCTTGTTAATCATCATCATCATCCTGTTGTTGTTGTTCAGACTTGGCAACGACAGGCCGTTGTCGTCGCTGTCGCTGCACAACTGTGTTGCGCGACGAGAGTGCAGGGTGCGTGTATACATCCACTAGACAGACATACAGACGAACGGTGTCCAGACTCGGAACTCGTTCGCTAGCAGTGCACACTTCTCACTCGAAACAAGGCACCACAATGACGACGACTACAATGACATCAACAACAACAAGCATGGGCAACAGGCGCCGAGCACATCGGACAAACGAATACGCGATTGCGGAATGCGGCGATGCACGGTGCACAGAGGTGCACCCCGCCGGTAGGTACGTTTGCATCCTGTCGCCATTATCATGATGCTCATGTGTGCTTCGTCGCCGTTCATCTCGTTCATCTTTGGCGAGGCGCAGAGAAGTCCTGCGTGCACCTCTTTAGCACCTCACGTCTCGCTGCTGTCCAATGACACACAAACGTGCGCTTTGGTAGCTCTGCGTCTTTTGACAGTGCGTGCACAGATCCGCTTCGGTGCCTCTGCGCTTGGGAAGACAGGGGACAAGCGGGCTCGAGCAAAGCACCGGCCGGCCAGTGTGGGCAGCCCAGGGATTAGCAGTAGCGATCGTAGTAGTAGTAGTAGTAGTACGGGGAGAAGTAGCGCGGGGCCGAGCTTCAGGCATATTTGTGCACGAGGTGATTGGCAGTCGCTTCGGCAGTCAGCCACCAGGGTTACGATACGATACGATGTGTACACGATGGTTCGACATGCACGTTCATGCGGGGGTGTGGGCAATGGTGCGGCGGCGTGGCCAGCCGCCGTTCGTGACCAACGGATGCAAACAAAAGTCACACAAAGTCCAACGAGGGCACCCTTCGCGAGGGCAACTTATATTCAGAGCTACGGCGATAAGGCCTGCGCGTGGGGTGCGCACTGGTTGCACTGAGGGGCTTGGATAGGGTGCGTGCGCCGAGAAGGGAGCCAATCCAAGCGCGCTCCTATAAGAATACACGAGATCCGAGCAGAGAGATGCATTCGGGTGGCGAAGCCGCTTCGGCACGAGAGCGCGAAGCCGAGATCGCAGCAACAGCTGCTTCCATCGCATCGACTGCAGACGTCACGAGACGGCGGCACGTGGGCACACGACGATGGCGCACGCTGCTCGCTGGTACGTGACACCTTCGGTCAGCGGAGCGGTACAGGCGACACGAATCGTCCGTCATTCATGCAACGAGCGAGCAAAATGTTACGGTCATCAATGAGTCGCAAGTAACGTGTGTCGATTTACCGACCCGAAAAGGACCTCCGATGGCTAGATTGTGACGAAGAGGCCCTCCGAAGGTTGGTTAGATTGTGACGAAGAGGTCCTCCGATGGTTGGATTGTGATGAAGAAGCCCTCCGGATGGTTAGATTGTGATAGAGAGGTGCTTCCTCCGATGATGACTGAGAAGGCGAGGCGCAACGCAGTGTCCCGGAGCGGCTGTACAACGCCCGAGATGGTCACGCAAGCAAGGATTAGGGTGCCTAACGTGTCGAAGGGAGCGCTACGTGTGTGCGCTTATGTCTTTAGACGTCGGCTAGGGATGAATCGGATGACTGTGCGCCGCCGAAATCGACCACGTACGTTGAGAAGGTTCTGCAGGCAATAGTCACCACGCCGTTGTGATGGCGGGAAGTTTAGACCTAGTGATGAGAACTGCATAGCGGCACGTAGGTATATAAAAATATATTTGTATATCTATATATATATATATATATATATATGCTCAGCAGATGCAGCAGCAGCAGTAGTGGGGCAAAGAAGTAGACGAAGAGTCAGTAGTAGTTGTAGTAGTAGTAGTAGTAGTAGAAGTACAAGTTATGGGTTTAACAAGCTTAGCTGCGGCAACATGACAAATACACGGCGCGACTTTTGACCACCAGACGATCACCAGAATCATTACCACCACTACTTTATCAGTGGGCCTACACGTTAGCAGCGGATTGGCTGCGTGCCCTCTGGTCGCAACAACATTTCGGCGAGCTGATGTCGATTACCGTCTTCGTTCAGATGTTCTGTGAGGGCGGTTATTATTGTTGTTGTTGCTGTTATAGTTGTTGTTATAGTTGTTGTTGCTGCTGCCGTTGGTGGTATTATTATTGTTGTTGTTGTTGTTGTTATTGTTGTTATTGCTAATGTGTGCCGCCACGATCAAGACATCGTCGTCTTCGCTGCTGCCGCTGCCGCCGCCTCCGGTTCCGGTCGAAAGCATTCCAGACGCAGGTGACAATGGTGCTATCGAAGCATGACTATGAGCGCAGTCCGACAATAGGAGACTGGCGTGCTCGGCCGATGAAGTCGATGAAGACAGCAGCAACCTGTCCTCAGCGTGACAGTCGTCAGCCAGCAATTCATTCGCGCGTCGTTCGGCGTCATCAACCCCGCCGCCGCCGCCCCGCCGCAGCTGAGAAGGCGGTAACGTGCGCCGTTGTTACCGCTGTGGCTGCTGACGCCCCCGTCTACCGCTTTGCTGGCACCGCCGCCCCCTCCTCCTCCTCCTCCTCCGCCTCCGCTTCGTCCTAACCCTGGTGGCCAGTTGAACTTGGCGGTATTGGATTTGTTGTTGTTGTCCGCGCCCCCGCCGGTGCCCCCGCCTGCGCCCCCAGCACCGTCGCCGTCGCCGCTGGCCATCAGCCCGTGGACGACATCATCAACGTCGTCGTCGCCGCCGCCGCCGACGTCTCTGTCGGCCATTAGGTCGACGGCTTCGATTACATGAAGCCTACAGCTGGGCTGCTTCTTGCTCGGCTTGCCGGTCGACGGCGAACGACGGCCAATCAACTCAGCGGCACAGTTAAACAGGCTAGTTGCAGTTGTGGCTGGTGGACTGGGGGGACTAGTGGAGCGCTGGGGTCGCAATAAGGCTGTCTTGGTGGAAGGCGGGGTGTTGGTGTTGTTGTTGTTGTTGCTGTTGTTGCTGTTGTTGTTGCTGCTGGGGGCTGTCGTTGTTGCAGTCGGAGATGTAGTAGTAGTAGCAGAAGTGGTAGTAGTAGTACTAGCAGTAATTGCTGTTGCAGCAGCGGTGGTAGAGTGAAGGAGGGGCTTGTTATTTGCGGGCGGAGAGCCCGGGAGGCTGTTATTTGGCTTGCTGCTGTGGTTGTTAGCCGTACCGTCGCCACCAAACGCCGCCGAATCGGCCAAACCTCTCGGCTGTTGTTGTTGTTGTTGCTGTTGTTGTTGGTGGAAGTTGTGGTTGTGGTTGTTGTTGTTGCTGCTGCTACTTAGGTCGTGGTGGTGTTGGTGGTGGGCCTGATTAGGATTAGGCTGACTGCAACTGTGGAGGTTGTTACGGTTGCTGGGTGGTGGTAGCTCGGCCTTGGGTCGGGGACAGATGCTGGTGGCATGGTTTTGCTGGGGATGAATGACTTGGTTTTGGTTGTGATTGGGAGTAGCCTGGCTATGGTTATGGTTCGGGGTGTTGGTGGCATGGTGAAAGCGGTACGAGATCGATACCGAGTGACGCGCTCCGTGGTGGCTGCCGAGCGCGCGCATCGTCTTCCAGCGCTCCAGGTGATGGCGCACCGAGTTTCGCACCTCGCCATTCATAAAGCAGTACAACACTGCTACCGTCAAACCCTGTAATGGCACAGCAACAACAACAACAACGACAACAGAGAAAAGGCTCAGCTTAGAATGATGTTGAGCAAAAGTGAATAGCTCAACCAATAACACGTACATAGGGTATGTACGTGAAATCGACTCTCTTTGCATCAACCCACCCTTCTTGAATACCTGTACCAGCGAGTTTAGAGGGTGCCGAACCTGTTAATCCTCAATGGAACATGCCGCCACAAACGATAGCCGCCCGCGAGACAGTGTATCCCGCAATTCAAAGTAGGAATCAAGTCAGGAATTTAAAATTGATCATATTACTGTCATCAGGGCAATTAGCAAACACCAATCGTTGACTAATCGTTTGCTAATCTCACCGTTTCTTACTAATCACAAATCGGAAAATCGGTTTCGGCCGGATAGCGTAAGCAACTCGCCCTCACACTAAATGGCTAATTTTCGACCAGGACAAATAAGTGACTAATATAATGAATAATGTTATAACGATACAAAGTTTGGTTTCCACGCACGTCATTGAAACAGACATGGGCATTGTACGCCGCCTCAAGAGTCAATTTCAAACGCCCAAGTGTGCAGCCAGTGTTCGGTCAAGGCCTACGAGGTTTTTGCAGGCCGTTGCTTAGCGAAGCGACGACGCATTCGTAGCTGGTGCTCGAATGCCGATAGACGACGATAGGATATCGCACAGACGAAAGTGTAACCCCCGAGCGGCCACGGTCAGAGGTATTCCTCCCGGGCAACTAACGCTCCGCAGAAGATAAGATAAACCGTCCTACTTTAATTTCAATGGGAGATTTCGCGTTTCCGTGCTGTTCGACGTAGCAGCGCGGCTCAAGATGCCACACCAACCGCACTCTTTGCATAGAGAGCGTCCGTCCAGTTATAAGCTCGTTCAGTCTCGATAGTTTCATTGTTAACGTACGTTGTTGCGACCTAGTCCGACTCGCCTACACGTCGGACATACATTTTGCACCTCGGATTGGCTTGTATGATCTGTCCTAACCACGATGGCTCACCGCCCACAAAGTCCACTTTTGATTCGGTGGTTTTGCAACCACATTCAAACTTAACGGAGGGTACGGTTGAATGTCAACATCTGTTTAAGATCTCTGTTATGTACGTAAACATCTCTCCAGAGTGTTTTCAAGACTTTTCACGACAAGCCAATGCTAGACGTTACAGCGCTAGTCCCCATTCAGATGTTATAGCTTTGAGACGCAGATAGAAGTCAATATGCCGTGCATATGGCTTAGTGGCCACCGAGCAAGATGGCTCAGTGGCAAAGCCTTTGCCTTGCATTCGGGAGGCCTAAGTTTGAGACCCAGACCGGCTGGCTACTCCTAAATTGGTTTGCATGGTTTCCAATTTAGACAAGATAAATGCCGGAGTGGATTAAAAATTAGCCATGACATGAAATAAACCGTACACGGGCATTAGCCCTTACGGAAAAAAATATATACATATATATATATATATATATATATATATATCGGCCTATAATATGTGCCGAAATGCATGTTCCGCGCTTGCTTTCAAGGTCGTTGAAAGAATGATTCATGTTTCTAGTAAAGCCAGCTGTTCTCTACGACGCCTTGGTTGTGGCGGAACATATTGCGACGAGTCCTCCTTGCCGGCAAAATATCACATAACGAAGCGAATGTGATTTAGCGGTCACAACAACATCACTAAGTAGACCCGTCAAGTTTAGTACAGCCTTATCTCATCTGAGCTAACAACGTGGGCGAGTTCTAAGCTCACTCGGTTTTTGCCTCGATGTCAAAATCCAAGCTCAGCTAGCCAAGAGCGAGCTCAGCGGTGGTTGTGACTTGCTGCTAATCGCAGCTTAGCCACTAAAATCGCGTTCTCCTTTAAGCAACTCCATCTACACAGCTTTGTTCGTAAAAGTACCCCTCTACCATTCCATTGGTGGTCATTACGTAGAGTAGGCGATCGAAGAGAGTCGGAAAAACTAAGCCATCCAAACGCTGAACTTGACCCGCTGAAGCGATAGTATGCATGTTTGTTTATATATTCACGTCTGCCTTTCACTTACTTAAGGTACTTAATGTGTAAGCGATTTATAAATATATATATATATATATATATATATATATCGCGCCGATCCAAAGCTTCTTCCGCAGCATCGAAATCTATCTCTAGAGTTTAATGGTGTAGGTCCACCCGATATACCTACAGCTATCCTATGCGTTAAAGCTTGCCTATTTGTTTTTACTAATTGCTCGAACTTAGCCTGTAGAACAGTTCACACGTTAGTCACTGAGGGTAACGTCCTAGGAATAACGTTAAGTAACCTAAAAAGAGGCAGGTCGACAGTTATGGCAAGCTGCCAGCGAATCATCTGTGCGTACGATAGCTATTCGCTTGAGAAAAATGTGTTTAGCGCTAAAAAAACGATGTAAAAGAAAATATTGAAAAAAAATCAGAAATAGCCTGCGATAACAGAAAGGGCACTCAACGCCCACAACTCGGAGCTACGCAGAGCTTGCGAGTGTATGTTAGTCATCTTTGCAATGCTTTCAAAACAAATTGGCAATAAGATAACTTCTTGAAAATTTAAGAAGATAGATACCAGTCGTCTTCTCAGAAGATAACCCAAGTGCTATGAGCAACACCTTATTAAAAAAGAACTCAACGTTGTGACTGTTAGGCTTCCATTAGGATTCGATGGTGGCACTGGTTTTATTAAAAACAACATATCACCTGGCGACTTTCAGGTCGACATTGTATATCAGAAGTAGTTTGTTAAGCGTGTATTGCGCTTACAATAACAAGAGGCGACGCTACGGAATTACGGGTTCCTTCTGTACACACACGAACAACTGAGTACAACACAATAGAGTACGACGAGGAACAACCAAAATGACGCTAACTGTCAAAGGCCGGAGAGGAATTCTTCCTCAATGACACTGGCCATTTGCTTTTCGCAGGCCTTTGTTCAGGGCTGATTATCACAAGGGTGTATCTATCTATATACGGTGTTCCATCCAATACAATGCGCAGCGATGCAGTTTACTAGGAACTCTCAGGTTAATGCGCACTTTCTGACTGAATAGGAATCGTGTGTGAACTCTATGTACATCTCGATTTTTTTAAACCTTGATAGCATATGTGCATTAAAAAAATAAATGCACTGGTATGATGGAAATATGCCGCATTCCTGCTTTTTGCGACTACATTTGTCATGCCTGCCGGTATAATAGCAGTGGTGGTAGTAAGAGGAGCGAGGTTAATATTTGCACGAATCACAAATGTGTTCCGCCGAGTCGCTAGCGCAATTTCAATTAGCCAGGTTTTCAGCAGAGCAGAATCGAATACATGCGGCTGCGTTGAGCATTAAGGATCCAGTGTTTGTCGAGAGCGTATTTGCGTACCTCCCAATCGCACACACACACACATATTCCTAGGTACACAAATAGCAAAACACAATTCTAGCCGGCATTGTATTCAGGAGTTCCTTTTCAGCCGATGCGTCACTGCTTCTCTCTCGCAAACATGTTGCTTACACGTTCCGTGGAAAAACTGGTTTTGCACATCAGCGACGCAAGCAAGACGCACCGCGACAATATATAGTTCTCATGGTCGGCCGTGAGTGTGGCGCGTGTATTTAACATTGTGCACATATGCACTACGTTTGAATTAGGGCGCACATGCTCGACTATACCCATGTCATTATTACGCTGCTTGATGGGCAATTTACTTGCTCTCCCATTTCGGGGTTAAAAGGGGCAACCCCACTGGGGTAACTACTCGTTAGTTCTACCCAGGTCAGCCGGGCTAAGCTGCAGGCAAGATTGCTCTGTTTTTTAAGCGGCGCTGTTGTTTTTGTTGTTGCTGTGTTGCTGTTTTTGTTATTGTTGTGTTCACTGTCACAACCCGCGTAAAGTACGCACATTCTCAAGCAATTATATAGACAGCTCTTAAGAAACATTTGGCTTGAAATCAGCTAAGGTTTTTAACTTTGGCCTCCGAAAAATTGTCTGTGAGGGTCAGCCAACGAACAATGCCAGTGATGGCCACGTTTGGGCTAAGAATATGGCGGAAACGTGAGGCGGACCTAATAGTTTGTACGTGTTCTGAGCAGCTAAGGCAAGACTTAACGATAACCGGTCGGTACTCTGCTTGGTAGGGTAATTGCAGACCCACGTGAATTCGCGACCCGATACTTAATCGTCCGCCACACAGCTACTCATTAACTTTAGGAAACACAATTTGCGACAATAGCCTGAAAATCACTAAGCCATCAAAAATTTCAAATATAGCATACCATCAATCGATGGTGAATAAACCTGAAATATGAAATAGCAATAACTGCAGCAACATATTTAGTTTGTAGGTGGTGTAGCGTGTTGGACTGCACTAACCCATGATTATAACCAAACCTATTTCACAACTATAGTCCACCTCTCGAAGAGGACGAGAAAAGTAGTCTGCTCCTGAGTTCCTTTGTTTACTTCTAATTAGAAGTGAGCGATGTCTGTTCTCCTCCATACAACTAAATGCATATACGTGATACATATATTGGTTTTAAGTATGACTATTTAAAATACATGGAAGAAACCAGAGTTATATAACTAAACCTTAGCGATTTATGTTAAGAAAACAGCTTGCGGTCGTAATCTTCGTTACATTATATATCCGCGGATACGCCAACACTATCCGTTTATATTAAAAAAAAAAAATATATATATATAGTAAGGTTTATTAATATATCCGGGCTACAGCAGCAACAGCGGTGGTATCATCAATCGCATCACCTATAATACCAAGATGGCTCTTGATCATTTGGCTTAGTAAAGCGCCGACATGGCCATGGCTGTGGCCGCCGAATAAGCACCGCCCATGACACTCAATGTGGACTTCATATACGGCGTTAATGTAGATACTCCGTTCGGTCACCGCACCGTTAGATCTTATTTCCAAAAATAAAAGTATGTAAAAGTGTGGTGTACTGGCTTGCACACGGCTGTGTGGGAAATGGGCCCGGGATCTCCGAAACGAATAGCAAAACTAGAAAATTCCGAATTTCGCCAATGGCGTTCGATCCTCGGAAGGCGCATTGTAGAAGGTGGACCACTTGTATTTGCTATAGCAATTGCAGCTACTTTTCTTGTGACCCTTTTTTGTGGCCCTGTTTTTCCAAGAGAAAGATTTTTCCTTTACTATCGTTGTGTGCTTCACACGCTGTAGTTCTCTACCGCGAACCACATTATTGTTTGTGGAGCTGTAGTATGAGCTGCTGATAGAGTTAGCCTCGGTGAGAAGATGAGGTTATTGATGCTTTCCGGTGGCCTGCTAAATGTATAGTTTGCTGACATATCCCTACTCAATTTCGGAAACTCAGTTGTTGTGATGTGGATTACACCAAGGTGACCGTATGGACCATTCTATTTTCTGTGTCACCACCCGCCAATAGATGACTACACCTTACGGGACTCGCTAGAAACAGTCTTGTAATAGTGATTTCGAGGTGTGCTCGTGCAAGACCGCCAAGGATACCCCAGTCATCGCCGAACGCGGTAATGGTGACGGCAAAAGTATCGCAAATCACGGCATTTGTCAAAGACGTCACCAGTAAAGCTTGTCTGAAGAGTGCGTTCCCAGAGCCAAGCGGTAAATGGCTCCAGATCGTGTTCTCTTAAATTGTGAGGCCATGGTAAATAACACTACAATGCACAACGTCGTCGTCATGAGAGTGGCGGCTGAAAGCGTTGCAGCTGGAGCGCACGGCCTCAGCTGCGCAGAAATCGCGAGAAAGCACCCGCGATAGACGACACTAAAGAACCCTGCAGTCGGCTCGCAACCCTTGCATATAACGTCTACCAAGGGACTGAGGATTTACCTACTACGAGGACGCCTAGTGCCTAGCGATTGCAACATGTTGGTTAATTAATTAACAAGAATAATACAAATAAATGTGAAATTTAAAGGCTGGTTGAAGCACAATGTGTTATAAAGCATAGTGAGACATAAATGTTTTGTATTTACCCAACATAATTAACATATACGCATGCTTGATTAAAATCAAGCATGCGTATATGTACATATAGTTAATTACTGCTATTGTTGTTGCAGAAATATTCTACAGGCGTATGCACTCTACAACTTTGTGTCAATGTTTTATCTGAGATTTGATTATGTGGTTGATTAGAATACGTTGAGAACCACTGAGATGTCGATATCGTTATATCAGTTTGGCCGAGACGCCCGTATTCTGTGCGTTTCAAAAAGAATATTCATCCCCGCAGAGACCAAACGAAGAAACGATATCCAGAAAGATAAGCCACTTGCCCAGTTGGTAGGAGAGTAGTTAAAGCTTGATCTGTATGTAGTCGGGTGGATCTATTCAGACTAGTCAGGTTAGGAATCAATTATAGCGGAGCCACTGCGGAATGCGACCTCACGTCTGTGCGCGTTCGCCCCCATTACCTGAGTCGGTATGAAGAGTGCCTGGAGATACTTGTAATCGTTGGGCGTCGTGATGACGAGTATATAGCATCCGCCGAATAGCGGTATAAGGACAAGCAACGCTTTCGCTGCTTTGCGGTACTGTTGCGACTCGGCCGTTGTGGCTGCCCGTAGCTTGGTGATGAGCACCCACATGATCTGGGCGAGGAAGAAGATGTTGATCTGCATCCAGATGATAGACGGGTACACACAGAGACAGCAGCAGCATGCAAAAAGGTAGGTAAGTACTATAATATCGATAATCTCGTGTATATATATATATATATATATATATATATATATATATATATATTTATACGCGTTATTCAAGGAATTGTTTAGTCTGCTAACATCAAGTTTCCATGGAGTTGGCGGGTTACTCTCCATGGAAACATATAGTTTAGAGTTTTTTTCTCGTTACTAACTTTGGAAGAATATTCTTCTCACGACGCGTTTTCGTGTGAATGATGTTGAACATCTTTAGCATCAGTTCGGTATGATTTTTCCTAATATAAAATTTCTCAACCCAAAAAAAAAAATATATATATATATATATTAGATAAATACACTTGCATCGTGCGTCGTGAAGCACCGAAATCGAACGCAGTGATTCAGAAACGGTAAAGAAAACACCAACAAAATCAGATGTGAATGACACTCTCTATTAAGCTGACCTTGTCGTCAAACGCCGTAAAGCTATGGCAAACCATATTAGATCCAGAAGCATATATATAAACATATGCACATTGACCCAATGACAGCTGAAGTAGACGTCAAAAGAGTTTCAAGAACAGCTACAGGCAAAATCCGCTTGATTGTGCGAAGTACCACACCAAATGCAACTGGCAAATTCTTCCAACAAATAAAAGATACAGCAACAGCCCAAGCGGTCTCACAGACCAAGGCTATCATGACCCATACATAAGTACATTCTCGAAGGGCTCACTAAAGACGGAGCACTGGAAATGGCGTTTACCCTGGGCCCTCCAAAGAAAACCCTGGCAAACGGCTACTTATGCACTGCTTAAATGCCCCCCGAGTAAGCTCAAGCTACGACAATAACATACTTATCTTCATTGGACTCAATGCGGCATAGATGCGAAACGATCTTGTGCCACAGTACTTGCTGTGTCTGAGTTTAAACCATACGGCCAGGAACTGTACCGCATTCCGACTAACCCAATCTCGCTGCTTTAAAAGCGGAGGACAAGGGCACGTCGCAAATGGCTGCATGGCCAATGTTAAGCGCTATATATTTAACGTAGATGGACACTACGCCACTACGACTAAAATGGCCAGTAACAACAAATATTGCAGATAAACTTCAGCGGGGCCCTCGAGCATACGGCCTAGTGTCTAAATTCACGGTCGAAAAACATAGAAGCCCTACTACTTTACAGTAGTAGAACTGAATATGAAAACTGAAAATCTAGCACAGATCACTCAAGTTGGACCCCAGGCTAGTAACAAGTTCTTTTCGACCAAGGTATTCCCCACAGATCGTCCCCCACTTCAGTGGGGCAAGGCACGCACTTCTCGTTTATGCTTTTTTTTGTTTAATGGGGGTTGGATGGTAATGCACCATTCCCTTTTCATTAAGACATCTGTACTCCCTGATTTTTTCCAATCGTGGACGATTTCTGATCCATTGGGAACCATGGAAAACAAATTCAGGGGTGCCGGTCTGGGTCTCGAATTCAGGCCTCCCGAATGCAAAGCAAAGGCTTCTGCCACTAAGCCATCCTATTCGGTATTATCACTCCCGACCTTGCGATCTACTTAGTGTATATGTTACCGAACTCCAGCTTACCGGAGATCACGAGAACTTCCTCGAAGCACTAGACCTCAGCATGAGCATCCGCGGTCACCGAAAAACGATTATAGGAGGGGGCTATAATGCGGTCCCCGGTCATGGAGTAGCAGTTCCTCATCAAGAAATGGAGACAACCTTCTAGAACGGATAACCCATGCAGCTTATATATGTTTCAGTACGTAAGTAATTAGGCAGTACTATGTATTACTTACAATTAAAACAATAATAACGGGTACCGAGAAAATGAGATCGTATACGTCAGGAACCCGCCACACGCAATCTGAAAATCACACACATACACACACGTTAATTTCTGTGATCGCACTTAAGAATGTAAATTAATGTAAATATTAAATGAACATACGCTCGTAGTAAATATTTAATTCTGTTTAATACATAGCATACGCATTTACTTGTAAATGCGTAGCTCGTAAATACGTAGAATTTGCCCGTATTTAAAACAATATGAAATATTTAGTGCAAGCGTATGGTGTCTATTAGTGTGGACCTACTTTAGGAAGTTCCATATGATATTCAACCGCTGGTATAATTGATAACGTTGTCTGGAGTCGTTGCTGCATCCTCCAGTTATTTGTTTGCACTACGTAAAAGTTACACAAGGAAACATTTTTGCTAACACCCAACGAGAATATTTATAAGTATTGTCTCAAATAGAATGGTTTCTCTGCAATTTATCAAAAAAACATGTCCCACAGTTCCATCAAAGCCTTTTGGAAATAAGAGCTTTTGCACATAAATAAATAATCTAAGTTTATTCAGTATTATGTTTGTAAGAGGTTTTTAACATGATGCCTTGGTAACGATACAACATGATGTTTAAAGCATTGCAGATATACTTCGGGATACCTAACAAAGATGATACTTACTTGGACTATTTTCCGAGAAGGTATCATCAAGGGTATATGTGTATTTGATGACGGCCCAGCAGAGAACGAGAACTGCGGGGGTTCCCCAGCCAATGAACATGTACGCCGACAGTTTGACAAGTTCTACGGAAAACGTCTTCACTACGAGGATGTACAGATAAAGTCCTGTAACGTACAAACAGCGAAATATTAGTACATAAAAGAAGTGCGTATGAATAAGTTCAATAAAAGCAGTGACATTTTTTAAGAATGTTCCCACGTTTGACAACTATGCACCCGGCAGGATACACTGGTTTGCTTCCACGATGCGAACCGGGTTAGTTGGCTGACATCGATTAGCTGACAAGATGACGTTTCCCTTCCTACGAACCTAACGATAGATAGTCTCTCCGAGAAAGGTTTGCTCCTTCACGTAGGGTGGCGCTGCTCACCGTTTTGGCGCTCGCATCTTTCATGGAAGAAAAGGAGGAGAAGGCGGTGCTGTTTTTTCAAGCTGCCACTCCTTACCCTTCACGGGAGGTGTTCCCCTTTTGTCACAAAATGTGTTCTTGTGTTCCGGAACCTCGCAGCTTCTATTCTGACTGCCCGTGCTGCTAAGGCGTTTGACTCTAAAGTTCCGTTTTTCCACTCTTTGTTTTGCGTCGTAGTGCACTACGAAAACCATTTCTGCATCGCCGTACTGATGGCTTCGTGTTGTGGCTTGCAACATTTGCTCACTCAGCAGGATGACGTCGACATGCTGTGCATGGATGACGCCGATCCAAGCGACGCCTAGGGCCAGCTATATTGTCAGCTAACATTCGTATGCCGCCAATAGCCAAACGGGCCCAATTCTCATCCGTGTGCATACGGGGTGTCGCCGAGTCGTCGATTAAAATCTCTCTATGAAGACAAAGTCTATGTGCGCCTTTTGGTGGTATGCTTGTGACTTGAACGAGAGAGAGAAAGAAGGGGTCCGTTAACTAATAGCCTTCACCCACGGGATTCAAGCTAGTGGTCAAGTTTGTAAAACTGTAGGGATTTAATAACACAACAGCAAGAGAAGTGGCGCGTCGTGGCCAAGTTAGAAGATATGATCTCCATCACAACGGTTCGCCGTAATTTGCCGCCTTACGGGAATCGACGTGTCGATTTTTAGTTTAAGGGCTAAACACAGCTGAGAAATTTAACGAAAGTTAATAGAACAACAACGTAAGTAGTCTCGTAGTAAGTAGGACGTATTTTAAGCTTAACATACGTGCTCACACGCGCACAAGCAGGCCTGACACCCTAAGACATATCCGACTTGTTTATAGCATTGGCTACAACGCCCGTCTGCCGCACTAAGACGATGATTCGAGGACGGCTCATCGATTAGGCGAGCCCACGCTTTATCCCGAAAGTGGTTCGTGGAAGGTAAAAGGCTTAACTTTAAGAAACGCTATTGTTGTTATTGCCGGCGGTATTGTCGTTATGTGTTGCCAGTATTATTATTATTTTGTTGTTGTGTTGTTGGTGTTATTGTTGTTTTGTTGTTGTTGTTGTTTTGTTGTTGTTTTGTTGTTCTTGTTGTTGTTACTGTTGTTGAGACACACATGCAAACGGACAAATAACGAGTGTCTCACTATTGCATGTTGTTAGCGCATAGGAAACGTTGAAACGAACACATGTGACAAGCCAAATCGAAGAGACACTTCGGCGACCGCCGATCGGGCCCAGGAGCCCAACAGAAGTGGCTTACCGTGGCTGCCAATGTAACTACGACGGCTAGCGTTTGGCACGCCACCAACAGCAACTGGATGACTGACTAAGTATCGATGCCGCCTTCAAAAAGTTCACATGTCGGATATCGGTTACTGTTCTCATTCGGCTCAAGCCTCACGCAAGTGCCGAAGAAAATCGATTACCTTTTCCCATCGAGCACGCCAGCCACGTGTGCATGACGGGTGTATTAAAATTATATATATATATATATATATATATATATACGTACAGGACATCTGTGGGCGTATTATATAAATGCGAATATATATATATATATATATATATATACGAGTATATATATATAAATTAATGAGAAGGAGAGCAGCGAAATGGAAATAGAGTGCTCTTTTAGTGGCGGGTTTTGTGTCAGAATCGATCTTTTATGTCTCTTTAAGATGACATTCTGTTCTGACCTGGTTGATAAAAGTTAATAAGGGTGTATCGAACGCTTATAAAATAAAATTCTGATGATAAAGGACCAACAATACTAGTACCTGGATTTACATCCAGGGTAATGATGATGAAGATACAAAAATGTGCAGATGAATACGTGTGACTATAATACAATGCGTGAGATATCTAGTGTATACGTCAATGATTATATTAGTTTACAGCTTTTTTAAGTCTCGTGGACACACTATATATATATATATATATATATATATATATATATATAAATATATAGGGTAACATGCAATAGCTTTAACTCTAGCGGGATAACCTATTCAAATACAACAAAAAAAAGCAAACAAACTGACCCGATAGTATCAAGCATTATATGCAATATAGCATAATTATTACTAGTACTACTAATAAAGCATAACTCCTACTATTTCTACTAACTACAACGGTTAATAGAGTTTTGGCACTGCAGTATAGTAAAACAAATCCAGTCTTAAGTATTAAAAGTAGTATTAAAGTATTAAAGACTTAGTATTAAAGACGCAAAGTAGATTGAGCTGGCGGGATAAACCTGTGATGTCTTCACAGTACGCTCTAAGCATTTATAACGCTTCTAGCCGGTATTTGCCACTGGATTACACTAGTAATATACGCATTTTGCATAATTTATTTGTATAAATATATGTGTATACGTTTATAGCAGCACTATGACGATCTCGGCTCGATAATCTAGAGCTGGAAGAGCGAAGGCGACCTTAGGATCGAGGCGGAGGTAAGCCGTCGCGTGATATCGCTCGAAAACACTCGCTCTGCGCCGGCGTACATACACGCGTCGTAAACGGCCCATAGAGAGGAGCATCCAGCAGTCAATCCAGTCAAGTTGCAGGCTTTACAATGTACTGTACCAAAGTAGGAACAAGATTGCCAGCAATCCAAGCAAGGGGGTCATAATCTTGCTATGCCCGCATGCATTTCAGCAACTGCACTCACTGAACGACATTATTTTGCAGGACGACCGACTGCAAAGAAACAGGTTATTTTCAAAAATAAACATAATGAAAAGCAGAGCAACTGAGTTAGAGAGTAGAGAGAGAGAGATATACCGAACGAAGCCGACCGACAGCGAAAGAAGGAGAACTTATTGTGATTGCTGGGATCAAGTGTGTAGACGATGTGCAAGCCGTATAGTCATACGTCAGAGATACGTGTCCGACGTACATCTAGAGGAATTTGTCTACATCAAAACTGTTCGGGCGTATGTTGGCCACAGCCGCAGAACTAGTACAGGCGCCCCCTCATTTCATTCAACGCGTTTTTTTAGGGAGCGCTTGTGTGTAGAGCTTAGGATGTTGTTTTTGAGCTCATTCTTTGTGAATGGGCTATGAGATCAGCTACAACAGCGACCGCACTCTATTACTAAAATCCGCTCCGAAAACAAGTCCACATTAAATTCAAGATCGAGATCGCGCAAACTTGGCATATATATATATATATATATATATAAGTGGCACAAACTAGCTAGCTCGTTGTGAGCTACAATGATTTCCCGATCAAAGACGATTTTCAAAGGATGATTTAATAAGTATTGATGCAAAACAATAGGGACTTCTGGCAATGAAGGGAATATATATGGGACAGGCAACTGCCAACGTGTAAGGTTGTCGATCACAGCATTTCATGCGGCATTGAATCGACTGGGTTGCTCTAGACTAGTTCTTGCCTAATCTCAGCGCCAACAGGGAATTTGCAGTCCGTGGATAATTTGGACCTTAAGCGCTTTAAACTGAGGGTCAATATAAACATAGAGCAGCTAGTGGAGAAACTAAACTCCCAAGGGTCGTGTAACAAGTGCCGGTTTTCGCCACGTGTTGATAGTACGTGACAGGCTGGTTGTTTGGCAGAATTTTCCGTCAACCCAACACAGCTCCGCCACCATAAAAGTGCTTCGAGGAGGTGCGATTCTCAGCAGAACCGATAGATGCGTTTGTCCGCCGAACGTATATCCAGTTATCGGAACAATTCGCCAAGAAGTCTACAACAAAGAGACCACAGCAGTTTACCCAATAGTCTCGTCTCTAGAACACTACGGTCACAGGTGGTACCCGCTGTTAGCTGTCCGAAGAGTACAGTCTAAGTATTAAAAAAAGCCTGCGCGTGTTGCTAAGAGCGCAAGTTATTGGCCTAGTTACAAACGAGCAAAATACAAAAATGCCGAAAAATGCTGATATGTGTTCGTGGAGCTGTAGGAAATTTTGCTTCTGAAATATGTGCAGAGTGAAAAACAAATAATTGTATGCAATGAACTGCAGTAAAACCGCTTATATACATTTAGCCGTTCAAATGCCGATAAAACACCGTGTCCGTCATTATGGAAACTTTGACTGCTTTAGACACCCCAATGTGCAATGATACATTGCAATGACAAAACTACTTGCAAGAAAATAAGTAATCTAATACGGTCTGAAAGGCTGTCAAGTCGGGCATTGCAAAGGTCCCCACATTCTACAGAGATGCCAAAGAAGCGGATAACTTCTTCTCAAAAACTATCTAGCTGGCTAAGTTTTCTATTACGTCGAAATCTAGGGCCAATTCGATTTGGCCATGAGTGTCCGCCTTGGAGGAAACAAACGACGTAATTGTATACTCAACGCTTAACTGTGTACTCAACGCCTAATTGTGTACTTAGCGTCTAATTGTGTACTCAACAACAATTTGTAAAGTTGCTTGCAACAAGCTTAAATAGACACTGGGAAACCGCTAACTTGCTGGCGGCCGAGCCAAGGAGCTCAATGTCGAGCCCGGTGGCGTGGTGCATTCGCGTGCGCCTCGCGACCGGAGGAGATGCATAGGTGCGCGGGTTCGAGCCCCACCGTTGCACATTTGTATTTATGGGGTCCGTCTCACGAAGCAATACTGAAAGCAGTCCCGTAGATGCTAAATGTTGGCTGAGGGTCAGCCCAAGAAAAAATCCAAAGATATGACTGTTGTCATACACATAATCAGAGCCTCTCTCGAAGACCATACGGAACCTTAATAGTTTCATATGAAGAAACCGCATACAATGAATAAGGAAGAAACGTGCGTCTGAACTATTTTATGAAGGGCACAAGACATAAGACAAACGTCCAATATTATGCTTCGATAACGAGGGCCTTGGCTCTGAGTCAAGCGTCTACCAGGGAGACTTTGTAGGACTAGCTTCTTTTTGTTTGTTCGTTTCCGACCTGATGTTCTTATTTGTAGAATGCTTCTATGTCTGAGCAAACGTTCTGTCCTCTCAATAGTCAAAAAGCTAGAACTAAACAAAGCTAAGTGCAGAGCATTCTCTTGAAGAGAAAATAATCAAGTTGCTGCGAGGTTGCAACGTTTGGTATCCCACCCGTTTGTTCTTTTTTTGCTGCGTCGAAATATTCTGACCGCTCAAATAGATATTGTACGATGCTGAACACCCAGCTAAGAACCTTGTTTTCAACGTACTTAAAGGGACCGCGACTCCCCTAAGACAGATTCCTTCATTCGGAAAGCCTGTCTTAGGATTGTTCACGCAAGACATCAACAATACCTAACAAAAGACCAAACGCTACGGAGAAAACCTTGACTAAAGGCACTTGTCAGGCGCTAAGATCAGCGCGATTTCCGACTCGGCAACTGCTATTTTATTATGCAATCACTTCTTTGAGTATGTGATCCCCGTGTTGGAGCACGCCTAGTGGACGAGCATACCTGCGTTTGCCTACAGGTCAACCCGTTGGGTTGGCACGGAATGACTAAAGTTCTACGCTCTTCGCACATTTTTGGCTACGTACAAGAAAGAACCTTAGTTACGTTATAATGTTTACAACGGTCTTCAATACGACGGGCTGACGATGGGTTTACTTTCGATCTGATACTCTGTCCCTCTCTCGCTCTCTCTCTCTCTCTCTCTCTCTCTATATATATATATATATATATGATGCAAAAAATAAATTATGATGATAGACCTCGACTCTCTGTCACGTCGCCTCCAGACCCGGCTACACAAATTCCCAGGCCGGAAAAAATAATGTAAAGTAACACATTTGTTATGCACTCAGTGACTTTAGCCCACTCAGTGACTTCAGCCCGTAACGTGATTAACAGCATAACAATCTTAGAACCTCTGAACAGTTTAAAAATGTTTTAACTCTAGTACTTTTTAGCAATATCGACACATATTGTTGCATCAAGTTTCATCATCATATTTATTAGCACTATTTGTTTTACTCGACTGAGTACATTCAGGTTAACTACCTGTTGCGTTCTGCCCCTTGTCTTCTTTGAGCGATGCTCACTCAGAATAGATAATAAAACATATATTTCTGCCACGAGGGACTATTGGGGAAACCCTAGCTATCTCAGCATGCCTGGCCCTCGGTGCATCGAAGATATGCGTTATGATGGGTTCCAAGCTCGTAGAGGACGGAGGATGATCTTAAATTAAAAATAACCTTTATAAAAATGTTATTTTTTTAATTTTAGACTTTTGTCCTGACAAATCATAACATTAGAAAATAATCAGATAAGCAGCGATCGTTTCTTAAATCGATTCATTGCATTAACGTAAGGCGTTCTTGGGCAACAAAGAACAATCTTCCCAAAATTGCTACGAAAATCTGACATTATGCACAAAGATGATGATATTTTGCTTTCCGATTTGATGCTCGAGGAAAAATTAACTGTGAACTACTTCCATTAAGCTTATAGCCTACAACAAACCCACATAAATACTAGGAGCAATTCTGCCAATTGATATGTCACTATCCTAGGAAATCGCAAAACTCGTATATTTAAAAAAATTACAACATGGCGGAACGTCTTGTTTAGAGGCAACAATGAAATCACAAGTAAGCGTCTTACAAATTTGGCCGACCGAACATTATTTGTTCGGTTGCGACAGAATAAGAGAACTAAGTGTGTGCGTAGTCTGAAGTTGCACACCTTGATATTAGTTACTATATCTGTAGTACAACTGGTGGTGCAACAGCTGGTGAGCCTCGTATGATCTCGTATATACTTGGTAATATACATATTTGTTTTTACCCCGTTATTGTTACTGACGTTATTGGTCCCGGTGTCTACACATGTTTATATTGGTGGTATTTACTTCCCAAACACAAGTATTAAGCCCGCATATAGGAGGCCAGCTGATGTACCAATACCTGAAATACCATAACTGGCTGAGCGAAGGCATCGTAGATTTCTCACTCAATCGGTTGCGTTGGAGATGTACCTTTATCGCGACTGCCAAGTTTCTTCCGCGCATTGACGTCCGTTTTGAAACAAATCTACTTATTTACGTCAGCAGCCCAAGTAAGCAAATTGATTTTAGCATTCCTTTGACAGCAAATCTAATAATCTAAAAACTATGAATCCTGAAGCTGTAGTTTGATTGGAGCTCATCAAAGGCCTTTTGCATGGAAGATAGCTAGATGGTCTCACACAACTCTAGCTTACCTCAGTCTATTTAATTACGGAAGTTCTTATGAGGAAGACATTGAGTCACAATTTTACAAAGTACATAGCTAATATATATATATATATATACCTCTGCGACCTTTCAGTTTGGCCGTTTTACCGCGAAAGGGTGTGAAGAGATCGCCTCGATGACAGAGGGGCCATTGCGTAGTATTTATCGCAGTTCTGCCAGCAAAACCGTTACGCGTACCAAATGTAATGTTTATAGAATACAGTCATCTTATACACAAGGTAGGCTAACTGAAATATATCTAGGGGTTTTACTTAATTACCAGTTACTGAGGTTTTCGGAGCCATTCCGCTGAAAACAACATACATCCATTTATTTGATAGTACAAAAAATTGTATACTATACGGGCATGTTTGGAACAAACAAAATTGTACATCGTTTACAGGTAATCCAGTGTTGAATAACCGTAAGAAAATAATTACAATGAGAACATTTCACAGAAATAAAAATACCTATCGTTATTTAATTTTGAACCCTATCGTTCAGTAGCTGAAAATGTCAGTAATAAAACACTAACTTTCTAAAAATGCTCACAATTTTGCTAGGCTTGATTAGAGAACATTTAGGCATAGAAAGCAGAACAGTTCAGGCGGTGAGGCGGGCGTGGTGATGGACCTATTCACGAATCGTCAAAAAACAGCAGACATGCCTCGTTATAATAGAGAAGATTGTGATGCCACGAAAATAATATATAAACAGCGTTTGACATACAGACGTATCGTTGCTCGAATAGAAGTTCTGATGTTAGCAGGCCACACGAGGTGCTTGTTTACTGGCCGTTGTCTATCGTTCAAATCAGTCCGTTGTCGGCACAGACCACGAAGCGAAGCCGTTCAGACAAAACTAAGGGAAACGCACGTGTCTCTCGTCGCACATCTACCTGACCGCCTACACCAGGGACCCCCAAACTAGTCAATTGTCTAGATAGGTACCAGACCGTCGTCCGGACTGGTTCAAGGTAGTACTAATAATAACAAGGTGCTAACTCTATGGTGTTGGCTAGACACATGCGAGCCAAGTTGTCAATCTAAGTGCACGACAGGCACATATAATTAAGGAAACAGGCAATTAACACGCCAGATGGTCCCGAGCCATCGAGGCTGCTGTCAACGAGGTCAAGACTAGGGTGTCATCTGAAACACATGGCACCAGCAATTCTTAGTAGAATTATCTGGGCATTTTTTTTACCGCGGACTCTACCTAAAGTTAGGCCGATAAAAGGCCACATACAAGGTCGAGCACTTTTATAAGATACCATAGGTATTATTTGCGCGCTGCTACGGTTAACTCTAAAGGGGGGTCCTTTTAGAAGATTGCACTGGCAAAGTAGGCAGTAGGAATGACTAATTCTTAAGGTGGAGCTTAGAAAGATAGGCAGGACTCTCGTTCCAACAGTTGTTTGCTTCCTCTTTCCACGAAATGTCCACGGCTTTCCGCCAAAAAATAATGTGATGGTTTTGAAGCGGCAGTTTGAATGTGTGGCATAAGTGAAACGTGTACAATCATGAGCAAGAAAAACTACTATCTAAAATTTGAAAATCGAACGCTTCTAAACTATGGCCAGGTATAACAGTAAAAGAGCGACAACGATAACCTCCAAACTAGCGCTATAATGCGTTGGAAGTGTAGATATTTTTTTTACAATGGTAATGTATTACAATATTCCAACGATTCAGAGACGACCTGTGCGCATGGATCAAGCATCTTCGTTTTACGACCTCATTTGATTTAAGAGTACCTCTGGATCGCCCTCAGGTCGACTTGATCTACAACATTTTGTCGGATGGCTACGCATGTGTCTAAGACAGCTGCAGCAGATGTTATTTAAGAGCACTCATCTCAGCTGTTCTCCGATGAGCGACCAGCGTTGTATTGCCTTGAAATGATCGATTCTCATACAATATAAATGCATTACATGAATCCGATGATTCCAGAAGACCTTCCCAATCCTGGTGGATCCAGAATCGTTTTATGGCCTCATTTGAGTTAAGGGCGCCTTTGGATGATCGCTCTCTGGGTCGGATTGATCTACAACGTTTTGTCGGGAGGACGTGGTTTCACCGCCCTTATCTCATCTGTTGTCCGATAAGCGACTGATCAAGAGCCGGGTGCGCGGTTGGTACTCCTGCTCTCTACGCCGGACAGGCGATCACGTAGATTAACAACAATGCACAATCGCAGTGTGCGATCCCATTGCCCCGAGGACTTTTTCTATTGTGTTTACACTGTAATAGTAATATAATAATTTCTGCGTATAATACAATGTGATACTACAATCTACCATTGTGCTATAACAGAAAAGAGATGAAACCAAATTGTCGTATTCACGTCAAAATGCTCGATATTGATACCAATTTACTAATCAGCGCTACAAGCGCAGGTCGGAGTATTGGGGCGAATGGCGTGCTTAGCGTTTGCGGAAATCAATTATTAAGCCTCTTCCGATCTCTCTTAGAATAATGATGACTTCAGCCGCGTCTGTCCAATCGATAACAAGCAGCGCTCCCTTTAATACAACCGGCTATATACAGCAGCGCCAGGAACGACGTGGCGGCGTTCTGCTGGTTGAACAAACATTGTCGATCGCAATAACCACGCGTCCCTGCGAGAATGCGGTGCCGTAATACGTTATATCGCATGCGAGTTGATCATTATAGACGCCGTACAGACGTCGTGAGAGCTAGGGTCGCCGCGAGCAAAATGTGCAGTAACAAAGCGGCCCATTTCGGTCCCCAAAGGGCACTCTGGAGAGGCGAAATAAACGGCGAAGAGGAGCGAGGGGCCGTTTGTTTGGCAATCAGCCATTGCGCGCCATTGCCATCATGGCACGGAACACCACTTTCGATTCCAATGAAATTCCCTTGAAAAACATATCGTTGTGGTCGGCCGCATAATGCCGCACCAGGCTGCCAGTCTGCCTTGCCAGGTCATACCGAGGCACACACTCGCCTTTTGGATTTCACGTGAGATTCGGAGTGCGGAGCCGGAATACGCGCAGCTCGAACAGCCGCTGCTAGTCACAGCCAGCCACTGTGTTGTTGCGGCTATTACCTTGGTCAGGTAATAATGGTAAGCGTTATCCAGCCTTGAGTACCAGACCGACCTTGGTTGACCAATTGTACTAATCTGCACAGAAAAGGCGATACGACGGACGTTTGTAAAATTCTTTACTAATTTTTAGTACGGAGTATTGGCGCGAACGGCGCGATTAAAACGGGTACACATTTACAAAAATCAATTCTCAGCCACGTTCGAACTCATAGATCAATAATTTTTTTTCTGCGAGCGAGCAAACGTCTTCGTTTTTCTAAACAAGTGGCCCGCTAGACAACACCCAGGCGTGATGCGCCTGCAAAGCGTTGATGGAACGCAGTTAGCGATCAGTTATCGCAAGCCGTAAATAAATACGCAAAAAAGAAAGCTGATACTTCATTTGAGCTAAATTAACGAAACCAGGACGCTGTCGGTATAGCTGAAGGTGCAGCTTCGATTAAGCTCTGCGAAACGTGTGTGACCAAATTTTTTCGTAAAACATAGCCATCTGATGCTCTGCAAAAAGTCCTAAACATTATAAGTAGGAAGTGGTATTGCTGCTATTGGCGGTTTGCATAAAGGGCACGAAACGCGTACAAGATTGCTCGAGCATCTTGCTAGATTTCACAACCTCATCTACTAAAGTTACTCACGCAGTATATCCGTTAAGTCGGCAGGTCACCGCAACCGTGAACAAGCTAATTAGCGAGAAGCCGGTCATTTTTGAGCAAACTAGACACGGCTATTTATACATAAGTCTAATATAAGTTAATCAAAGCTGAATTCATGTTTGTCGCATCACTAACGACTTTAGTTCCTAAAGATTCAACGAGACCTCTCTGAACCGTTAACTCGTTAACCGTTAACCCCAAACGCAGTTTGCACAATTGTTGAATTTGCAAGTCGTTACGTGTGAGTTTGACACGATAAATGCATATGATTCTGCTTTGAAAACATAAACGAAATAAGTACAGTAACTTTACAGCATAATTAGCTGGCACTGATCTGCGTTCTAGATAAAAGGAGTACATATTTTGGCATTGTGATACGCCTCAGTATATATATATATATATATATTTTTATATATTATATATATATATATATTATATATATATTAATACATGTATACCTGTAGACGATTGAACCTGCTATATGGCCTGGCAAAGTTTAGAATTACCTTCGACAAACATCCAAAAGAAGCTGGTACCCATGAGGTACGTCAGAGGTATGTAGAGGTAGCAGGTGAAGTCGCCGAATTCGCGGACGAGGATCAGGCGCTGCATCGTGAACCAGACGATTGCCGTCAGCAGATATGTTACCATTAGATTCAAGTGAATCGTGTTCCGCAAGCACCGAAGGTCTCTGAAAATGCAAATCGACAGTATTCCTTTATGATATAAATATATGACTCAAGTAATGATTTATGTTAACAAGCATATATATATATATATATATATATATATATATATAGTGAGCATAAGTAAATTTGTTTTCATATAAGTGCATATAATGCATGTGAATAAAAAGATAAGAAACAATTTGATTGGCGCTTCTAGAGAATAGTGCTCAAATATACACCGTTGAGGTACAAAGAACTAAACCAGTTCCGATGCGCCCTTGTGTTAGGGCTGACGATTGTTTCCTTTGCTTAATCCCTTTTATTTAATTAAACATGATTCTGCATTTGTACAAGCAATATGCTTAATGCGCACCAAGAAGGGTGTGGATATGTATGCAAATATACAAGGGCGAAAAAAATATATTACATTGCATTTTGCCGCCAAACCGAAACCACCAACATTTCCCGGTTTGTTTATAGGAACTGGTATCTGTGTTTATTGTTTAGTTTAGTCCCAATACGTGAAGAAAACAAAGTTCGGCGATTTTTAGGCGCCAGGAAAGGGGGGTGGTGCAACGAATCCGCATCAAATTATGTGTTATAACTTCATCATATATTCTAATGGCAGAAATATTACAAACTGTTGATGGTGATCAAACAATGTCCCGAAACACCGTGTATAAATAGTACCGTCGATTTCGCGACGGACGCGCAGAACCCGAAAATGATTCACGTTCAAGCAGTTCGCCATCAAGAAACGTCTGAATTAAACCTTCGGACGGTAACAGAAAACCCTGGATTGCTCAGGACTTGATTATAGGAGACGAGCCTTGGGCGGATGTTTACAACATCAAAGTGTATCCATGGAGTGCCAAAACTCAATACTCCCAATGGTACTTTCAAGGAGAGATTTGATCGAAAAAGATCCAGACTGAACAGATCTAACACCAACTGTCCTTTAAAAATTTTTTCGAGTAAAAGGGAATAATCATTTGGGAAATTTTGCCTACTGATTCAACGGTTCTACGGCGATAAGAAACACTAGCGCAAAATTTTAAGATGATAGCGCGAGAACGTCCGACGCAAGAGGCCTGAGCTCTGGACAACCAACTGTTGGATTCTCCATCACGACAACGCACCGGCGCACACTTAGTTACTGATTTGGCATTGCTTATTGGAAATTGCGAGTCATTTATTTCCGCAACCCCCTATCCACCGGACCTAGCCCCTTTTGGGGTAGTAGAGGAAATACAAAAAATTGCAGCGGGCTGGAGCTATTTTGAAGGGTACACAAAGACTTAAAAAATAATATTCTGCTTAAAAAAGATATATATATATATAATATCCGAACTTTTCAGCTGCCCTCGTATATTATATATATAGTATATGTATACATATAGGTCGATGGCGGCTCTGACTCCGCAGCCGTATTAATGAGCGTGCGTGCGTGCGGGCGGGCGATGTGGTCTGCACGTATACCCGATTGTGTGAGCGGTTTTCTGGCCAGGCGGGTAAACTATCGGTGTGTGGTGTGGTTATAGGCGTATCTATATGTGCGTACTATACTCGTATGCATTGTATGAATGCACGTGTGTGGGTGTGCTGAAGCCGATAAGCACTTCGGGCGCTGGCTGTGAGAAGCTACGACCGACTGTTGAGCAGCTGCTCTCGTCTCCTTTGCAGGCGAGCGCGCGCACACACCGTCCAGCAGTAGCCTCAAGGGGAATGGGCAGCTTCTTTCTTCAAGAGGTGGGAACGTTTTCTCCTGTGTTCCTCTCCTGTTCCACTTGTTCGTTGGTGGGGTAGTGTCTGGCGGCCGAGACAGAGGTCGCAGAGGCTCTGCTGCCGATAGCTGGGCCAAAAGCTGCTGGTCATCCCATCCCCGCTGGTGGTACGATCAAGCCCTAGCCGCGTCTTCCGCTCGCTTCGGCGGCAGTGACAGCGTTGTTGCCCAGAGGCGATAAGCGGGTTGTGTACGTGCCTTTGTGTACGCGCTTCATTCTAGCTGCTTGCGTGCAGTTGGGTGAGCGCATGGTGAACGCTTGAAGGCATGCCGTGCACTTTTTTTGTGGCACAGAGGCTTTGCTTGCCACTTTTCACCAGTTGTCGCCATTGTGGTTGTCGTCTGTCTGTAGGACTGTCAGCAGTTCGTTGACCGCCTACGATGACCGACGCACACTACACGTGATACAGAAGCGTTGTCGTCGTCGTCGTCGTTGTCGTCGCCGTCGCGTGGATAATGTCGTGGCGTAGAGCGATTCTCCCACCGCCTCGATCTTTCGAGACTGTATGAGAGGAGGTCAATATGAGGTCGCCCGACACGCGCACATGACCGCAAAGGAACCGTAGGAGACGATGGAGTGTCAATCGAGGCATCTTTGTCTGTGTCTGAACTCAGTGCGTACGAAGCTTTTCGTGCTTACTACGAGGACGCCACAATAACTAACTAAGTAGCTCGCTCGCTCGCTGGGTAACATAATACGATTTTAACACCGACCTCCGGTAATTTTCGATCTAGACGCGTAAAAAGTCCACTCACTACACACTCATAAACACATCATCGAGACGCCGAGTTGCCACTGAGTTTTTACACAATTTTTTTGCCTGATATCCGTGTATGAATTAGTGGTCACCATTTGACACTTTTCCTATAATTATATATATATATATATATATATATATATATATATATATTGTTAAGAGAAAAGTCTCAATGTTGGCGTTTATCTATATAACACGACAAACATCTTACAACCATTACAGGTTTGGAATGCGCATTGACCGGATAAAACTAACGGGCGCTTTGCACTCGGTGGAGAACCCGTGGTTCTTCTCCAACATACTGTCGGGGCCGTCTTAGACAAACACGAAGCCCTACGGGCCCTTTTGTTTACCAAGACAGCAAGCAGCACACTCGTGACATTGTGTCTAAAATAGGCCTTGAAACGTGCCAAAGTGCGGCGGAACCCTCGTCGACCGCAGAGCCTGCAGCTGATAACTGCAAATTCTAATTCGCAGTCTGTTTATGGAGCTGGAGCACCGCCCGCCGCTGTGTGTTTAAAAATATCGCTGACCAAACAATATACGAACCGTGTCGAAAGCAATGGCAAATCGTATTAAGGGCAGTCTAAAAGTGACAATAAAGTGACTCTGAAGAAAAGATGAACTCTCCTGTAAAGAACACGCGGTTATTTCGTGTTTGGACAGTCCTGCATGTATGGTGTTTTGAGTTCAAACGATACAGCATGAATTGTATTGGTGGGTTGTATAGGAAAAAAGTCTAAGTTAAAAGAATAGACTTGCAAAGCTCGCTTGCGGCTGTCCTAGAGGCTGCTCTTGCTGATAGTGGGTGCATTAGTTATTGCTAGGGAATGCTCGGGTGACTCGCAGTTCTACCGAGTTTGCAATTATAATAGCGGTAGTTACCCATCCTGACATTCGCTAGTAGGACAGATGGTAACAGGAACATAGGACATGGAAGGTCAATATGGCTCAACACGTAATAAATGCGAGGTGGCGGTCTACCCGCATACTACCGACGCATTCATCGGCAATAAATTTGATCAAAGTGTATTGTAGGATGACACCAACATAGGCAAACGAGAAAGACAGCGACCAAAGTATCGCAAATAAATTCATGAATGCTTTATGTGAATAAATGATAGCCAATATCATCAAATTAGAATAGGGATGCCCTAAAATAAATAATATAGTCACTAAGAAGTACTAAGCACAAATCGTTCGTTAAGTTTTGTTTTTAACTTTTTCAGTGGAAAACGAAGCAATTTTGTAAATTACTACTAGTACTGCAAACTAGAACACGGGAAGCTATTGGGACTGTTGTCGGCACCCAGTGAGCGTAGGAGCTTCGATAGACACAATTTCATAAAAAAATAAATCATAATGGGAGCCTAATGTATCTCTGCCATCCGTCCTAGACGGAAACCTTCCAGCACATCTTTCTACGCACCGCCTAAATAGATTAGCAATGGTCCAAATTCGTATATTTGGCCAGTATATATATAAATTGCGACGGCTTCGTTAATTTCCCTATGCACCAGAGTGCGCGATGTCAAGCAATCCACGAAGAGCGTCCAGGAAATAACATGTAAGTGTTGTGTCTAGGCATATTCAGATAGACACGGCTGTCGGCTCGAAGCTACACTGTTGTGGTTAGGCATGTTTAGGTAGACACCCGGCTGTCGGCTCGGCGCCACTTGCGGGCGGATATGCGGTAAAAGGAGTCGGCAGGAGGAGGTTGCGAGAAGCGTCTACTCGGACCGAATCGATTCTACCACATTCGAGAACAATCTGAGGGGCAATAAATACAGCGGACACAGAGAGTCAGCAAGCCACTCTACTGGTGACAGCAGGCGATCGTGTTTTCATTCCTTACGTACTCGGCTAGTCTAAGTTCAATAGAGTAAGTCCTCAAATCAGAGTATGTACAGTTCACGAACATATTAGTAAGCATGTCACAAGTGCGGACTAGCGGCAAACACAGTAACGTCTGACCCCAGGCGGTTGTCTAATACGGATCGAAGGCGCTCCCCTGTTGTTGCTGTTATTAATGTTGACTAACGTAGTATATATATATATATATATATATAACAGCTGCCAGCAATACTTGCTTGTAATAGATGAAGATCCAGATGGCAATGATGAGCGCCACCATTGAACAGCCGTAACCAATCGAGTAGATCATGATGTTTGACGTTTGCGTCTGAAATATGCAACGATGTACATTGTTTAGTCGCCATACTTATTATTCGACTTAATATATTGATACATTTTGTTGTACTGTTATTCTAGCCGACAGCATGCCACAAACGTACACGGTAGTCTAAGACAATAAAATCTTCGGTCAATTTGCGCATTTAAATGAATTGCTACTTAATAGGCTGGTTCTGTAGCTTCAAATTAGAAGCAAAATGTCTTTGCCTACTAGGGATTTCACTTATTTGATGAAACTGCACGGCATTAGATTGTATGCAGTAAATAAACGTAAAAAAAATAAAAGTAAAATTTTCAAAAGTATTTGCCAGATCTGAATTATGTAGGTTTAAATAGTCTCGAGTCGAAAAAGCAAGAAACGTTGACACTGTCAATGTTTTACTCAACGCAAGCTGTTTACGTACTTTACGCAAGCAATTTCTATAAAAGAAAATCAATATATTATGCACAAAAGAATATGTAATGAACAAGTGTCGCAAAAGCAGTAAGCCTGTGCGATAAGTCTTCCGGCCAACGTGGCGTTCCGTACGCTTTTACATTCAAGATTGCTGCACACAAGCACAAAAGTAGGACTAGCCTTGCTAGTTATTATGGCTCCATTGAGAACTATTCAGCGCATGGCCAACATGGGGCCTACTAAATTTACTAATGCTCGTCGCTATTGCTGTGGCAATCCCATAGATCCCCTGGAGCTCACCTAACTGCGTAACCTATTTTACTTAAGTATTTTACGCGTTTGCTTACTTCTATAACCATCAGTAACTCAGTATTTCACGTTCACTTAAACAAGATAGTAATGTGAATTGGCGTAAGAGAAATCAAGTAGTGTTCGGACTATCAGTAAAAGAGCACTACTGTTAGTACTACTTGTTCTTAATTGTTTTCTTTGTAATGTAGTTAAATACATAATTACACTATTTCTATCCAATGTAATCATGTACCATCTTGAAATGCAATCATATTGCAAAATAAACAACATGTTATATTAATGTATTTAAGTCACGTTGGTTTCTCAGTGAGCATATGTTACGGGAGTTTCTATCGAGGCTACTTTTGGTCTTGGCTAAAATAACTGCGCTCTACTTTATTAATTACTAGATTCTTACAATTAAAAAGTTCATAAAATGTAAATGAGGCCGAGAAGAAACATAGTGCGTATATGTGCGTAAAAGGAAGCTACGTCAATTAAATGAAGAAGCGCGACGTATTAGAACGTCGGCAAACAATTATATATACAGGGTCTTCCATAACCGTATGTACCAATTTTAAGGTTTGGTAGAACTTGGCAAGAAGGTAATTTTTTCTATTCGAAGGAGGAGGCAGAAACGTTTGGCTTAGGAGTAAGAATAAAATGTATAAAAGAAGGCTTTCTGCCTGTTTTCTCCTACATAGTTGTGCAAAATCTATTTTCGCGGTAGAAGTCAACGCACAAAGAAACCGATCATACCGGCGTGCTCGGTGAAAAAGTTCGGAGGCAAATAGCCCGATTAAGAAACGTCATAAAAAATCAAGATGTTGTTATGTCTAACGTTAACGCTTTCACGCACGGAACCGTACAATTTTGCCATTACGACCAAACATTTACGCCCAAAAGACTATTCTCAGGCAAGATCAAATTTAATGCCCATCATTTTCGTACGAAAGTGATAGTGCTGTGCTACCTGGTTGCCGAATATCTAAGCTATTTCGACAGCCATAGTTGTTATGTCTTACGTTGAAGTTTTCACGTTTAGAACCTTTCAATTTTGCCAACACGTTTTCACCCCCTCCTTCGATTGGGAAAACAATATTTTCTTGCCGAGTTCATCCAAACTTCAAAATATTTTTCTTACTTTCTCGTACACCCCATGTAAATATGCAGACCTTTGCTTTGCATATGGCTATCGAAAAAGCTTAGTTACTCGGCAACTACGTAACGTAGCACCATTACTTTCTACCCTAATCGCCAGCATTCTCCAAGCAAACCCGATAATCCTTGACATTTCGATTTGTGAGCATGAGCCCGTTATCCAGATCACAGGTTATGCTCAAGGTGATCATCTTAGCCCTCTGCTTTTTTCTACCCTTCTCAGTGATCTGCTTCCAATAATTCTCAAGGAACACGACACGGTCGGCATCATACTATATGCTGACGATATCGTCATGTACAGTCGTGACAAGTTAGAGCTACAGCGAAGCCTACGCACCCTGAAGGGATACCTGCGAGAACAACGGCCTTAAAATTAACGCCGAGAAAACAAAAGCCATCAAGCCGGAGGAAACATAGACCTGGACGACCGCTTGCTCGCTCCGATCGCTTGAAACTCAGTTCTGGTGCAGTCGAGTTCGTCAACACCTTCTGCTACCTTTGGGTTAACTTTTCATGAAGAGCACAACGTTCAGACAACACATCGCCGAACGGACCAGAAAAAGTCTAGTAGCGATGTCCACAATTGCAAAGCCCTAACAATTATCTCTGGGCACACTAAAAGCACTTTTTGACCTAAAAGTTACTTCGGTGGCGGCCTAAACATCCAGGTAATATGAGAGCACCTTAGCCTGTCACACCTAGAAAAACTAGATAAGGTAAAACCTACGTTTTTCAAGCTAGCCATTGGGTTGCCACGAAATGTGACAAAAAAATCGTCTAGTTGACTTTATTACTTCTACTCAACCACTTGTAGAAGATCTAGTAACTAGATTCCGCCTCTCAGAAACCCCTGCTCTTATTAAGTTTAGAGAAAACGTTATGAAAAAAGTTCGAGCAGTTCCCGTAAGCGTTTGCAAATCGCCAGCAATAGGTCACTATGTAGGAGAGAAAAGGCAGAATAGCTTATTACATACATTTTATCCTTACTCCTAAACAAGACGTTTCCGCCCTTCCTTCCATTGGAAAAAAATATATCTTCTTGCCGATTTCTACCAAACCTCAAAATACGTATATACGGTTATGGAAGGCACTATATATATATATATATATATATATATATTGATGGTGGGCCTTGATGGGATGATTGATTTGATGGCTCTAGGGTAAACAGTATAAAATCTAACGGAGTAATACGCAAGGAATCATTTTCCATTTATAGATATGTAGTAGCACCGATTGATCGGTCAGTGGATCCATTCGTTCAATCGATTTAAACCCGTCTATGAGGAAATGAGCTCCCGAAACGCCTACCTGATTATCGAGTGAGATGAGCGGCTGACAGTTCGAGTAGTCGCTCTTGCCGTGCCACGTGCCGTTGCTAAAGCACATCCTCGTCACGTTTCGCGACGTGTCGTAGTAGAGTCCGTTGAGGTGTTCGAAGCAGGGCACCTGCGCCACCCGGCCCGCCCTTGTCAGGGGCCAACATGAAAGACCTCGTGTGTTTGCGCGCATACAAATGGCGGATGCGTTCATAGTTATGCATGTGTGCACGATCGTGTATGTGTGCGTTTGTATTGACGCACGCATATATATATATATATATATATATATATATATATAGAGGTTTGCCAGTGGCGGCAAGTACAGCAGTTGCAGCAGCAGCACACCAACGGCAAATGGCAACGGCCACCACGGAAGCCAACGGTCACACTACAACATGCAACAACAAAGCACAAACAACAGAGTAATCTGGTTAACAACGTGTAATTTATGGTTGCGTTTATGTGTGTATGTATTATTTTCCTATGTACGAGTTAGATACAGAAGCAATAGGTGCAGCAGCAGCACCAGAAGCTTAGACAATTGTCCACGATCATTACAGAACAAGAATCGTCCTCGCCGACGCGAGTACAGTGTTGCTGTGCTGCGCTTGAAGCGACGAGCTTTTGGGAGGAGTTGCTACTAAATACGATGCCCTGTGAGATATGAGTGCGTTTGGTGGTGCAGCTGGGTGGTCCGGCGAGTGGGGGCGGCGCTCTCGGCGGTCAACATAGATCGTTTCATCGTTGCTAGCGGCAAGAAGAGCACTCCCCTCCCCTCCCCCCGCTATAAGATGCGTACGTATGCCGCCAATAAAGGCACGCACGCTGTCGTGTAACAATGCCCAGCTACAGTCGTTGGCACAGAGCATGCGCTATCAAACCAACCGGCCACTGCGTTCAACCGCTATGCCAAGAAGACCGATAAGTAGAGTTCACTGAGTATTGAGGATAGTTAAGGGGCAGTAACCTTCTGCTCTAATGCCCGATAAGTTTAGACGCTTGCTTCTCATGCGCATGTATCTGCTTTTCGGCAAATACATGACGCTACAAAATAGCGACATCGAGACTATGCTTTACTAGCACGTACGGACAGAGAACACACGACGTCAAATATGAATTTCTACTTGCTGGGCGTTGTTTGCACTTCAAACGGCCCGAGCTCGATTAACGAACCCGTTTGGCGTGCATACGTTAGTGTGTGTTTACGATTGGCCAGGTGGAAACACGGGCACCGCCAGATGCCTTTGATGGTGGCTGATGCTCTTTTTTTACGGGTATTGGTGATGTCCTTCTGTCACGAGTCTCTCTTCTCCTGCCACACATACCAACGAATAGTATTTTAACTAGATAGAATATTACACAGACAGTGTGAATAAAAGAAATTGAATATGTACATACCAACGAATAGACGACTAAGTGCTCCACGGTACCACCATTGGTTGAGCCACCGTACCACATACCCACTTATGCGATAATCGAAGTACAGCTTTATGCTGTTATTGTAGAGAACTATCGGAAACTTTTGTGAGACCCACTGACATTCTGATACCTTGGAGCTTCTTCTCCGCATCCGAAGTCAAGTGTACGCAGGATCTCATGTTATTTGAGTAGGGGTTAGAGGCCGGGTTTAGCTGCTAAACTGGGGCGGCCGATGCTGCTCAGCGTAGCGAAATGAAAAATGCCGCAGATAATTAGGGTAACATTTTTAGACCTTATACGTTTAAATATAGCTTAGTTAGGCACAGTTTTGAAGGTACCTTGGCGCCGTTGTTGTATATTGATCAATACGTTTTTGAATAACAAATATCGATAGTTTGGTTTCTTAGCTTTCAATGTTTAAAGGGCACAACTAAAGACTTCGCAAGTGAACCAAACAGTGCTCAAACCAGATCTGACTTTTAGTAAGGGATCTATTGATGAGCCGTGGATATAACTAGTCCGGTTGTAGATCTCTGATGGGCAGCAAATACTCACACCCCGATCGCGGGGCAATCTGTTATATACCAGTGGTTGAAGAAAAGTCTTATGATTTCTCGACCAAATATCCGCCGAAGTTTTGTGCATAAAAGAAATAAGACTATTTGATCAGTAGTAGGGGGCAGTGGCTACTTTTGATATATCAGTCACCTGTGACGGTATTACCTTTGTCTCTCTCTCCCTCTCTCTCTCTCTCTTCGGCGTAAGCGTTCAAAATGTGTGAGTCTGTTATGAATTACCTAAAAAAGATGAACGAATTACGATGAATACGTGTCCGTTTAAAGCACATTCGTAAACCAGATGCTCCATACCTTCCATGTTACTTGTGGTAGGTAAGTTCTTCAAACGAGGCTCTGCTCACTCAGCTTCTCATTATTATATTATCTTTTTGTTTTATTACACAAATCAGCTTACACTAAACGTGTTCATTAAACCCCGATAACGGCATTAATTTTCGTTTATCTCAAACGTATGCAGAGTTTGTTGTATATGCAGTTACCCAGGAAACGTCACCGAGCCAACACCCACATGGCTGGCGCTGACCGACACATATCATAATCAAATTTGGTGCAAATGAGCCTGCAAAATGTACAGAGACACTCATTCCAAACGTTATGGAACACAGTTCGGTGTAACAGTTTGTAGTGGAACCCGTGAAATGAAATGCGTGTTAAAACGTGCCGCTGCTCGAAGAGCCAACAGTGTTCATAATATACATCGGTCTGTCCTGCGCAGTTCTAAGAAGGTTTAAACTCTATCACAAACTCTTCACTGTGTCGAGAGCAATAAGCTGCTGGACGGATAGGTATTCCCAAAATCGTGTAATACTAAATAATGTTGGCCGAGGTGACCTTCATTTTGAACAGCACTAAAGCTGTCTTTACTTTCTGAAGCGCCGGGATTAAGGTCATGGTGATAATGCTACTATTAGCTTACTAAGATATATGGACGAAGAGCGATGTGGCGGTCAGCGTGAGCAGAAGACCCAGATAAGTAAACTCCGAGATAAGTTCCACAGGAGCACTGCCCAAACTAAGCCTATCACTTCTATTTAAAGGCTCCCGAGTCTGAACTTTATAGCGTTTGTCTTCGACAGAGTAATCGTTAAACCGTTGTGGTCGCTGTACGTCTCTATCGTTCTCAGACTTTTTAGATCAATGAACACTCTATTATATATAATTTTCAAAGCAGGCCATAATTGTATTTAACTTATGACGGGGTATAAACAACTTGTTCCCTAGCGAACGTGAAAAAAATTCACTTGCAGGTCCCCCGTGGCCAATCTTAGACACTTGCGTATTTTAGTGATAACTCCCTCAGTAATTTTACGTGAGCCCCCCTAAGGTCTCAAAGGCAAAAGGTCGAAAATCCATGGAGTTTCCAATAGATGCATACTTCCGACACTTAATTCTAACCGCCTGCGAAACAGCATAACTAGCCTGGGTAGCGTATCATTTTCATATACCAGATTATCGGCATAGAGCGTTATGAGAATACAGGAGAAGTGGTCATTGATGAAATGCGGGAGATTACTGAGTAACCTGGCCCGGGAAAATCCAAACATAGGACGAATGATGAAACGACTTTCACGCAAGCCCGAGACGCAACGCTTGACGTGTGAACTCAAAAGTAAACCACACCTGGTTTAGGAGTGTCCCGGGCGGGCGGGACCGGGTCGCTTGCACCGGACCTTTGACGCTGATATGACGGGGTATCGTTGGGCATATAATGAAGGACACATGCCATGGATGGCAGGCGTCTACTTCTTAGGCACTAATATGCGCGAGAAGATGCCGATGAAAGACGCTGGCTACGCGCGCCATGGACGCATGTACGTGCAATTGAATAATCGATATGAGGGTGCCCAACACGGTATCATTGCCACCCAGCCTTCCGTGGAATGAGTCGACGCATCCCCTCGAGTTCGCGAGCTGTGGCCAGGCGAGGTCGAAGTGAGCCGGTTGAGCACAAAGCTCCTCTTTCTCGGCCTCAAAATAGTGACACACACATTTCCGAACTCTGGGGAGGGGGCGGGGAAGATTGGTGTATTTAGTGGGAACACAAGGTGCTGCCGGTTACTAGTACCAATTGCTCATTAGCGTTTCCAAACTCTCCCACACCAAAAGAAGATTGCTGAAAATAAAAGGGCCCTGTGATTATTGCCCTCAAGGTAACGCGTGATTCGCAGGAAGGATAGGTGTTCCTGAGTTCCCTCATCTAGGATGACAGGGTTTGGCTTTAGGACCAGCTACTTTGGTGTGCACCTATATACAGAGTAACACAGAGTCTGTCGAAAATATATATAAAGTGATGCGCTTACTGATTCCCTGGCGTCTCGAGGTACTAGTGCTCTCACGACTATCTCTTACTGTAGTCCTAAATAGTTTAATACATGCTTCTTTAAACCCAGTAATTACAAGGGTAATCACTTGTCCATTACA